>JZKD02S0039609.1:260705-295595 GCA_000966675.3 Picea glauca
TATATCTATATATATATATATATATATATATATATATATATATATATACAATGGAGTATAAAATTTGTATGCTCTTTCAAAGAGAATGGCCAAGAGTGCAAGAAAGTAGTGAATGCAGTGAATCATTCCCCAAACTAGAATTTATAATAGCAAAGGGGGGGAAGCTCCTTTCTATGTAGCTATGGACAAAACTAAATAGATGGTAAGTTCCTCCAACCTACCAAGCAATTAACTCGCACCCTAGGCAATTCGAACCAAACCAAATTTTGATGCCAAAAATAAAAGAGTAGTTTGATTAGTCTATGGGTTTCATAGGAATGTTTAACCAAGGCCATATTCTAAACCTTGGGTTTCGAAATTGATCCAAATTTGAAATTGCACAAGCTTAGGATCCACCCCTTTTGAAATCATGAATGGACCTATATAATCTATACATATGAATTATTGGTATTACAAGTTTCCTCAACATGTAGTAGGTTTATGGAGGACTAAAGAACCAAGGTCATATTCTAAACCTTGAGTTTCGAAATTGATCCAAAATTGAAATTGCACAAGCTTAGGATTCACCCATTTTGAAATCATGAATGGGCCTATATACTCTATACATATGAATGATTGGTATTATAAGTTTCCTCCACGTGTAGTAGGTTTATGGAGGACTAAATACCTAAGAATTATGTTACCTAGAATGGCCATTTATGCCAAAGTTTATAATCAATTCATTTTAACTATGTACCCATCAACAAATAACAATTAAGCTAAGAGTGGAGGCCTCCATTCTCTTAAATCAAAGAAACAAATTGAGAAATGCATCAAGCTAACCAAACTAGGGGAAGTTCTGAAGCATAGACGACAATTACAGAAAGAACAAAAATCACTAAAACAATTATGTTGCAAGTTGAAGAAAAAACCATCAAACAAGGCATACAACACATGGAAACTCAATCAATGAATATTGTCCTACACTAAAATTTGCATGGAAGTACTCATATCAAACAAGGGAATTGTGTGCCCTTCATTGAAAATAATTGCAAGTCAAGTTCAAAACATCTTAAAGTTGAACCAACACAAATTAGAGAACATCCAAGCTTGGAATTAACTCTGAATGGGAAAGAATCAGTCATCTTAGCTTGGTGGGTATATTATACACTTCTGGGCCACCAAACCTCTTCACTGACAATTTGTAGAAGTCCACAAGGAATTTATCAAACATAAATTTAAAAAGAATTCTTGCCTTCTAGATTGAGTCACAAGTTTCCTCAACATGTAGTAGGTTTATGGAGGACTAAAGAACCAAGGTCGTATTCTAAACCTTGAGTTTCGAAATTGATCCAAATTTGAAATTGCACAAGCTTAGGATTCACCCATTTTGAAATCATGAATGGGCCTATATACTCTATACATATGAATGATTGGTATTATAAGTTTCCTCCACATGTAGTAGGTTTATGGAGGACTAAAGACCTAAGAATTATGTTACCTAGAATGGCCATTTATGCCAAAGTTTATAATCAATTCATTTTAACTATGTACCCATCAACAAATAACAATTAAGCTAAGAGTGGAGGCCTCCATTCTCTTAAATCAAAGAAACAAATTGAGAAATGCATCAAGCTAACCAAACTAGGGGAAGTTCTGAAGCATAGACGACAATTACAGAAAGAACAAAAATCACTAAAACAATTATGTTGCAAGTTGAAGAAAAAACCATCAAACAAGGCATACAACACATGGAAACTCAATCAATGAATATTGTCCTACACTAAAATTTGCATGGAAGTACTCATATCAAACAAGGGAATTGTGTGCCCTTCATTGAAAATAATTGCAAGTCAAGTTCAAAACATCTTAAAGTTGAACCAACACAAATTAGAGAACATCCAAGCTTGGAATTACCTCTGAATGGGAAAGAATCGGTCATCTTAGCTTGGTGGGTATATTATACACTTTTGGGCCACCAAACCTCTTCACTAACAATTTGTAGAAGTCCACAAGGAATTTATCAAACATAAATTTAAAAAGAATTCTTGCCTTCTAGATTGAGTCACTATCACTCTGGAAAAATGAGAGCAAATTTTGGTTGGAATCTCTTTTATTATCAAAAGCAACACCTAGAGTTGAGATAAGTAAGTATTAATTGCATGGTGGATCTCTACACTTGAGTATGCATCTACCTTAGTCACTACCCAAGTCACTTATGTGTATAATACCCCTATATTCATAAAGGTTGAAATATAAACATCAATGGCAAGCCAAGTACCTCACGCCATATTGCTTATAATTGATAAGGTTCAACTTTCGAAAGGTCAAATAATATGCATTTGTGTGATGTAATTCTTACAAGATAGGGTAGAAACCATAAACTTAGAACCAATACCAAGTTAAACTTTATACTATTTGTTTGGGTTTACCACATATAAACACCAAGTCCAAAACATATGAAACTTTCCATGTTAAAGGGATATACATTTTATATCTTCCAAACCTTATGCCAAGTTTGTGGGTTCCAATCTCATAATCATGCCACAAACATTGGCATAGTGCAACATAAAGTTTTATGCCTTTTCAAACAAAAATTGAAATGCCAACTAGCTCTAGAACCTTTTGTTTATTTCTAATTGAAATATTGTTTAATATGTTTCTTATTAAAATATTGTTTAATATGGACACCCAAATAGAAATGCCAACTAGCTCAAGAACCTTTTGTTTATTTCTTATTGAAATATTATTTAATATGGACACAACACATATTTGGGGAAGTGATATGTTTTACAAGTTTGAATCTCAACCTTATATCACGGGGATCCAAACAATAGTTGAATAGTTACACAATGAGAGGGGAAACTCATTTTACAAACCTCCTTATCAAGTTAATCATGCATTAAGTTTTACATTAGATCACAAGTAAATGAATATTGCAAATGAGCTTAAGTGATATCCAATTGTTAAATTTTTAATTAAATAAAGTATCTATGCAAGTGTTTCTCATCCCTAGGTACCAAAGGGGTGAGAAAGTGCTTAATGTGGGCCCTAGTCATTTAATTTGTGAGATGCAAATTAAAAGGTGACTTTATGACTTTAGTGAGGGTGAGTGAAGAGACACCAAATCTCAGTCACTCATCTAATTCAATCTCAACCGTTGGATTAAGAGACCCCTCACCTACCTCATGAGGTCGATTAGGGTAGGAGGGCACACCCTAGCTAGGGTTGTTGTTCATTTTTCATCTTTTAGAGAGAAAGAGAGAGGTCGAGCTTGAGAAGAGGCAGCATTTGCAGAGATGGGCATCCATCCCAAGGCATCAAGCTAGCATGAGTTTCAAAGCAGAGTACAGCATTGAATGCAGTCCGTACGGTACAGATTTCTGGAGGCCATACAGCCATTTATTATGCACAGAAATCGAGGAAGATAGCAGAAACATTTCTAAGAAGTTTGGCATGTATCCCAAGGCTGTCATACAGTCATTTATTGGCACAGAAATTGAGGCACCTGCTATCATTAATCTCTAGGTGAAATTTCATACTGTCCGTACAGATTTTGGCATGATTTTCGAGGGTCGTACAGCACAGTTTTCGAGAAGAAAGGGCACGATTTTCGAGGAGTTGTTCCTTCTGCATATTTCATACAGTCTTAGCAGAAATTTGGCATGAAAATCGAGACAGCCCATACAGCATTTATTGTTGAGACAGTTGTACAGATTTCTGGCACAGAAATCGAGGAGCTTTCCCAAGACTATTCAAAAGGATTTTTGCAGAAGAAAGTCTGAGATAAGTTTTTGTAATTTTTGAAGATGAATATGTTGTAAAAGAAATTTCTCAGAAGCTCATAAATAACAAAAAATCCCTCTCTCACTAGTTTTCCCCTTGTGGGTTTTTCCAGGGTCGATGTTAGACCGAAAATATCTGTGTCTATAATTTTCTAAGTTTTATATGCTGATGATATTTTATTTCTGCATTATAAACGATGTTCAGAATCTTCATGTTTCAGTTCTGAAGTTATTTTTTCTATTGAGTTTTTATGTGCTGATATAAAACTGGGTTTGGGCATTAAACATTGGCTGAAAAATCAACGAGATTGAAACTGGGTTGGGGTTTGAAAATTTTACATGGTATCAGAGCTGAGTTGAAAGAAAGCAGAAATTTCAGCAGTCGGGAAGTTGGGACAGCAGTCACTTCACAGGGCAGATTTTTGAATTTATTATTTTCAGCAGAAAATGGTCAATGGCTACAGGTTTGAGAGTTGAGGACAGACTTGATGAGGCAAAAAAATTTGGTGCTTGGAAGGAGAGGATGATCTTGCTTTTGCAAGAAAACAAGTTGTGGGACATTGTGGAAAATACCACTACTCATCTTGTTGTGGTATCTACTGACATTATTCTTCTTGTAGCTTACACTAAGAAGAGTATCAAGGCTAAGAGTTTTATTCTTGATTCCATCAAAAATCATTTAATTCCTCACTTGACGGGGAAGATACATGCCTATGAGATGTGGGAGTCTTTGAATAAATTGTACCAGAGTACAAATGAGAACCGGAAAATGGTTTTGAGGGAAAAACTAAAGAGCATAAAAATGACCAAGGTTGAAAATGTGGTCACATACCTTACTATATTGACACAGGTGAGGGATGAGCTTGAAGTTGTGGGGGAAGCCATAGTTGACAGTGATCTTGTGAGAACAACATTGAATGGAGCTTCCAAACAATGGGTTGTTTTTGTGGAGGGCATTGTTTCTAGGGAGAAGCTTCTCGGTTGGGAACGTCTTTGGGATGACTTTGTTCAAGAGGAGACCCGAAGAGGTTATGTACATGGCAGCTCATCTACAGGTCATGAGGAGAAGAATGTGGCTCTTGCTACCACTAGCAAGAAGAAGTTCAAAAGGGGTCAAAAGGGAGGACGCAAGCCCAAGGGTGAAGGGAAGAAAGACATGAGCAAAGTCAAGTGCTTCGCATGCCATAAGTTTGGGCACTATGCAGGTCAGTGTTCGAACAAGAAGAAGAAACAAACAACAGCTTCAGCAGAGGTGGAAGAGTTTTCCACCAAGTTTGACAAGGAATTTTCCTTGATTGTGTGTCTATCCACGAGGACCACTCATACAGATACTTGGTATATTGACAGTGGTGCCTCTCTCCATATGACAGGGGTTCGTGAGCACTTGACAAACCTCTCGGAGATGGGAAATGTTGAGGTAGTGCTTGGAGATGATCGGGAGGTCAAGGTGGTTGGTAGCGGGATAGTTTCATTTCATAGGGAGTTTTTGTCTCCCTTGACTTTGGCAGAGGTTATATATGTTCCGGGCTTGAAGAAGAACTTAGTGTCAGTGTCTACTATTGAGGAGAAGGGCTATGAGGTCTTGTTCCATGATGGGCAAGTGCTTCTTTTCCTCAGAGGGTCTAGCATCACTTAGGCCAAAGTGATTGGTACTATACATGAGAGGTTGTACAAGTTTTTGTTCCAGTCAGTGAGAGCATTGATTCATACTAACAGCAACAGCATTGACCTATGTGAGATATGGCACAGGAGGATGGCACATTTGCACCATGGGGCTTTGAGAGTTCTGAGGGAGATGGTGACAGGAGTTCCGAATTTTAGTTCAGAGCACCATGAGTTGTGCAAGGGGTGTGCTTTGGGAAAGTACACCAAGACTGCTTTTTCGAGCAGTGATAGTAGAGCAGCAGGGATACTTGATCTTATACATTCAGATGTATGTGGCATGATGTCTTCGGCATCGTTGACCGGTTCCTTATACTATGTTGTATTCATTGATGACTTCTCTCGGAAGTCTTGGATTTTCTTCATGAAGACCAAAGGACAGGTCTTCAGTCGGTTCCAAGAGTTCAAAGCTCTTGTGGAGAACCAGACAGGGAAGAAAATCAGAGTCCTTGGACAATGGGGGTGAGTATACCTCCAAGGAGTTCATGGACTTTTGTGCAAGAGAGGGCATCAGGAGGGAGTTGATTGTTCCTTACAATCCGCAACAGAATGGGGTTGCAGAGAGGAAGAACAGGGTCATTGTTGGGGCTGCGAGATCCATGTTACATGATCAGGGGTTGCAACTATTTCTATGGGCTAAGGCATGCTACACTGCAGTTTATCTGCAGAACAGGAGTCCTCATAAGGCTGTGGGGAGCATGACTCCTGAGGAGGCTTTCTCTGGGAAGAAGCCTGAGGTGGGGCACCTTCGTATTTTTGGGTGCATCACATTTTCATATGTCCCTTCTGAGAAGAGGACAGAGCTGGAGCCCACGATAGAGAGAGGGATCTTTGTTGGGTACAGTGAGACTTCAAAGGCTTTTCGTATATACCTTCCTTCCTTGAGGAAGACTGTCTTGAGGAGGGATGTCAAATTTGAGGAGGGAAAAGCCTTTAGGAAGTCTAGAGGGACAGAGAAGGGTGAGCAGTCTTCACCACATATTTAGGTGAGTCCACAACAGACTACAGTGACACAAAGTTAAGGGCCACCAGTTTCGAGGACGACAGGTTCGCAGGTGATAAGGCCACAGGTTTCAGGTTCGCAGGCTACTGGTCCACTGGTTACTTCAGAGTCTACTTCGGGATCATTGTCTTCAGGAGATGGGGTTGAGCAGGGAGAGTCCCCTCCACCGGACACTACTTCATAGAGGAGGAAGCCCAAGTGGCTTCAAAACACTTTGAGGGAGGCACAGGGTTCAGTGGGGAATCCCAGACAGGCAGTGAGAGAGAGTTAACCTCCCGAGAGGTTTTGCAGCTACATCACGATGGTGAGCAGTATTTGGGAGTCTGGGCCTTTCACTTTTGAGGATCCCACTGGTAGACAGGTATGGAGAGATGCCATGATGGAAGAGTACAATTCCATCATGAAGAACAATGTCTGGGAAGTTGTTCCTGGACCTGAGGGGAAGTCAATGGTGATTTCCAGATGGCTCTATAAACTAAAGCATGGTGTAGATGGTAGCATTGAGAAGTACAAATATCGCTTTGTGGCTCGGGGGTTTTCACAGGTTGAGGGAGTTGACTATGATGAGACCTTTGCGTCGGTTGCTAGATACACTTTGATCAGGGCAGTGATCTCCATTGCAGCAAAGATGGGTTGGAAGATCCACCAGATGGATGTGAAGACCGCATTTCTGAATGGTCTTATTGAGGAGGAGGTTTATATTGAGCATCCATTGGGCTTTGAGGTGCATGGGAGAGAGTCTCATGTGTGTAGACTAAAGAAGGCATTGTATGGGCTGAAACAAGCTCCCAAAGCTTGGTATTCTAAGATAGATGCCTATTTGCAACAGTTGGGTTTTGAGAAGAGTGAAGCGGATCCCAACCTATACTTCATTGTGGTTGGAGAGGATACTCTCATTCTTCCGCTATATGTGGATGATCTTTTCATTACAGGGGCAGAGAGACTCATCAACAGCTGCAAGGAGAGCGTTGCTTCAGAGTTTGAGATTACTGACATTGGACTAATGCATTACTTTTTGGGATTGGAGGTTTGGCAGGAGCCTAGACACATCTTCCTGGGACAGGGGAAGTATGTGTGTGACATTCTAAGAAGATTTCAGATGGGGGATAGCAGGCCCATGACCACTCCCATGATTACCAACTAGAAGAAGCTTCATGCTTCTGAGTCACTGTTGGTGGATTCCACTTTGTATCGTCAGTTGATCAAGTCATTGATGTATTTGGTCAATACTAGGCCAGATATTTGTTTTTTTGTCAACACTCTCAGTCAGTTCATGGTGGAGCCTAGGAGAGTGCACTGGGTGGTAGCAAAACATGTGCTCAAGTATCTTTGTGGTATGGTAGATTTTGGTCTAGACTATCAGAGAGGAGATGGAGTTCGTCTGGTTGGCTATATAGACTCGGATTGGGCAGGATGTGTCAATGACAGGAAAAGCACTTCAGGGTGTTGTTTTAGATTGGATCAACAGTTGTGTCTTGGTTCAGTCGAAAACAAAAGTCAGTGGCTTTGAGTTCTGCAGAGGTTGAGTATATGGCAACTAGTCAGGCTAGTTGTGAGGCCCTTTGGCTTCGCAAGATGTTGGTGGGATTGTTCGATGTGCAGTTGAGCCCTACTTTGATTTACTGTGATAATTAGAGTTGCATTAAACTATCGAAGAATCCAGTTTTTCATGACCGGTCTAAGCATATCGAGATTCGTTATCACTTCATCTGTGACTATGTTCATATAGGAGCTGTGGAGCTACAGTGCATATCTACAGAGGAGCAAGTTGCAGACATACCCACCAAGGCATTGGGCAAAGGCAAGTTTGTATTTTTCAGGGACAAGCTTGGAGTGGTGAGTAACACTTTCCTCAGTAAGAGAAAGTGTTAAATTTTTAATTAAATAAAGTACTTAGGCAAGTGTTTATCATCCCTAGGCGCCTAAGGGGTGAGAAAGTGCCTAATGTGGGCCCTAGTCATTTAATTTGTGAGATGCAAATTAAAAGGTGACTTTATGACTTTAGTGAGGGTGAATGAAGAGACACCAAATCTCAACCACTCATCTAATCCAATCTCAATCGTTGGATTAAGAGACCCCTCACCTACCTCATAAGGTCGATTAGGGTAGGAGGGCGCACCCTAGCTAGGGTTGTTGTTCATTTTTCATCTTTTGGAGAGCAAGAGAGAGGTCGAGCTTGAGAAGAGGCAGCATTTGCAGAGCTGGGCTCGCATCCCAAGGAAGGAAGCTAGCATGAGTTTCAAGGCAGAGTATATCATTGAATGCAGTCTATACGATACGGATTTCTAAAGGTCGTACAACCATTTATTATGCACAGGAATCAAGGAAGATAGCAGAAACATTTTTGAGAAGTTTGGCACACATCCCAAGGCTACCATACAATCATTTATTGGCACAGAAATCGAGGCACCTACTATCATTAATTTCTGGGTGAAATTTCATACTGTCCGTACAGATTTTGGCATGATTTTCGAGGACCGTACAACACAGTTTTCGAGAAGAAAGGGCACGATTTTCGAGGAGTTGTTCCTGCTGCATATTTCTTATAGTCTTAGCAAAAATTTGGCACAGAAACCGAGACAGTCCGTACATCATTTATTGTTGGGAAAACTGTACAGTTGTATGGATTTCTGGCACAGAAATTGAGGAGCTTTCTCAGGATTGTTCAAAAGGATTTTTGCAGAAGAAAGTCTGAGATAAGTTTTTGTAATTTCTAAGGATGAATATGTTGTAAAAGAAATTTCTCATAAGCTCATAAATAATAAAAAATCCCTCTCTCATTGGTTTTCCCCTTGTGACTTTTTCCAGGGTCGATGTTAGACCGAAAATATCTCTGTCTATAATTTTCTGAGTTTTATATGTTGTTGATATTTTATTTCTGCATTATAAACGATGGTTAGAATCCTCATGTTTCAGTTCTGAAGTTATTTTTTCTGCTGAGTTTTTATATGCTGATATAAAACTAGGTTTGAGCATTAAACATTGGCTGAAAAATCAGCAACACTGGAACTGGGTTGGGGTCTGAAAATTTTACACCAATATAAACTTAGAAAGAAATATAGATAACATTTAGTCTTATTATTTATTAGAGGTATAAAAATAGTTTTTATAAGCAATACCATTTTCAATTAAAAGGAATCATGTAAAATTCAAATAATGAATCAAAAAATTATAATCATAGCATTCCAAACTCATAAACCCAAAAATTATTACCAACATGGAAAGACCAACAAAAGTGGTGTTAGTATCAATTCCAAATAAAACACAAATAAACAAAAAAGAAACAATTGAAAATAGATTTTCAATGGATTACAACTTTAACATGAGGATACAATCAAATCATCCCAATAATTTAGACTTTAACATGGGGATACAATCAAATCATCCCAATAATTTAGAATAGTTTAGATGAATCTTAAAAAAAGGTTAGGTGGTTCCAAGATGGAATTTTGGGTTTGTTGGCACAACCATCTCTTAAGCTTCTTTCTTTCTTTAATTGCTATCCATGTTTTAATAATAATAATCTAATTTTAAGGTCACAGTTAGGCCAGACACCAAATTGGTGTATGAGACCCCCTTGTTTGTGAGACAAGGGACCCCCTTCGCCCAACGATTTCACTAGTAAAGTCTACAGAGGTATACATATCCTACCCCTCTATGGATTTGAACTTGTAACCTCTTAGGAGGAAACACATATTCTTAACCATTAGGCTCACTCGGGTTGTATTTATTCTCACATAAAAATTTAAACCATTGAGTATGTATATCAATCTTACTCTTTTTCTCTTGGTCACTACATTAAAGGAAAAATAAGCTTTAGATCAAATTCCACCAAAATCTGTTTGTCCATTGACTTACAACAATATATTTCTACTATAACACTATTTTTAACATATTACTCATTTTCACACTTTTTCTAATGTTTAAACACTACCCCCTAATTTGTACACTAAAAACATATGCAAAACATATTACTTCACTTTCACACTTTTTTTAATGTTTAAACAATACATTGTAACTCGTATATTAGGAATATAAGTAAAAGGGTTAAAATCATACTTTAGAATTCATATATTGGAAATATAAGCAAAAGAGTTTTAAAGTCATTGTTGTAACACTATTTTAAACATATTATTCTATACTTTTTCTAATATATAAACATTACTATTTAACTTTTCCTAACTTTTACATTAAAATATATATGCAAAAACATAAGAAAAAGATTTTAAATTCATTGTTGTAACACTAATTTAAACATATTACTCCATACTTTTTCTAATATGTAAACATTACCTCATAACTTTTATATTAAGAATATATGCAAAAACATATTATTCACTTTCAAGTTGTAAGATTATAAACAAAAACGTTAAAATCGTATCTTATAATTCATATATTGGAAATATAAACAAAAAGGTTAAAGACACTATAAACAAAAAGATTAAAAACACTATTGTAACACTATTTTAAATATATCATTTATTTTCACACTTTTTCTAATGTTTAAACACTACCTCTAACTTTTACATTAAGAATACATGCAAAACATATTACTTCACCTTCACAATTTTTCTATCTCTTATAAAATGGTTAAAGTCACACCTTATAATTCACATATTAAGAAAAGAAAAAAAAGCTCTCTCTTATAAAATGGTTAAAGTCACACCTTATCATTCACATATTAAGAAAAGGAAAAGGATTGAACTCATAAGTTTTCTAATATTTAAACACTTTAAACAAAAAAAAATATCCTAAATTTTTATTCTAAAAAGCATTTGAATTTAAACTGAGAACTATCAAAAGTTCATTTCCTAAGAAATCAATTTAATTAATCAAAATCAACAAAACCATCAATTAAACATTACACAAATCTTTACGTGTTTTTCCATAAATTTGAAACACTAAAATATATCTCTTTTTCATTAAAAGTTTTATATTCAAAGTATATTTTTCTATTAATACCCCCAAATATACTTTATTCAAATTTGAATATATTTTATATAATTATCTTAATAATTTAAAAATTTTACATTCCCCGGATGGGGTGACACGTAGTTCCAGGGATACAGGTGGATTCGCACTCGGCCCAAGCATAAATGCCGATAGCCGCCACCCACGAGTATGTATTAACGATGGGGGACGGCCATCACTGTAGTTGCAGGACGGAGGGACCTTTCCCTCGAGCGATCATTTACGACCTCATTGCTCCCGGGATGGCAAGGGTTAAGTGTGAGCGGATGACCTCGGCTCTTGATTATTTGGTTTTCAATTTGCTCGGACAGAGCGGGACTGCACCTGCCTCGGCTTTGTTTATAGCTTGGACGCTCTGGTACGGTCCAGCATTCATCGTGCCCCGGCATTCTGCATTTTCGCTGCATTTCTTTCTGACTATAACGAGACAGAGCTCGCCTGCCCATGCTTCGCACCTACAACTACTCTCGTCCTGGCTCATCTGCCTTCACCTGCAATTGTTCTGCTCCTTCACCATGGCTTGAAAGAGAGGCAGACATCGTCGTGGTGTGGCCTGGGAGGCACATAAGGCGCAGCGGCGTCGAAAGGAGCAATTGGAACGCGCCTTGGCTCTAGCGACTTCCATTCTTCGGAAGAAAGCCAGGGCAGAGAAATTGGCACGGCTTGCCACCATTGTTGAGCCTGGAGTTGGATGCAGCCGAGACGTCAAGGAGAAGGCATCGGGAGCCCTGCAGGAAGCTGGTATTGAGGAGGAGTTTCCCCCCTGCATAGTGGTGGAAGACCCGTTCATGGAGGACCTGTCGATTATCGAGAAAACCCGAGCGGCGACCCATCGGGAGGAATGCAGACCCACTCCGACACTGGTAGACGACACCCCCGGCTGTATCGTGGAGGAAATACCCTGGCCTGGTGACGATAATTGCAGTTGCCATAACACACAAGTGAACGAAGCAAGCACGAAGGGTGCAGAGGCTGTTGTGGAGCAGAGGGTGTTCGATGCGGGTTCTGGAGCGGCGGTGGACGTGGGTGGCAGCATGCATGGTTCACTCATCCGGGAAGAGCACCTAGCACTAATGTTCGACCTTCGTGGACACTTGTTTGACCTGGAGCATCAAGCCCTCCTCATGGGCCAGCGCATGGACATGCTCCTCGATGCATTTTCCAACGCGCCAGCCAAGCGGAAATGCCCCCTCTGCACGCAAGCTTTCGCCATCCTGGCTGGGACCACGCGGCAAACTGACGAGGATGACAGGTCACCAGGCACCTAGGTTTTTTATGCTCTCTTGGTTCCTAGTTTTATTATGTCACTGTTTTATGTGTACTTAGACCATAGACATCTGTCCTGGTTTCCTCCGGGCAGGACAGATGCCACTCTGTTTTTATGTTCTATAATGCTATTGCTACTCGCCCTCTATATATGTTGGTTTCCGATAATCGGCAGCATTTTGGGTGATACCAGACCTACTCTTTTGAATATTCTGTAAAAGTTTTTGTCTATCTAGCAGGTTCCACTTTTTTATTTAAAAAAAAAAAAAAAAAATTACATTCAAATTTAATTATACTATATGTAATTATCTTAGTTATCTAAATGTATATATAATTATTTTAATTATAATTTATTTATTTTTTTAATTTAATTATATAAAAAAAATTATGTAAAATTTAATTATACTATATGTAATTATCTTAATTATCTAAATGATATATATAATTTTTTTATTGTAATTTTTTTATGTAATTATTTTGTACTCATTTTAACATATTAAAAATTAAGTTATCTATATGTTTATTTTATTTTCATCAACATAAATTAAATTACCTGTTATTTATTTTATTTTCTAGCTTACAATAAATTAAATTAAACTACCTGGTCTTTAAAAATTAAGTTATCTATGTTTTTATTTTATTTTCATCAACATAAATTAAACTATCAACCTAAATTAAACTACCTGTTATTTATTTTATTTTCATCTTTCAATAAATTAAGCTACCTACCCTTTTCACCTAGATATTCTTTATTTAATTCGCGGTATTATTTATTTTATTCATGATTTTATTTTATTTTTTTATTTTCATCTTTCAATAAATTAAGCTACCTACCCTTTTCACCTAGATATTCTTTATTGTATTCATGATTTTATTTGTTTCAAGTAAGAATAAATTATAAAATAATTTTCTGATTTCAATTATAATTTGTAAATAAATAAATGTCAAATAATATAATTCACATTTTCTTTTTAATGAAATAGTACAGATATTTTTTAAAAATATTCATGCCATTCCAAAATAATATAATTAACATTTTCTTTCTGAAATAGTATAGATATTTTTTTAAAATATCCATGCGATCCCACAATAGAAAAACAAAGTGCCAAAAAGTGGTTAACGTAATACCTATGCATCCCTAAAATGACACATTGTCAAGGCCATGGAATTGGGAGTTTCGCATAGACTTTAAAGCTTGGCAACACATTGACAAAGCTCTGAGTGAAAATTACACATTGATTGCCCAGTTATGATTATGATTGAGTTGAAAACGTAAAACTTATGCATCCCTCGAATGACACATTGACAAAGCCATGAGTGGAAGTTTCACATGTAGACTTTTGGAACCTGCAATACATTGACAAAGCTTTGGGTGGAAATGACACATTGACAAAGCATTGGGTGGAAGTTTTACATTGAGACTTTTAAACCTTTTGCATGACACATTGACAAAGGCTCTAAGTGGAAGTTTGGAAATAACACATTGAAATCTTTTCCATGACACATTGACAAGGTTCTGAGTGGAAGTTTCAAATTAAAATTGGAAATAACACGTTGACAATGTATTGAGTGAAGTTTCACATGGAAACTTTTAGAGCAATGTGAGCCATGTGTGGAAGTTTCAGACTTGTAAAACAAGAAATGAAAAATACATGACATTTAAACTTTCAGACTCTTAGAACTTGGAATGAAAAATATATAACATTTGAATTTTTTCTCAGACAATGAAGTATCAACTATAATTCATACAATAAAGTATCAACTATAATTAAAAACCACAAGGGACATTTTACCATATATGAAATCTCAACTCTTGCTTTTACCCGTATGGAATAGGAGATGCTGAGGTATTGAATTAAACATTGTGCCATATACTATAACATGTATTAGTTAAGTTATCAAAGAAACTTTAGTGTGCTCAGGAGAAGCATTCTATCATAAACATCTTATGAGCCAGAATGAAAATTACTGTGCATACAACACTGCTGGAATTGGAGGTACTGAATTGAACATTGTACTATAACATAGATAGTGAATATATAAAATAAACTTCGGTGTGCTCAGTGGAAGGATACCAACATAAACATATAAAGACCCAGAATTAAACAATGACCACATACGATATTGCTATAATTGAACAATTCATAGCTCAACTCATTCTTCTATTTGGAATTTGTGGGTTTCCTTCTGCAAGCTTTCGCATCAAAGGGCAATGAAAGTTCATATGAATCCATAAACAAGTATAACTATCGTTAACCTCTCGAAGTCCATAAATAAGTACAAACACCATTAACCTCCCAAAGTTCCAAACAGCATATAAAAAATGACATGATCAGCATTGGAGAAATATTACATTCCAGCTTGGAACTCAAGTATAAAAGAAAGATTTAATATACCAAAAAATGAAGCCTATCAAATGGCAATTGAAGATTTACAAAATGTAAAAAAGCATGTGTTTAGTTTAGATTAATTACCATATATAATAGGTAAAAAATTAGGAGCTAAATTTCATCAATGGACTAATTTTCTATGTTTTTTTTCAAAAATATTTGAAAATTTTCTTTTTTTTCTAAAATGTTTCGTACAAATTCTATAGGATAAAACTATTTTACTCTAAAATTCACCAAATTTTATACTAACTATATAAAATCCTTTAAAATTTGAATTATTTTACAAAACAATTGCCAAACATTTTATGTTGACATTTTAAGAATTAGTAAGATTTGTCAAGGTTCCTACACTTTAAGATAAGTATGAATTCTTAAAAATTTCCCTGATATACAATTATATATTCTATTGTAAATACATATCCGTAATTCTTCACACTATCCTTGTTGGACGAAGTGTCTAGTGAGGAAGCATCAATCCCTACTCTAGATAGATTAGTAATAATAATAATAATCTATTTTTAAGGTCACGGCCAAGCCAGCACACCAAATTGGTGTATGAGACCCCCTTGTTTGTGGGACAAGGGACCCCCCTCCGCCCAGCGATTTAACTGGTAAAGTCTACGAAGGTATACATACCCTACCCCCCTCTGGATTTGAACCTGTGACCTCTTAAGAGGAAACACATGTTCTTAACCATCAGGCCCACTCAGGCTGTATCATCAGGCCCACTCAGGCTGTATAGTAATGCTACAGAGATTAGTACAAGAACGGGAAGTAATGCTACAGCAAGATCAAGTGTCAAACCACATAAGCAAAGGCAGCATCAAAGTACAAAATATGCATGATAAAAAGTAGTTGTGGTACGGGATTTCCTGGCACCCCAAGGGTGGAATTGTGAGTTGTTGAAATGAAGTAGATAATAAGAAGGCCAAAACTGTGGTTTGCATGAAGCCCAAACAACAGAGAATGCAACAAACATGTTAAAGAGGGCTATCCTTGATGTTGTAAGGCAAGGGAGAAGAGTTTTATGATTTATCAAAGAAAAAAACGCTGATGCGGTAAGCATATTTTTTAAAAGTTAAGAGCATTATCGTAACTGGCTAACATTCAAGGAAGAACTCTTCAGCTAAGGCACTGTGCGCACTGTGCACTGTGGGTGAAGGTATTTATTCCACGCAGCTAGTCCCAAAAACTTGAAATAACCTATTTACCTGAGTAAAATGGCCCACAAAGGGCAAACATGTCTATTGGGTTAGTTGAATTGACAAAAAATACAATCATTCCTTACTGCAGTAACGAGTTCCATCTCCTTAGATACCCCCTTCGTCTGATGAAAGTCAAAGACAAAAATATATCGTAATGTTTAGTTTGACAATTATGTAAGGCTGCTGAGATTCCAACCCAATGAACCCATTCTTGTATAAAATACAAGTTTGAATAGAACAGGGACTCAGTTTAATCAGTTTGTAAAAACATGATATCTTGATTTGATTCTGATTTCATAAATAAAATCCAGTTTCATAGCACTTTAGGCCGGCAACATCGTGTAATTCCTTGTAGTAAAGAAGCCAAAAGTACGGCCACAAGAATACCCATCAATGGAGAAACTGCAGATTGGGTTCACACGAAATACCTGCTGGGTTTACACGAAATACCTGTAGTTCGGTATCAAGTCACAATCCGATAATTATGGAACATTTGCAAAGTTACGTCATAGCAAATGGATTCCTAAGCTGTTTGTGCCTGGTACAGGCAAGAAGCAGGATTTTCAAGGTTTACATTGATTGCCCTCTCTTATTTATTTAGTAGATAGCATTAAAGTTGTTAAACTACACCCTATTTAATATGCAATAAACTGAAAGAAAGTTTCAACATAAAGTTGTTTATGCCTACAAACCAGGCATGCTGCAAGGTTTCCAGGGTTTACATTTATTGACTTTCCTCTCATTTATTTAGTAGGCAGAATTAAAGTTGTTAAACTGCCACTATTTAATATGCAACAAACGGAGAGAAAGTTTCAATAAATACCATGAGTCACCAAACTAAAATGAAGTAAAACTACCATAATAATAAATAACAGTGGCATGTTTGACGGTTGTTGATTCAAATCAGTGACATAAGCAGAGGTTACTAAGTCAAATCAGTGACGTGAGAAGGGTTATAACTGGTTCAAATCTGGTTGCATGACAATTTAGTTTTTGTAAGCTGGGCTGTGATCCAGTAGTAGGTCGGTAGGTGTTTACCATAGCTGGCCCAGGTTCCGTTCTCAACTTACAACTAAAATGGTTCTACTTGAAAGCCCTCATGCAACATGTCTGATGCCGAACCTGCTAAAATTAGGTTACGTTATGATAAAAAAACATTCACAAGTTTGATGCAGAAACTCCAATGTGGTTTAGTACAAACAGAATGCCTTTAATGGTTGAAATTACATGTCAGCTCAAAGTAAAACAGTGACAAGTTTGATGCAGAAACTCCAATGTGGTTTAGTACAAACAGAATGCCTTGAATAGATGAAATTACATGTTAGTTCAAAGTAAAACTTTATTGCTTAAAGCATGTGATTGAGAAGCCTTGCTGAATGATCCAGGAATATATACAGAAGAAATGCTTGTAACGAAATAAACCCAAGAAAACAGGACACATTCTTGAATCTGAAAAGGAAAAACGATTCATATATGTAGAACAATAGCCTAGACCCTAGAGAACATGTATCCCTGAATACCAGAGAACAAACTCTAGAGAACACAGTGAAGCGTTTTGAAAGTAAAATCGAAAAAAGCAGCACTTTACAATGAAAAAACCAAAAACAAAATCCAGATTGAGCTTTGTAAAATAATTCAACTACGTCGCCCCTGATTAAAAAATCGCATAGGGGCTAACTCCATGTAACCAGTATTTACAGGCAACATCTTGGAGTATTTTTCTTGACTCAGTTGAACCTCCAAGGAGGACCATTGCCTTCCTCAAAGGGCCATCCCGGATGCCTCCGGCCAACGTTATCATTTGAATTTGAAGAATTCTGACCACGATGCGAATGTTGATTCGCAGTGGAAGAACGAAAAGGCCACATATAAGATAACAGACTGCGCCTACCTTGATTATCTCCGCTGCTCGAACCTCGGCTATGGTCTCTGCTTCCTGAATTATTATTAGTATTAACATTAGTATTCCTTCCAATTGAAACATAATTCCTAAAATTACTGTTTGGACCAGTGGATTCAACCCTAGCAGAAAACAAAGGGGCATCCTGAGATCCTCGGACATTACCTTGGCCGCCGGGTGCTGAAGGTGCCGTGGGGTTTAAAGCGGCACTGCTGGGCCTGGATGAAGATCTAGCTTGTGAGCTGCCAGGAACACCGCCCGGCAATCCATGCCGACAGACAGGACACGAATTGTGCTGAGCCAGCCAGGGAAGTATGCAATCTGAATGATAAATGTGCTTGCAGGGCATCTCCCTGGCTTCGCCGCCGACTTCGAACCGGTCCTTGCAGACAGGGCAGTGCGAATTGTTAACCAGATGCCGGGAATTGATCTTAATCGTGGGCATTGCATCCACGGCGGCACTCGGGGCAGGAGGAGGGCCGCACCTATCGTTCTGGGACAGCTGTTCTATGAGCTGTTCTAACCCAGAGCCCATGAAATAATCCCCAATGTTTGCAGGCAAGGTCCTGGGTTCGATTCCTGTATCACTGCCCAAAATTAACTCCATGGGGCCATTACCCCCCATCGGGCCCCGTCTGAGAATCAGAAGGGGGCTGTAGAACATCCTATCATGGACGTGGTCGTGGCCTTCATTGATTCCTCGGTTACTCAGCTGGTTGAGCAAGGCAGTCATGAGGTCAGCCCCAGGAGACCTCTCTCTGTTCTCCATTAAGAAGCCCTCGAAGGGGTGTGTTCGCGAGATCAGATCGCCGTCGCGTGCTTCCTCTACAAACCCTCCGCCACAGGTGGGACAAAGCGTAGGGTCTCCTGCCGGTAGTCTTAGCATACGATTGCAAGCATGGCACCAGTAGGGAGAACTACTTCTAGAACCCATCTCGATAAACCCTGAAAATTCAGAGATACGACCTTCAAAAACCCTTACCACGACTGCTATTCAAACCCAAATGAAAAATGGCCCGATGAAGCTCAAATATATAGATAACGATGCGGTCCGAGCAGGATTTGGGTCAAACTCGGCTAATTTATTGCCCAGAAATAGCAGTTGCAGCTCGAAACTCGAGGCAGGCAGGGAATATGCAATTATTGATGGAAATGGTGGGAGACTTAAAGGGAGATGAAAAAAAAAAACCGAGAATTTGAAGGTTACACAGTTCGATTCCAATTTCCGTGGACTGTATTTGATTGAAGGGACAAAGATGAGGAGGAATATGATTCTATTCCTTGCTCCCCTTTGTTTTTGCTCGTAGGGTCATATGGATCACCGACAGTTTTAGCCTTCGGCCCTTTATAATGTTCGGACCTTCAAAGGAAATAATACTATGATTGTTGACGTGAGTTATTAAAATGACGATGATAATAATAAATTAAAACTAATTTATTTTGTATTTATTGTTTTGGTTTTGTTTTTAACCATTAAATTATTATAATAATAAATTAGCATTGTGTTATTTAATATTTTATATTAGAGTAAGTTAAAAAGTGGACATGGTTTTGGAGAAGATTTAAAAATATTTTTGATTGGTTAAAAAAATATTAGTATTTAGTAATGGTTGTTTTATACTTTTAATTGATAAATTGATAAGTGAGTTATGATAGGTTTTGTACTTTCCGGTTAATTTGGTTTATCTTGGATGATTGAGAGGAATGATGCATATCCTCACCACCCATGTTCGTGACATGTTGAGCTCATAATAGGTTTAAATCCAGAGGGGAAGGTATGTACAGCTCCCTAGATTTTAGGGAAACATGGGCACAGCTAGAGTGTCATGCCCCACCGTGGTTCAATTCCCACACCTAGATTGTCGTCGGAGTACTAGAACTGGGGAAAAAAAATACTAGATGGTTATTCTCCTCACATGAGTTCAATTCCCGCAAGATGGTTATTCTCCCCACATGAGTTCAATTCCCGCAAGTGACATGCTCAGCGTACAATGAGTATATTATTGTAATATCCTCGAAAAGAGAGATAATATAGTCAAAAAAATACTAAGTAATCTTAATTTATTATTATTATCATAAAAAATATTATTTTTTATTTAACAATGTAACCATAATTTAAATGTTATTATTTTTTGTTTATATTATTAGTGGTAGTATTTCTTTTAAAAATATTAAATGAGTTTGTATTCCAGATCCAATACTTCGTCCCAAGGCTACCTATCTCAATATTCTTCTAGTTCAAGTGTGCTTAGCAAAGGAGTTAAGCATATGGGGACTTTCATAGTGATTGAGAGGAATGATGCATATCCTCACCACCCATGTTCGTGACATGTTGAGCTCATAATAGGTTCAAATCCAGAGGGGGAAGGTATGTACAGCTCCCTAGATTTTAGGGAAACATGGGCACAACTAGAGTGGCATGCCCCACCGTGGTTCAATTCTCACACCTAGATTGTCGTCGGAGTACTAGAATTGGGGAAAAAAAATACTAGATGGTTATTCTCCTCACATGAGTTCAATTCCCGCAAGATGGTTATTCTCCCCACATGAGTTCAATTCCCGCAAGTGACATGCTCAGCTTACAATGAGTATATTGTTGTAATATCCTCGAAAAGAGGGATAATATAGTCAAAAAAATACTAAGTAATCTTAATTTATTATTATTATCATAAAAAATATTATTTTTTATTTAACAATGTAACCATAATTTAAATGTTATTATTTTTTGTTTATATTATTAGTGGTAGTATTTCTTTTAAAAATATTAAATGAGTTTGTATTCCAGATCCAATACTTCGTCCCAAGGCTACCTATCTCAATATTCTTCTAGTTCAAGTGTGCTTAGCAAAGGAGTTAAGCATATGGGGACTTTCATAGTTTAACATTATAAAATATATTTTTTTAGAGATTAACTACATATTCAAAGTGGTCCACACAATACTTGTTAAGGTTTTGCAAATGGGGTAGCAAGTTAAGTGGGATTGAATATCGAGGAAAACTCAACAGTTCAATGTGCTTGAGGCAAAGGAGTCTTGGGATGGGAAACCTTCCTAGAGTCCTAATTACCAAGTGCAAGTCTTGGAAGTGACAATTGAAGCTATGTGATTCATTTCATTCGGAGTCTTGGGATGGGAAACCTTCCTAGAGAGTCTTAGTTACCAAGTGCAAGTCTTGGAAGTGAAAATTGAAGCTATGTGATTCATTTCATTCGAAGTCTTGGGATGGGAAACCTTCCTAGATTGTCCTAGTTACCAAGTGCAAGTCTTGGAAGTGACAATTGAAGCTATGTGATTCATTTCATTCGGAGTCTTGGGATGGGAAACCTTCCTAGAGAGTTCTAGTCACCAAGTGCAAGTCTTGGAAGTGACAATTGAAGTTATGTGATTCATTTCATTAGTTTCAATCCCACTGCAAGTCTTGAAAGTGGAAATTGAAGCTATGTGATTCATTTCATTAGTTTCAATCCCACTGTAAGTCTAGAAGTGACACTTAAAGCTATGTGATTCATTTCATTAGTTTCAACCCCACTTCTTTACTCCTATGAGCATCCCCTTGTGCAATAATGAGTGCTAAGTGGATTGCTATGCAAGATCTACACATGCTTAATAGAAATAGAGCCAAGACACTAATTGGTGTATGAGACCTCCTTATTTGTAAGACAAGACACAATTACGAAGATGCACATACCTTTTTTCCAATAGAAAATTTGCTCAATTTTATTAGTAAATATAATTTGTTTACATCTTCAAAGTCGATGAATAGGACCGAAACATGTGACGGGCTATCCAAAAATGGAGAAGCAAGGAACCTATACATTGTTCCCTTTATACAATATCTCAATCATAAGCAAAGAAGACCGAAAGGATCTAGGAAAGATTCTTCGAAAAAACAAAATTTGAATCGTTGGAGCAATGAAACTGTCTATGAAATACTCAAAAATAGACTAAAGAGAAGTATCAAAACTGTCAATAGCAATACCAAAACAGAAAATGACTAATGACTTAGTAAAGGCAGAGATGTCGCTTGGGACCTTCAATAATCCATTGGTAATATGTGATTATGCCTTATGGTTCCCTTAATGCCAGCTTTGAAAGAAGATCTGCTTCCACATTAAATTCTTTGTAAATGTGCTCGAAGTTGATAGCATGGAAGGATTTAATTAAATCCTTTATTCTGGATTTCCAGCCCCCAATTGCACTTGCATGTGGTCTGCATCTATTAGATAGTCAATCGATCACTACTTTTGAATCACCCAAAACTTGAAGTCTATGAAAAGACAAATGTGAAGCCAACACGAGAGTTTCCCATACTCCCAATAGTTTTGCTCTAGTGTTTGTGCCTCCTCCACAATTATAAACCCATCTATAGACTGTTAAGTCTAGATTTTTTAAGACTCCTCCAGCTCCACATTGATTGTCATCCAGCTGTGCAACTCCATCAAACCATGCTATGGTTGTATTCCTATGCTGAGGAATCATAATATCTCGCAAAGGGGCTGGTTTTTGAGTTGCCAAGTGTCTTTTTTGAAAATTTGGGGTCTTATAAATCACTGAGTGGATAGATGTCTTAGTCTCCTCGAAAATTGTTGAGTTCCTCTCTAACCAAATAAACCAACAAATGTGGGAAGAAATCAATGATGGGACAGACTTTTCCTCCACCCCGTTTTTGAGACAGTCAGACAGGGTATTCCCTTCCCAGTGATTTTTGAAACTTTCACCAGTAACCAATCTCTCCCAGACCGATTTAGTGAAAGAGCAGTGAATGAAGAGATGATTGATATTTTCAATATCTCAATTACAAAAATGGCACCGATTGGGTCCTTCCCAACCTCTTATTTGAAGATCATCCCATGTTAAAATTTTATTTTCCACTACCAGGCAGATAAAAATTTTGATTTTAAGTTGCAGGTCTCATTTCCATACTGCTTGTCTACACCCTCTAATTTTCGACAAACCCTGAGTTGATAATAAGGCCAAATAAGTATTTTGTATTGTGAGAGATGTTGAATTATCACCACCAATCCACAATAGTTCATCTTCTATATCCCGGATGTAGGCACCAGAATCAATAAGAACCCTCTGAAACCGGTCCCATTCTGCTGCTAAATCTTCTGAAAAGCCTAATTATGTATTGTTGATCCAAATTGATGAAGAGGAGTGATGGTCAATAAGCCTCATATCATGAGAAAGAGATGTAATATTACTCTTTCTTAATTCAGACAGAAGATTTAAGGAGAGGAAAGACTTGTCTCTCATCCCTAAGATCATGTCTCTACCGAGAGCAATGAGATGACCCGAACCCGAAGTCCAACTCAACCAATGTGTAATCAAGTGAACTGATTTCAGGAGACCGTTCCAGATTCAGGATGTCGCCTTCTGGTGGAATGTAGGAGATCTAAACCAATTTTTAACAGTAGTGTGAGGAAGATACTTTTCAATTATTACTTTATGCCATATACCGTCACGCATTAATACTTGCCAAAGAGAATTTGTGGCCAAGGCTCTATTAAAATAGAAGATATTTCGCAGGCCCCAACCACCAATTTTTTTTGGAATTGTGAGAAGCTCCCACTTGCAGAGATGATAGTGGTTTGACTCATTATTACCCTTTCAAAGAAAATTAAACATAATTTTTCTCAAGTTATTTAACACAGTAAAGGGGATGGCCGCCAAGGACATCCAGTAAACAAGTTGGCTTTCTAAAACGGACTTCAATAATGTTTAACGTCCTCCCAATGATAACCACATGTAGCACCAATGACCTATATTTTTCTCCACTTTTTTCAACATCCAACTCCAATATTCAACTTGTTGCAGCCCAGTCTTTAAGTGATAGCCAAGGTATTTAAATCCAGTTGAGAGATCAGAAAAAGTAAAGGGAAAAAGAGTTTTGTAAGGAATTAAGTCCAGTTCCGATAGTCCCTCTTGAAGTACATAAGATTTTGACCCATTTACCTGAAGACCCAAAGCCAAGCAGAACAGTTTAATAATCTTATCAATCTCCCACCATTCACTCAGAGTAGATTTTGACATAATAGTTACATCATCTACAAACAAAATATGGAAAATTTGTATAGTTCTGGAGACTTTTACATCATACACCATACCTAGTAAGGTGTGACATCATGCACACTCTATGTAGGGAGATACTATGTATTCATTGAATGTGAACTTACTACTTTGTGTGTCATACTCTTGAATGTACCTAGTGTGTACACCTTTAGAAGCATCTCCATTATTTTCCAATTGATAGAGCTTCTTTCAACATAGACAATCAACCATTTTTACCATGTTATGTAATTCAATGAATGTGTTTAAGGTGTAATATTGTTTAAGGTGTGATATTTAATGTTTATCATATTATATAATTCAATGTATGTGTTTGTGTGATATTTAGATCGATTATAAATTTTATGGGCAAAGGGTACATATTAAATTGCTTCTTGTACAAAAATTACATAGGGCCACCTCCTTAAATTCACTATCTTTTTTACTTTTTTCTTTCAACTTTCACTTCACTTTGACAAATAGAGTATTTCTGATTTTCTTCTTTCACTTTCACTTTAACCAATAGAGTATTTCTAATTTTTCTCACTAAGAATTGTGCATATTAAATTCACTATCCTTTGTTCTTATTTTTCTTTGACTTTCACTTTGACGAAAAGAGTATTTCTAATTTTCCTCTTTCACTTTGACCAATAAAATATTTCTAATTTTCTTCACTAAGAATTATACATATTAAATTCACTATCTTTTTTACTATTTTTTTTTGTTTAACTTTCACTTTGACCAATAGAGTATTTAGAGTTTGTTAGATGTCTCAAATAATGCTACTAACTTCAGTGCATCCTTTGGTTTGGTTAAAGAGATTAGTTCATTTCCATGCTATGTGTTATCTTAATTATATTTTATGTTTTTGTCTTAATTTTTGAAATAGGAAATTTAATTATGTTTTTGTTTTAATTTTTGAAATAAGAAACTTGCATTAGTGAGATTGAGATTTACTTCTTAGTATTTTTTATTAGTTTTTACATTACCTTTCTTATCCTTTTTAGTGTTTTAGTGATTATGACATTGTCATACTCACTTTGACCAATAGAGTATTTAGAGTTTGTTAGATGTCTCAAATAATGCTACTAACTTCAGTGCATCCTTTGGTTTGGTTAAAGAGATTAGTTATCTTAATTATATTTTATGTTTTTGTTTTAATTTTTGAAATAGGAAATTTAATTATGTTTTTGTCTTAATTTTTGAAATAGGAAACTTGCATTAGTGAGATTTACTTCTTAGCATTTTTTATTAGTTTTTACATTACCTTTCTTATCCTTTTTAGTGTTTTAGTGAATATGACACTGTCATTTACAAGGTTGGGTATCTCTATATTTATAAATAAAGTTATTTAATGGGATTCAACTTTGAATGCTTCTATTGAATGGGTTTATTATTCAACTACATTTTAACTTAAAAGACATTTTCTTTTCCACGAGGAAAAACCATATATCCACTCACTCAAAATAAAGAGTATGAATAAAACCAATATATTCATAATCCAAAAATTATATTCAATTATAATTATCAAAGAACATTATTGCAATTTTCAATAAAAATAAAAACCTTACTCATATCAATGTAAACACATATTCACCTAAAGTTGATAGTGATCATCCTCCTTATTTTTAAATTCACAAATAAACTTTGTCACATATTCTCAAATATCAAACAAATTCTCACTCTATTGTTTAATAAAACGACTTAGAATATTTACCATAATCAAAACTTTTAATATTGATTTATTAACATGCTAATCACAAACATAAACACTTCATACTCATAGCAAATAACTTTAATAAATTTTATATTAATAAACACAAAAACAAAAGCCTCTATCCTCCTACAACTAAATTGGAGTGGGCAAACTTACACTACTCATAGCAAATGACTTTAATAAATTTTATATTAATAAACACAAAAACAAAAGCCTCTATCCTCCTACAACTCAATTGGAGTGGGCAAACTTACACTACATAGGGGAGATTCATTCCAAAGTAAACACTTATAAAACTTATTAACTATGTCATTACAAAAGTTTTATTAATAAGATATAAGATTGATAACTCATAATTTTGTAAAGAAATTATTAACAAAATTTTATTTAGGAGATAAAAAATTTCATAATTCAAATATCAATAATAAATAATGAGAGGATATTAATTATTTATTGTTATTTATGAATGTGAGTTACTTTATCATTATTATTTAAAATAATTATATTATTTAAAATAATTTATTGGTGATAAATAAAGGGTTGGACTTTAAATTTTGAATTATTCACTTATTTCTTTATATTTAAAAAAAAAATTGAATTTTAATCCAAAACCAATTTTATAAAAAAATCAACAATAAACAAATTATTATTATGTATATCTTCGTAGATTTTATCAGTGAAATCGTTGGGCAGAGGGGGTCCCTTATCCCACAAATAAGGGGATCTCATATACCAATTTAGTATGCTGGCTTGACCATGACTTTTAAAATATATTATTATTATTATTACATAAATCAATAAATATGTAATCCCAAATAATCAAATTAAAAAATTTATATGGAAGATTTTTTACCAAAAACATTTTGGTGAGAATTTTTGAGAAAACTACACACCCTTTTAGATAGATACCTAACTTTATGTTGAAAACAACTTTACCTTTAATTTACTTCCACGTTTTGTTGAGATGAATCCAGATTCATGTCCATGTTCTTGCTTTTTCTAGATGAATGTCCATGTTGTTGCTATGGAATAAAAGAGTATCACATTTTAATTTTAATTTCAATCATTCATGGAATCAATTGATGTATTTTTTTTTTTTACTATGAAAAAGATTGAAGGTTGTAGTTTAAGGATTTTTATCTTCTTCAACCTTTTTTTTCAAGTTTTTAAAAGATTTGGGTTTCACATATTTATTGTTATTATTTTTATATTTTTTTAAAATATTTTAAATTAACATAATTTTATGGATAAATGTGATACATCATTTGGTTTGTGGTCCTTTATATGATGACTTTTTTATTATTTTAATATTAAATAAACAAAACAAAAAAATATATTATATAGGAGTGGTAGGGGTAAGAGGGATCATCAAACCCAAAGGAAAGGAGAAAAACTCATTTTTATGGGGTTTGGGAAAGGCTGCTAACAATTAAGTCAAAACTATCACCTTATTTCAAAGGATTATTGACGATAGGCAACATAGGAGATTATTTCTCATTGGATATTCGGAACTAGTAATCAAGTCTGTGTCAAGAATCCAGTCAAAATCATGATGTATTATCAAGAATATTCCACGGGATACACAAAGAAGTGGTAGGAGGTTGATTATTTTCACATGCTAAGATCATTCAATTAGTAAGTGGATAAATTGACCAATGAATTGATTAGGCTTGAACAAGGTTCCATTAGGGACAAAACTAAATAAGCATGGTTCTTGATTCCTTAACTTCATGATTAAGTGTGGGTTTAAGAATAAAAATTGGGGCATTAGGTTACTTGCCCCCCTTAATTATGAAGGAATTTATTATTGGAAACAATACACGTGTTAAACATTCAGTGTGTCAAATTGCATGTCAGTGAGCTCAACGAATGGGGGAGTGTGTTGATTCCATTTTGCATATACTACATTTAATGGGGAGGTTCAATCAACCACATCCCCTCATAATCTCTAATGTGGGTGGGATTATGGCTAGGACTTACAGTGAATTGAAATTTGTTGCACTCTATGAGTTAGTTCTTTAGTTGCAAGTTAGGGATTCTCCATGCCTGGAACGCTCTCATATACGCTTATGAATACTTCATGGATCTAATTAATTAATCGTGTGAGTCTGGGATTCAATGTGGGCAGTGGTAGTCAAGTTGGTTTCGTTATCTTGGGACTTCATTTTTGGCACCAAGCCTCTTTAGGCATCCTCTCAATAGGTGGGTTTGAATACTTTCAAGTGATGTGTATATGGATGTGTTGGCTTTGGGTAAGTGCTCAATCCTTTGTTTTAAAAGTTTCAATGCTTGAGGTGATAATCTGATAAGTTGTGAAGCAGTCGAAGGTTAGTTGGTTTGGATTTAGGGCTTGATATTGGAGTTGTTAATGGTGCATAGGCATGCAGGTCGTTGCCATATTTGTGAATTGGTTGACATAAGATGCATTCTCAGAAGCCATGAAGTTAATATTTTGGGTAACAAATCGGCCATATATGTTGTAGCAACTCAAGTGCAGACTTAAGATGTTAAAGGGATGGTGAAATAGCCTTATTGATGGAAATAGTGCAACAATAAAAGAAAAAAAACAATTTGTTGAAATGCAAGCTAAATGTGCCACTCACAAGCATATTGTAGCTTATATGACCAGTTGCCATAATATGTCATACTCAATGGCTCACATGTCTATGGGTTCCTCGGGCAACGAGGGGGAAGCAATACAACAACAACTAGCAAACATGGAGGTGAAACCTATGAGCATAACCAAGTTAGTGTGGAATTGAAGCTGCATTGAATTAGGTTTTTCTCTAACTTTGTTTTACGTTTTTCAAAGTTTGTTTTTATTAGGTAACTACCTAAACATATATCCATATAGGACAAACCAGGACATGTTTTTGAAACAAAATATGATGTTATAGACTGTGAAGCACTAATTTTGAACTTGCTTAAGGTTATCTCAAAGGATATGTATTTGATGAGTATTAACATGTTGAAAAGTGTGGCTACAACATTTTGATAATATAAATATAATTATTTTTATTAAAAAAAACCATTATACCATATATTAGAGATATGTGGATGTAAATTCATCTCAACTCCATATCTATCAAACATTAAAAAAAAAAAGAAATCCATTAAAATACAAACTATTTTAATAAATAAAAATTTGATGAATTTTTTTTTTTAAATTAAAAATTTTAAATATTTAATAAATATAAAATTTAAATTAATTTATTTTTAATTTATAAAATTAACTTAATTAATATATATTTTTAATATTATTTTGTTTTTGTTTTTTTTAAATTATAAACCCTACATTATCATTGCCAATAATACAAATCGACCACACAATTATTTTACTTTATTTTTACACCACATTATCATTACCCATGATACATATCAACTGCACAATTTATGGAGCAATGACCTTCCACCGTGATTCCTTTGACCACAAAGCAAGCAATACAATGTGTTCCTTCCAAATTTGGTTGGACACCGAAAGTTACCTATGCTTTGTTTTACTCCCCTCGCCCCTTATATTCCTTCCCATATTTATGAGAGTGGGTCTTATGATGGGCCTAAATGGGTCCACTTTTGACTAGTTTAGGTGAGGACGAGTGAAAAAGGAGTAAAGAAAGTCGGTGCATGTTAAGGAAAATGAGGCTAAAAATGTTTAGTAATAACCACAATTTAGGCATATTCTTGCTTCATAGATCCATCCCTTGATTACCATGAAAGTGATAGTGATACCAAACTTATAAGGTATCAATTTAAGTATATTCTTCCATCATGGATCCATTGATTACCATGAAAGTGATAGTGATATCAAACTTATAATGTATAAGATTTTAAAAACATAGAAATAAAGTATAAATTATTTATTAGTATATTATGTGATGATTAAAGTGAATTAGGGATAGGTATGTGTAAGACAAAATATTTGTTGTTGGTAATAATATAGAAATAAAGATTATGAAGTTGTGATGGAAGTAGTAGTTATTTTCATATCATTGGATTAGTTGATATTGAAGTTTTCATCTTTTGTCATTTGTAGGGGATTTATTAGAAAAAATATAATGAAAAAGGTCGTATTTAATGATTAACAAAGATGACATAAATGAAGAACCAAGACATAACAACCATGATTAGGCATAATTGGTGCTAATGCACCTTCTAATTGAAACATTCCTATTTATCAGCGAGATTCAAATATTTAGGTTTAGCCGAAGAAAAGGAAAATGATTTACAAATAAACATATATACAATATAATTAAAAAACTCTACTCTTTTACAATAATAAATCATAGCTCTAACTTGCTTAAAATGGTAAAATCCATAATTTCCTCTAAATTCATCTACAAAAATGTGTATACAACATAAACCATCCCAAAAAAAATCAATTATTTAATTAAAAAATATATTACATAAGAGTATTATTTTGAATGTGAAGAGTAGCTCCCCACCCCCTTTCCTTCTCTCCTGAGTGTGAGCTCTTGGGAAGAAAAAGGTGGGCTACCTCGAGGAACATTTTTCAAGTAGATATTTTTTACTCAAAAAGATTCAAAGTTCTATATATCTTCTCAACCTTTATATAAATAAATATACAATGTATAAGGTGTTGGTTGTGGAGTCTGATTATCTTCTTGTTTTATAGGTTTTTGTTTTCATCCGTGTTTATACCTCATGAAGATTGTACACCCCTTTACGTGGAGGAGTTGCAAGGGGGGCTTGCCCCCCCTGTGGGGTTCGGGGAGCTCATCCCCTCGGATGGGGGATCCAGGGGCAAGCGGGCTCCCGACAGGGGTTCGAGGGACAACGTTCCCTTATGGGGGTTCAGGGGTGAAGCCCTCGAAGGAAAAATTGTCTTGTAAATGTATATTGTAATTTCATAGTAAATATGGACCGTTCATTATAAGGTCGGAGATCTGACGATAGAATTTATGCTAGGGTTTTTTTCCCTAGAAGGAAACCCTCTTTTATGAGGGAAATGTATTGCGGCTATGTATCATTATGAATATTGTATTCTGAGAGAGGAGACTGTGAGAGAAAGAAGAGGAAATTACAATGGGTGTATTGTAGGTTGTATCTCTTCATTTGTTGGATAATAAAAAGGAAGGACCTGGCAATTTCTCAGGTGGACATAGCCCATACTGAGTGAACCATGTATATATGTGTCTCTATTGTATTGTGTATCTTCTTTGTTTTATTTTCACATTTGTTTTTATTTTATTGCTCCGTGATCCTCTTTTTCTAACACAGAGTTCAGTAAAAGATAGAAAAATGTATGAAATTGAGTACAAGATAGGAAATCAAGGAGAATTTAAACAACATAACCTTATAATCTTATAAAAATATTTAAATCCCCTTTAAAAGATTGGTCGAAGATCTTAGAGTTAAGAGTCCTTTCATGGATGAATTAAGGGTTACTTAGAGTTTTTAAGTTAATAAATAAGTCATCTTATTAAAAAAAAAAACTCAAAATATTTTTTATTAGCTTTGATTAATTTTAATTGAGTGTAAAGAGATTTGAAATTTGCAACATTTACATTTATGTAGGGTGTTTTACCTAGTTTTCTATATAATTATGTGATTGTGTTTAAGGAAAATTGTACATATCAATTTATTTAAGAAAATTAAGTTTTATTTTCATTTTTCTCAATTTCTCATAAATTAATTTTAAATTTACCAAAAAGTCTATTAAATTATGGTTAAGCAATAAATCAATGGAAGGTTTTTTTTATCACTATCCTAAGTTTGAAATGGGTGTTTTTCATCACTAACCTAGATTTAATTCTTAAAAAAAAGTGTCTTAACATTTAAAACTATAATTCATTATTCCCAAACCCCTAATCCCAATAAATATGAATATGAATGGATTGTAGTGGAATAAGGGATTTGGGGAAATAAGTCCCAAATAAGAAAAAAAAACTTAAGATACATTGGGAAATCAATATTGTTAAATTTGGATCTTACACAAAGACCAGCCTATAAATTTTACATATATTAAATAATTATAAATAATAAGTATTTAGTTTTTTTAATATATATTGATATAATGGTTAAAAAAAATTATAAAAATAATATGGGATAATAATTTTAATTATTAATATTACAAATATTTATATAAGTATAATTTTCTTTAAATATTAGAGATCAATTGCATAAAGTCTACTAAGATATATATACTCTATCTTTTTCTAGATTTGAATTTGTGATCTTTTATGAGAAAACACATGTTCTTAACCGACTATAAATCCTTAAGGTTATTGAATATTCAAAATAATTCATCATAGTTTGAATGGATAGATATATAAATACAATTAGTGTTAATTTGAAAATTGTCTTTGTTTATTAAACACAATTAAATATTTTAGTTATCTTTTCATTTATATTAATATAAATTAATAAAATATTATTATTTAAAATAAAATAATATAAATACAAAGTAATATAATATAAAATATAAAAATTTAATTAATGTTGACAACTTTATATTATAAAATGAGAAATATTATAGTTAAACATTTAAAAGGGAAAGTAAACACTACATATTTGAAAAAAATGATATACAATTTATTTTTCAATATGGAAGACTTTTCAATTAAATTAAGGCTTTTCAAAGTTTTGTGAACAAAGTTTTTAACTTCTTGATGGTGTTTCAAACATTGAGATGATGTAAAGATCACCTCAATCAGAGTTTATATAAAGAATTTATGTCTCTTAGTTGACACATAGGTTAACCACCATGATAAACAGTATATGTCATGTCAACATGTCAATTCTCATTACTCACACATGTGGAGCTAGTCATGTGTTGACTTTCAAGAAGATTATAGAGGGTCCAAAACCCTAACAATAATGAGGGGTTAAGGCATGCAAAAAATCTAACTTTAGCTCTAGACAACTATCAAACCTTCAATATTGGGTAGCTAGGAAAGGAAGGGGTTCCTTTCTTATTGTATTGAATATTTTTACACAGTGGAGGAAAACATTTAAAGTGAGATATTTAAGCAAAACAAAGGAAGTAAAAGATCATGTAACAACCATACAAGTCATAGTGTTCATGGAAACTCCATAGTGAGCATTTTTGTGTGTTTAAATTTCATATCTGAGAAAAAAGTTCAAGACATAGAACTTACCTTCTAGTAAAAAAAAATTCATATCAGATTTTCCCAAGATACATCTTATGTTTATTATGTGGATGGTGCATTGTTTGCTTAACTTCTTTTATTTTAATTTCACTTTACTTCACCATTTTGTAGGCTTAGCTAATAATATTAAATTTAAAATATAAAATTAAACACTACATAATAAAAGATACCAAAATGTATAAGATTTATCATGACGAATTATTCTTAAAAAATATCCAAAACAATTCACAAATCAAATAAATTCTTTTAGAAAGTAAAAAAAATCTTAAATTTATAAATTTATACTTCTCTCCTATTACATATACATGTAAACCATATATTCTCCTGTTTTATGATTAGATATGACAAGCTCTTTAAATAAAAATGAAAAATGAAAGAAAAACATAAACATAGATAAATATTAATTTAAAATTAAATATGAGAAGCCTAAAAAGAAAATATAAACACTCATAAATATTGATTTAAAAGTATTTATTTATTTTCTTGTTTTATATTTAAAACATTAATAACAAAATAATTAAGCAAATGAAAATATTGAAGAAAAATTATATTTTGAAACGTTTAGTGGCTACTCCATTCATCATCAAAAATAATTGAGAATTATCCCTATAACATTATTAAAATACATAATCTTATAATCATATCAAATTTGATTTTTTAAATAATTTAATATAATCATAATAATAATAATAATCTATTTTTAAGATCACGGCCAAGCCAACACACCCATCGGTTTGATTGGTAAACATGTTTTTAATTATTAAACCCACTCAAACAGTATTTTAAAAAAAATTAAAAAAATTATTAAACATTAAATCACCAAATCAAATAACCATAAATTAAAATATATAAATTAACTAAACATTTAATAAAACAAAAAAAAACTTTCACCCATAAATTTTTTATTTAATTAACTAAACATTTAATAAAACCAAAAAAACTCACAACCATAATTCTTTTTCTTTAATTAACTAAACATTTAATAAAACCAAAAAAACTCCCCACCATAATTCTTATTCTCTCCACCGACACAAAAAGGAAAAATAAATATAAAACTATAGATTATGGAGGACAAACTTACAAACTGATATACATTTTATATACTATGCAATAGATGTACTTTGACTGTGATTAGACAGTACCATATTTTAATAGATATCATGCCCAATAATCAATTTTTCTATGTTACTATATATATCAAGACCACAAAGACCCAATGTAACTTTCACATTAATTATTTCATTTGAATTAGAAGCGTATCATTTAATTCCTTGCAATTTCTTAGTGTTTTAAATGGGATAAAACCCTCTTTATCTAATGAAAAAGAGGCCAGCAATTGGATTTATTTAATGGGATAAAACCCTCTTTATCTAATTAAAAAGAGGCCAGCAATTGGATTTATGTAATGGGATATAACTTTTAATCTCTTGGCTTTGTTAGTATGATAACAGCAATCAAATTGACATTGTTGAAATATAGGTTTAGGGTATTAAAATTTGAGTTTATTTTGGGAAAATTATATATAATTATTTAATGTTTTTTTATTGTGTTATTTTAATATATTATTTGCATTGTTTTAATATCTCATAATTTTGTATTGATATGTAAATTATTATGAATACAAAATTATGAGATACTTTTTTTTTTTTTTTTTGTTAATTTGTGCAGGACCTGCGATTAACCTGTGGCTTGAGAAACTGCGACTCAGGGGCATCTAAGTCGTCAAAATCACCCGGGGATCGCACCCGACCTGAGCCACACCAACCCTTAACATGGTTGGATTCTTTGTCCCCGCAGGTTTCGAACCGGTGACTTTAACATCACGGAGTGGCTTA
>JZKD02S0039609.1:298510-343594 GCA_000966675.3 Picea glauca
TTTGGAGACCACATTCCAATCGCCCGAATGGAGGAACTGAGATTTGGAAATCACGATTTGCTTGAAAATCGTGTGTTTGGCAAATATCTTCAGCGATCTCTGGGCTCTATATGACATTTGGAGTTTTAAACTGAACACATAACCTGTCAATTAATCATGAACGTATCTGTTGCTGAGAGGGAATGAAACTCCGTGCGACCGTGACTGACTGTCATTGATTAGCATAGATTTGGAGATGACGTGCTAAGGATAATGCGCCGAAATCTGGAACCTTTCGGTCGAAACCACGAACGATCATCATGTCCTCCAACGCGAGCTTATCGGCGGTTTGAAACTTCCATCATTGCAACGTTTTGACACATGGCTCGTGCAAAAGCACGAGCTTTCTTTTTGCTTGACCAAACCCTTTCGGTGGTTGCTTTGTATTTCAAATCGACCATTTTGCTGACGAAACCGAACGCTTTCGGTGGTTAATGAGCACGCCGGGGGCTCGCCCAAACCACCGAAAGTCGTTGTTTTCCACCTTTTGGATAAAACCAAGTATCAAAAATTTTATTGAACTATGAAAACAAAAAACTTAGCTGAGCATGCAACCAATAGCTTAGGATATCCTCTACAAAGTTCAACCGAAAGGACGGTTTTACTTTGGGAGTTAACAAAATGAATATCAAATCCTCATCCTAGGTTCTCGCATGCTTCTAGTTGTAATCCCTCATAAGTTAAACCAATGTGTTGTTCACCACTTATATATTTCCATCCATGTGTATGGAAAGTTGTAGATCTCATCAACTTGGTGTCCAACTTCTCCCAAAGTGTAGTCTAAAAGGAACTAAAAAATCTATATCTCTATCCAAAATGATGCTCCTTTGTATTTCAAAGTGAAACCAAACCCTCTCAAAGAACATGATTGTTGCACCTCAACCCTTGATGGATTTTTACAAAGCAATAGGATGCCCATCTTACTAAGTTTGTACATTATCACAAATATTAAGTCATGTGCTTACCTAGTTCCTGGAAAACCACCCACAAAATCCATGGATATACTCTTCCATGGCCTAGTATGTATAGGTAAGGGATATAGACCTATTAATACCTTTTCTCTTCTTTTTCTTAAGCATGAATTTTCCATGCAGACCTTTTTCATATAACACTTTAGTTATGTGGATGAGGAGTTTAATGCCTTTGTCTAAGGTCTCAACCACCTGTAACCTGCATTTTCATATGTTAAGTTCATGCGGAGATGGGGAAACCTCTCACAAATCCTTCGTGGTCAAGTCTCCCCACAACCCACATTCTGGCACCCACATTTTGTATTGGTTACCTTGCGTCCCCACAACCCGCACACATTCCTCCCCCCACATACATTTTTTTGCATGCATCTTTCACTCTACACAACAATCTTACTCCCCACACCCATGCTCCATGTCACCCCATGCCACGTTCCACGTATGACATGATTTGTGGTTTCGAAGTAAACATATCGTATCCATAGCACATCTCTCACACGTCAAAAGTGGTTGTTTTTTAGTAATGAGGATTAATTCTTGCACATTTCCCCCCAGGCCTTGTGTACAAAAATGACAGTTACCATTTAATGAGCGACATTCACCAAGTGTACGAGCGGGAAAATTTAAACAGTAGATTGACCCCTAATTTATGATTATCAGGCACCTATCAGATGGAAAATCTAATTTATTGTAATGTCCCCATCCATCCTAGGTTGGGACACATCACACAACCTCAACTTTTGTAGCTCTGGATCAACCAAATTGTAACATCTGCACCATACCACTGAGCAATGCTACTCCAAAACTCCACTGCACAGATTCTATACTAAACACTAGTCTATGCATTATCACTTGAAGTAATGTGCTCAACCTAAAACTGGGTCGCACCACACTAACTTTATCCTTTTAACACAACTTTAAGCAACAAAAGTAACTCAAACAACTGCATGCACCAACATACTGATCACACAACACAATTGTGCGCACAACCACCCCGGCATGTATCCGGTTCCACATTATACTTTTCCAGAAATATCATAAAATATTCCCTAAGACTTAAGTCCCACCTTGTTTTCCCTTTTCTGGTGGAGTCAACCCCCCATCTCTTTTCATTTGAGTCTTCATGTGCGCAACGATGTAATATTATTAATACTTGAGTATGGTTACACTTTACATGGATAGGCGCAATGGCCTATTTGCATCCCAACTCACGAGTCTCATAATCACACAAGCTCTATGGCCTCAATACATATACATCCATATAAATAACTCATCTTTGCGTGCACTCCTAGGTCATTCCCACACACTTACCCAAGTGCACGCAACACTATGAAACATACGCACTTACCTAGGTGCATGCAACAATATGAAATGTGCACACCATGTCTTTGATATCAATCCTTCGTGCACTACTCAGGTGCGTGCAACACCAAAACTTAGTGCCAACGACTCACCAGCTTATATATATACATTACACTTCCAATTGGTACCTACGACTCACCAGCCTATATGTACAATTACAAAGGGTTCGGATTAGGGACATTACATTCCCATCCCCATTATTTATGCATTGTCCTTAGTGCATCATATACACATGCACATACAAAATTTCATTTTTTTTCAAAAAGATGTGGATACTCTACCCACATAGCATCCTCGCACTCCCAAGTTGCATCCTCAAGACTGTACCAGGTCCATTGGACCTTTACCATCTCCATGGCTCGATTCTAGAGCTGTTTGATTTTTCGATCCAATATGCAAACTGGTCACACTTGAAAATCGCCTTTTGGCTCCACTTGAATCACATTCCAATCAATAATATGATTAGTATCAGGTATATAATTTTTAAGAAATGACACATGGAAAACATTATGAATACACAAGGATGAAAGCATATATGAGACAAGACCAATCCTTTCAAGGATTTCAAATGGCCCTGGATTTATAATACTTTCCCAACTTCAGGGAACTGCGCCTAGATTTCACTTTCAAAAACACGTGGTCACCCACTTTAAACTCTTTGTGGGTTCTGCTTTATCTACACAGTTTTTTCGCCTATTTTGGGAAGCCTTTAAATTCTTCCTGATCTTTACCAGCTACTCCTCTATTTCTCGAAGCATCTCTGGCCCAACTATTGCACGGTCTATTGGTTTGCCTCAACTCACTGGCGTGGTGCACTTTCTTCCATAAAGTGATTCAAATGGGCTCATCTTTAAAGATTCTTGGTACCCATTGTTGTAAGCAAACTCTACCAAATGAATGTAGTCTTCCCATTTTGATGGTTTATCCATTACATACATCTTGAGCATATCTTCAATCACTTGATTTACCCTTTCCGTTTGTCCATCTGACTCAGGGTGATATGTTGTGCTAAAGTTTAGATTTGTTCCAAATCCCTTGAATATCCCTTTCCAAAATTTCAAGGTGAACTTGGAATCTCTATTAGACACAATTGTCTTAGGTACACCATGCAACTTTGCAATTTCTCGCATGTATATCTTAGCAATGTCGATTTCCTTGTGCATTGACTTCACTAGAACAAAATGGGTATCTTTAGTAAGCTTGTCCACCGCCACCATAATAGAATCACGTTGCTTAGTAGTCCTAAGTAGCTTAGTAATGAATTCCATGGTCAAAACTTCCCACTTACACTCAAGAATGGGAAAAGGTTGTAACAAACCAGCTAGATGTTTGTGATTATCCTTGACTTTATGACATTCAAGACATCTAGCAATAAAATCAACAACTTCATTTTTCATACATGGCCAAAAGTATTGCTTCTTAAGTGTGACAATTGTCTTCTGGTGTCCTGGATGTCCAAGATAAGGAACCTTATTCATCTCTGACAACAACAAACTTGTCCCATCTTGCGCCTATACATGAGGATCCCATCCTCTCTTAGCTCATAACCTTCAAAATTTGGTTGCAACATACCTTGATGTAAATTCGCCTTTATGTCCACATAGCACAGATATGATCTGGAAAATTCTAAAATTATGTTGCACAAATTGGATTTTTACATGTTGACAGTTGTAGCATGCATCTCATGTACCCTCCTACTGAGTGCGTCAACCACCTTGTTCTCTTTTCCTCTGATATGATTTATGTCAAAGTCATACTCACTGAGGAACTTTAGCCACTTGCTTTGTCTAGCATTTAAACTTGGTTGTCCAAATATATACTTCAGACCACTATGGTCTATCCTCAGCTCAAATATTTTACCCATAAGATAATGTCACCACATCTTCAAGGCATGCACTATAGCTTCCAATTCTAAATCATGAGTAGCATAGAGTCTCTCATGCTCTTTTAATTTTCTTGATTCATAACATATCACATGTCCATTCTGACTAAGGACTCCATTGAGCCCTTCCTTACATGCATCTGTGCACACAACGAAGTCTGCATCTGGATCAACAATTCTCAAAATTGGCGCACTTGTCAACAAAATTTCCAAGTGATGAAAACTCCTTGAACAATCTCGAGTCCAATCAAATCATGCACCTTTCTTTTGCAAAGATGTAATTGGATGCACAATCTGTGAGAATCCTTCAATAAACCTTTTGTAATAACATGTTAGTCACATGAAGGACCTCACCTCTACGACATTTCTTGGTGTCGACCATTCCCAATGGATTTTATCTTTTCTGGATCCACATGTATTCCTTCCTTGCAAATAATATGACCCAAATAATGAATTTGTCACTGATAAAACAAGCATTTTCTCAACTTTTCATAAAGTTGATGCTCCCTCAATACCTCCAACACCATCCTCAAGTGTTGCTTGTGCTCCTCTTCAAACTTTGAATAAATAAGTATGTCATCCAAAAATACAATGACAAACTTATCTAAATAACTTCTGAAAAGTCCATTCATCATACACATGAAAACAACTGGTGAATTTGACAACCCAAATGTCACCACTGGAAACTCATACTGACCATACCTTGTTGTGAAGGAAGTCTTACCGATGTATTTCTATTTTATTCTCACCTGGTGATATCTATATCTAAGATCAATCTTTGAAAATATTTGTGTGCCCTGCAACTGATCAAAGAGGTCATCTATCCTTGGCAAAGGTTACTTGTTCTTTATTGTTACCTTGTTTAACTGCCTAAAGTCGATACAAAGCCTCAATGTACCATCCTTCTTCTTCATGAATAAAACTGGGGCACCCAAAGGTGACACACTTGGGCGTATATACCCCTTCTTTAGAAGCTCTTCAAGTTGCCTCTGCAACTCCTTTAATTATGGCATACTCATTCTATAAGGAGTCTTGGATACAGGCATTGCTCCATGCATCAGATTATAGAAAAATCAATATCCCTTCTTGGAGGAAACCCCAGTATCTCTTTAAAGACATCCTCAAAATATTTCAGTGTTGCACAGTCTTCAACACTTACCACTTTATCCTTAGATGCCTCTTCCATGTGCACTGCAAATACTTGACATCCTTTCCTGTAGTGTTTCTTCAATCGCAAGGCTGAAACCTATATGATTGTTACAACCCTTGGAATTCCTTGGATCGATCTTAAGTTCCCTTCCTCATCCAAGCAAGTAAATTACTTATTGTAATAGTCTAGGACATCATGGTGCTCATCCAACCAATCCATACCAATGAGGCAATCATACAAATCCAAAGGTATGATATTCAAATCATCTTTTGCGTGCAGTTCATTCATCTCCATTGGACATGCCTTAACCATCTCATTAATTTTCCTTTTTACTCCTGTAGCTAACTGCACCAACCAATGTTTTCCAAGCTTTCTTCTCGATAAATGGAATCTTTCCACCATCTTAGGATCTAGATAACTATGACTAGATCCCGAGTCAATTAAAATAGAAATGGGTTGGTCATTAATCTTACCTTCCACCTCAATCATGTGCAACTGAAACTCAACCTACTTGTTATCTAGTGTTGCGTATATCCTAGGTACATTTTTTCCCATGTCCTCAATTGTCGCAACTTGTTGTACATTGTGCACATTCCTCACTTTATCACCTCTTTGAAGGAAATATCTGCACATATGATTCCCACCACAACTCCAACATTGAATAGATTATTTCCATGGATTTTTCCCCATTGTCTCCAACATTCTGGGCTCTTGGAGAGTTGGTTTTCCTTGCACAGTATTTCTAAAAAATGGTGGCTTAGCCCCCTTCTTCCTCTGTTCCATCTTGCTCTTCATCTCGTCTTCCCAAGCCTTTTGGAAAGTTGGTCTTCCCCTTTGTTTCTCATAAAGACACTTAGTGCGCCTTATAGTTTCCACAAATGTCTTGGGATCATCATATTGTATCTTGTCACTGATAACTGAAGGAAACCCACTTAGGTACCTCTGAATTTTAACTTTCTCATCCTTGATAAAAGGCACATATTTCAGCAGCTCCAAAAATATCCTTTTGTACTCATCTATCGTCATACTCCCAAGCTTGAGTTCAAAGAACTCCTTCATTTTCTTGTCATAGTACCACTTGGTTAAGTATTTATTTTGGAAATACTTATTGAACTCCCTCCAAGTAACCTTCTTTTCATCAATGTGTTGCACTTGCACAAAATGATCCCACCACATTGATGCCTTTCCTTTTAGTTGATAGATAGCAATTCTTGCTTCTTCCTGCGTAGAATAATTATGCAGTTGGAAATACTTCTTCATGCCCAACAACCAAGTCTTTGCATATTCATCCTTCTTGTGCTCACTGTCAAAGGTAGGAGGCTTGATCTTATTCATTTCTCCTTGTAGCATGTCCACCCTAGTCCTTCTCTTATGCTTCCTGACAAGAAATGGACTCAAACTATTGCGCACTTTCCTAAAAGAATACTTTGGTGAGTGAGATCGATGCCTACCAACACTTATTGCTTCTCTTATTTTCTCATCATGAGACCTACAACTTCTTGACCTACTCAAATCTATATCCTTATCCATTTTATTTTCTATTATGTCTAGGCTCTGCATCAATTTGACATTGAAGTCATCTCGCTACTCCTTGGCTCTCATAAGACTTTCATTATCAAATTTATAAATTTGGACATCTTTTTGCAATCCCTTTATGGTTTCTACCAAGTTCATGTGCTCTTCCTTGGATTATGTACCATCAACACCCAAACCGACATACAAATCTCCAAATTTATCATCAAGACTATAAGTTGTCTGCGCATCTTCCATTCTTGAACTTCTGCACTGATTTTGTCATGCTCTAACCGTTGATAATTCTGCAAAATGTGCAGACAACAAGTTTTATTATACGAATTCATGAAAACTATGCACCATCTTGTCAAAATCCTTCCTTATGAATCTCATGTGTGCATTAGTATTCAACACATGCCAATGCACAACGTCAATTTTTATCATGTACATCGTGTATTAATAACTCACATGCACCACAAATATGTTCCCCATAGACCCAAACCTTTAGTGCGCACACCCATGCACCATTTTTTATTGTGCAGTTCCAGTCATGCATTCTGCAATATCATGTATTTAGCACACACATCTGCACATTCTTACTTAATGAGCACCAAATCCATGTTGAAATTCCAAATTTGGTCACCCACCAGTCCAGATTTTTCTTTAAGTAGAACTCGGCTTATGCCGGCTCAATGTTGAAACTGGAGCTCTGATGCTTCTTGTTGACCTCTGGCCCATAGAAGTCCAATGTTGAACCAATAGCTATGATACCACAATGTAACGTCCCTATCCATCCCAGGATGGGCCACGTCACACAACCTCAACTTCTGTAGCTCTGAATCAACCAAATTGTAACATCCATAACATATCATTGAGCAATGCTACTCCAAAAATCCACTGCGTAGATTCTATACTAAACACTATTATGTGCAATATCACTTGAAGTAATGTGCTCAACCTCAAACTGAGTCTCACCACACTAACTTTATCCTTTTAACACAACTTTAAGCAGCAGAAGTAACTCAAACAACTGCGCGCACCAACATATTGATCACACAGAAAAACCATGCACACAACCACCCTGTCATCATACGTTGATTTTGATTTCCTTGTGCGCTGGGTCTATTTCCTTCATTGCACACATGGGTTCCAACCTCTTGTGCACACGATCTACACTCCTGCACACCCGACCATTCAATCCTCTTCTTGAAGACTCATAACCAAAATCACAATGTTAACTTAATAGGAAAGAATATCAACATTTGTCGTGTCCATGCACAACTGCAAATATAGGATATAATCACCATACTTATATGTGCAAGCAACATAATACAGAATAATAACAATTACTTATATGGGACAACATACAATAATTAACCCATGTAAAACATAGATAAACAAGCACACAATAATCAAGTCAACACATAAAGAACACTTATCTTTTATGGAAGTCACCAACTGCGTGCAGAACTCAAACGTTCCTCCTAGCCATAGATTATGTTGCTCATAAGCTTTCAACAAAATGTCACCCTCGAGTTGGGGCTTAACTCCACCAGAGAAAAAGGGTTCCTAGCGACAAGCTAAGGTCTTATTCTCAACACAATTGCTCAATCCAAGGTGCCCACTGCTACAACTAGCATGTAGTCCCTCATTCCCCATGCACCTGTCACACCCAATTAGGAAGTGTGCCCATTATCTTCTCAACAAACCTTCGACTGCCCCAATTCCCTTCCAGGGTTACCAACAACATGTCGGACATGAAGTCTCTGAGCCTTGCGAACAATTCCCTGCGCACTATAGAACAATTCCCATCAAAACTCTCACCTAGAGAGTATGCTCACAGGCCTGGCAACATGCTTCTTCAACAACAAATCTCTCACCCAGAGAGACTGCTCACTGGCTTGAAAACCCGCCTCTTCGACAGTAAAACTCTTATTACAACCCTGCAACTCCTTACAAGTTTTTGTGTGAAGATAAGGTAATAATCGTCCTCTCCTTGGACCGACCCCCTCTACACACGAGAGTGAATAATGGATAATCCCACATAATTCCCAAAATACACTAAGGCCAACAATATATGTTGCATGACTTCAATCGAAACTTGTCACTTTCAAAAGTAGCTTAAGCCACTTGGTGACTCGTTCCCAATCCCGGGATCTTAGGATAAAATAATTGTCCAACATTACACTTTTTCCAGAAATATTGTAAAATATTCCCCATGACTTAAGTCCCACCCCCTTTTCCCTTTTCTGGTGGATTCATCCCCCCATCTCTTTCCATCTAAGTATGTCTACGTGCAACGATGTAATATTATTAATACTTGAGTATGGTTAGACTTTACATGGATAGACGCACTAGCCTATATGTGTCCCAAATCAACAACCTCATAATCACATAGGCTCTTAGGCCTCAAAACATATACAACCATATATATATATATATATATAACTCAGCTATGTGTGCACTCCCACATCATTCCCACACACTTACCCACGTGTGTACAACACTGTGAAACGTGCACACTTACCCAGGTCCACACAGCACTATGAAATATGTGCACCGTGTCTTTGATAACAATCCTCTGCGCACTACTCAGGTGCGTGCAACACCAAAACTTAGTGCCAACATCTCATCGGCTTATATATATACACACATTACACTTCCAATTGGTACCTACGACTCACCAGCTTCTCCACCATCTCTGGGGATACTATATTGTTAGTGCTCCCACTGTCTATGATTACTTTGCAAGCTCTGTCTTTCGACTTGCAAGCAGTTCTGAACAGGCTTGTTCGATGAACTGGTTCCTCTGGTTCCTTTTCAGGTTTGAGAAGATTTTTCCTCATCATGAGGTTCCTCCCTCCTTCTGTTGCTTTTTCTTCCACATGCGTCTGCACTTCAGCAATGTGTGTTTCTCCGCCTTCTTCTCTCTTTTTGTCGGGACATTCCCAAGATTTGTGTCTTTCTTTTCCATAGGTATAGCATTTAACTACGCCTCCTCTGGCTTTTCCTCTTCCTCTTCCTCTGGAAAAAGAATCTCTTCCTCCATGTTGTCCTTCTTTAGAACTTCCACCTTTCTCATGGTGACTATGTTGTTTGTCAGCTTCAGGCTTCGACTTCTGGAACTTCTCTCTGTCGGTTCCCTTGCCTCTGTTTGAATTTCCTCCTCTGCTTCGTTGGCTTTGCTTCCTGGCCAATTTTTCTTCAGCTTTCAAGGTTGCTTGATAGACATCCTCGATTTTACTGATAGACATCATGTTGATCTCCTCTTGTATCTCATATCTCATCCCAGTGATATATCTTGATGTCTTCTCATCTTCATTCTCTTTCTGTCCATCCCTGATGTTCAGTCGGTAAAATTCTTCGGTGTACTCCTTCACTGATAAACCCCTCTATTTCAGGTTCTGCAATCTTCTGTAAAGATTGATTTGGTAATCCCTCGGGATAAATTTGCCTTTGAACTTAGCTACCATCCTATCCCAGTTTTTAATTTTTTGCTTACCATTTCTCCTGCATTCATCTTGCAGTTCATCCCACCATAACGTTGCATGACCTTTCAGTCTTGTCACTGCATGCTTCACCATATTATCTTCTTCAATTTCTTCGCAAGTATTTTTCCATAACACATACCCAATCTAACAATTCTTCAACTTCCAAAATGCCCTCATACATAGGTACCTCTATTCTTGCTCTGGCTCCTATCTTTGAAACAACTTTTATCAAGCGATCTTGAGCAACATCCTCTACTACATTTTCTTCATCTTCTGCTTCTTCTTCGCTCTCATCTTCACTGATATCTCCAGTGTCTGCTGCTATCCTATGTGTTGTTTCCATGGCATCTAACCTCATTCGGAGTCGCCTCATTTCTTCTTCCATTTCTGCATTCGCTCTGCGCCTTCTGGGTCGCATGATTTTACTGTATCACCTTCGAACATAAATCAAATTTCCTTGATACCACAAACGATATCACCTTTCCTCCTTTCTCCTTTTGTCTGTTGTCTACAAACAAACTTAATCTCATCTCTAATACCACCTAATGCAGACCCCCTACCTCGGCAGGGTTCGCTGACCTCTCGATCACTAGATCGTTCAATCTCCTCGAGCTGGGATAGTTCTCTGGTCCCTGCTGGAATTTTCACTCTTCAAATCCACAAGTCCTCTCACAAAACTCCACTCGCATGACTAAGCACCCAAGCACAATATTCTACTCCACGTGATCACGGGTTGTGACTGCATGCCTACTCAAAAGGCGTATCATGAGTTCGCATATCGAGATTACTTGGAATGAGCCTCCTCAATCCTCTCGATAGTCGATTCTCGATGAGGGTTGAGCGTTGGATAACTCCCCTCAAATCTTTCCCCACGTGACCACCACCTGTGACCACCGGCTAAGCCCAAAAAGACTCGTCACATTTCGCGACCTCAGGACTTCCACGTATGAGTCCACTCTAAATCTCCAATCCCCGAGTCCTGAAACGGGCTAATGTTCCTTAGCTCTCCCTTTGGTCTCCGTCTAGGTGACCCTTACCTATGACCTGGGGCTACTCCTCTGAGGGCATCGAGACTTCATGTTTCGCGAGATTGAAGCTCAACCCCCATGCTTACCTTTCAAAAGCCCGATCCCTGAACCTCTGATATTTCGTTCGCCCAAATCGACGGTCACATTTCTCTCATGATATGACGGCTCAGATCCTATCGCGAGTTCGAACCTCGTGATTCCTCGACTCTGCTCCTTTGACCTTCTCTAGTAGCGAGTCAGTGAAATGTTGGTCTCTCGCCATGCGTCCCTCCAAAATGGACGGCCCTGATGACGTTGGGAAAATCAATGGTTGTGATCCTCTCGCGAATCTGCTCTTCATGAATTCTTCGATTATGTTCTTTGACTTCTTCACTCTGCGAGTCAGCGAAACGATGACTCTTCTCCACGTGTCTCCCTTGACAACGGACGGTCCCGATGAATTCAGAACGATCAAAGGCTATGATCCTTTCGAGAGTTCGTGTTTCGTGAAATCTCACGGACTTCCCTTTGACCCTTTCAAGTTGTGATTTAGCGAAACGTTGTGCACTTGCCACATGCCCTCTCCGATGGACAGTTCCAATGGGTTCAGAACTTCCCCCGTGCGACTTCCTCCAAATCCAACGGTTGTTGGTTCACACGCCAGATCTGACGGTTCAGATCTCTTTTCCTCCTATGCTTACTTCTCGCTGACTGGACACGGATTCGACGGTCCAGATCTTCCCTGTGACTGATCTACGACCATTGTACCTTCTCTCCTGAACTTTCACCTTCTCCTAGACTTAGAATATTTCTCAGGGTTCAGAGACTCGATCTTCGCCCCTCTTGCGAATCCAACTCCTGGATCTCGCTAACACTTGTAGAAAGTGCTATCTCTTCTGAGCTTTATCCCTTGGAAGGATTTTGATCTCCCACGCACATCTTGTGTTCTCGAGATTTCAAATAACTCAGTTCGAAGGATTTTCTTGCCAAGAAAATGCTTCTCGCCCACTTGGTGTTCTCCTGCGCTGGTTCTCCGAATCTTGTTGGCTCCTTGACGTTGTGCACACCTTGCACCTGGTCTAACTTTCTTTGAATCTCTCTCTGAACTTATCTAAATCAATCCTAGACTCAGTCGACACACTCCTTGCGCTCGAGATGCACACCTTGCATACAAGTATCAGAAGAGAAACGATTGAAACTCAACCAGTTTTGACACGAACTCATATAGTTAATCTCTCGAACACTCATACATGAAATGAACTATAACGAATCATACACACAGAATAACATTCATTCAATCACACATGAAATGAACCCAGTCCAAGGATTTGGGACAATTTTTGTCTGCTCTATTCATTGATGAAAATAAAATACATAGTATTTCTGCTATTCTACTCTGCTCTACTGATCTCTCTATTATGTCTCTTACATTCTCTATCTTAAAATGCAATACTGAAAAACTATCTAAGGACTACTCCACGAGCTCTCTCGTCCTATTATGAAATCTATCATTTCAAATTCAAAGTTATTACCTACTATGTCCTATTACAATAACTACTAGTTATTTCCAGATAGAGTCGACACTCGATATATGCAATTTCTTACAGTCCTTCAAGACTTTACAAACAAGTTACATTTTAAAATGTTGTTACAAAAATATCTCAACAACCCATTAAATTATGAGTTAAATGTTCGATTTGAAATTATGTCATTGTTGAGATGTCCTTTGTTTGCCTCCACCCGTGCGTTGTTGACTTTGAAGGCGATGCTCCTGCATCACATTAAATCCATACACGTAATCCTCATACTTACCTAAGCACATTAAAAGTGGAAAAGATGGTGAGAAAGAAAAGGAGAGAACCTTTCTATGGAGATACAATGAATTCATTGGCCCAAGAAAGTAGGGAATTCCAATGGTGTATTGCATATAAGTGGTTTTTTGAGCTTTCACATAATGATAAACTTAAAAACAAAGTCTGGACTTTGGGGATAGCTAAGTTTGGTTGTGTATCGAAACTATTTGATTTTAGAGAACTAGTTGCATGGTGCACTTGAATAGTTGATTCAGAGCACCATTTAATCGAGGTAAAGGAGAGTGGAAATACTCATATTCTCCTAACACCCAATATGTTTAGAGGGATGTTGTGACTCCCAGAATTGAATAAGGTCCTCAAGCTTTCTGAGTAAAACTCCTTCTTGGACGCTTAGGGTGGTGGTGCGAACCTACTCATGGACTTTTTGGTCCAACCTTCTATCGAACCCTTGAGCCCCAACGAAATTAATATATGCATGTTTTCTTAGCCATATAATGAGTTTGTCTGACTTTTTGCATAATTGGTCGATCAATATTCAATAACTTACATTCCTATTTATGTTTTACGTGTCCTCCATTACTCAGTATGAGTATGGGTCATTTTCGATTGGGCCTAGATTATTTCAAATGAGATTTCCCACCAATTATCAAACTACACTCAAACTAAGAGGTTCCACATTACCTCTTACTTGGATCTTGCTTTGGTTTACTGTAATACATTTGAGAGCATGCCCCCAAAGGGAAATGCCAATTTTGACAAAAATCCTACTCAATTTTGGTACCCCACATTATGGAAGCACAAGGCACCATTTCATTTTTACCAAATCCAATATTCATTTTTCAAGAATATAGACGTATACTCATCGAAATTGAACTAGCTAAGGTGACAAATTTGGCCATAGAATTTCTCTTGGGGAAGGGAGTATATATGTTGGAGGAACAATTCATGTACATAAGGCTTTTTGGTTTCGAAGGGAAACCCCTTCTCCTTCCTCATTTTGTCTGTGACAAGTTCTTTGTTTATGAGTTGTGTAGACAGTATAGGACATGGTCCTTGCTCTTCGACAAGAAGAGGAAGCAAAAATTTATTCCTATGCCTTTCAATATTGTCAATATTATTGTAAAAAGTTCATCAAGCCTAACTAAGATGGTAGGGTTCTTTGAGTATTTTAATATGAAAGAAGCCAAATCCCGTGGTGGTTTTGATCCTGAAGGCATTTTCACCACTCATACGGTTTCAATTGGCTATGCCTCAATTTTTAATAGGTTAGAAGAAATTACAAAAGGAGGTGATGACAATGAGAATGCTCATGTCACAACCAAGGTGATGGCCACCCCGAGCAAAACTACTCCCAAAAAGAAACAAATTGCCTGTGATGATTCACATACAAGGGAAAGTTCAAATGTCGATGCAATTAAGGTCCCTCTCCCTGAGGAAAACTAGAAGACGAAGGATAAACAAAGGGGTAGATCCACAACTAGTGCTAAAGGTGGCATAGTTCATCACCCCCATAAGAGTTCCTCTTCATTCCATGAGAATCATGAAATTAATGATGCCATAAGAGAGAGTAATGAGAGATGTGAGGGTGATGGAGACGGTGGGGACCTCCTTCAATATTAATTGGAGATAATGCATGTTATTACACATGTGCCCAAGAGAAAGAGGATTCCAAATGGAGGCAATTCTCAAGACCTCGGGGGTTTGGAAATGAAGGCAACAAACGTGGAAGTCAACGAAGTCAATGATGTGTATGTGTGGGTCGTGGTACAAATAGTAGAAAGTAAGTTAATTGCAAAGGAGTTGGCCCAGGAGGGGCCAACAGTTTTTGAAGAAGAGTTTGTGACTCTTCACCATGCCAAATACGATAAACAATCAAAGAAATTAAAGATTAAAAGGGTCAACCTAAAGGATCACATAGATGAAAGAAAATATAGGTTGACTAGCTTGGAATGATTGATACCTTCCAACAATTAAGCGCCACATGCGATGTTCTTGAAGAAATGAGGAGTTCATTGTTTCTTATATGTGTAACGTATATTACCGAGGAGCTCAAAGGCCCACCCCTGATAAGGGATTCCATGTTGCTGACAAGAGATCAAATGCAAGTTGAGCTAGGTGTACAAAGAGTCGCACAAGGAACAGAGTTTGATGACCTCACAAATATTCCAGAAGATGAGATCCAATGTTGGATGGCCAATTTCGTGAATGAGAATGAAGACCAATCATCTATTGCACAACAACAAAACGACACGTTGAGGACTATTGAAGATTATTTGTTCGGGGTTAGAGTGAAATAAGATGTAACGGTAGTGCCCTTACATGAGTATATTCAAGAATGGATAAAGGGTGCATTGGAATCGATGGCTAGCCCACCTTGATCTTGAAGATTTGAGAAACTAATATGACAGTTCAGATCGATGGTGTTGTTTTTTATTTAAAAAGAAAAGAAATAAAGCACTAAAGGGAGAACCACCAGTCCCTGCTTCCATTTTTGTAAATATTAACCTTGTTTGAAGAATTCCATTCTATTTCTATCTCCTTCTTGCTCAATCTGCACTGAAGGGAGAACCACCAATCCTTGCTTCCATTTTTATAAATATTAACCTTTTTTTTTTAAGAATTCCATTCTATTTCTATTTCTTTCTTGCTAAATCTACAATCATCTAGTCTTGTTATCCAAATGTTATTATTTGTGTATATCGTACAAATTTAAATAAATTTTTATAATATATTTCCTATGCAAATTCATGATATAATAAAAAACATCTCATTTTCTAATAATTGTCTACTACAAGGAGATTTAGATTTTGAATCCCCGTTGGTTCATCATCTTAGTCAATAGAAAATGATTTTTTTAACTTTTATATGAAATTTTAATTATTTTAATTGGCATGTCGTGATATTCTCGAACTTTCAATGGATATTAGGTACGCAGTTGTCAATGCACTCCTGCTGAGACATTTATATAAATAGTTTTGATGAATTGGAATTGCTTTAAACTTTAATTAACACTAAAGACACTCATTTTGAAATTGTATAAATTACTCAAACACGATGTTGAAAGGTTTTAGATTGAAAGTTATCCGCGATGGGTTGTAACACGAAAAACATATTTACTTTCCATGATGGGTTGTATAAAATGTTTTTAGTTTTACAATACAAAGCTAATCTCTTGTTTTCCTACTCAGGATGGCTTGTTTTCCTAATCAAGATGGCTCTGCAATTGCAAAAGCACCAAAATGTTATGGATCATCTGGTCCTCCTAACCCCTAAATGTATTAAGCGACTTGAATTCATTTTTTATTTTTGACTCATTAGATGTATGGTTTGCAAATTATTTTTTATTTTTATTTTTATATAGTTTGAGTAGGCCTAATGGTTAAGAACATGTGCTTCTTCTTAAGAGGTCACGGGTTCAAATCCAGAGGGGGTAGGGTATGTATACCTTCGTAGACTTTACCAGTCAAATTGTTGGGTGGAGGAGGGTCCCTTATCCCATAAAGAAGGAGGTCTCATACACCAATTTAGTGTGCTAGCTTGACCGTGACCTTAAAAATAAATTATTATTATTATTATTAACCATATAATAATATTTTTGAAAGGTGCTCAAAAAAACCTTGCATCCACTAAGATATTTTAATTGAAGTTAAACAAGTCTCTATATTATGAAAATCTTAATGCATACATATCTGAAACATAAAAAGAAAAATGAATGAAAATCTTGATAAATACATGTATACAACATAAAAAAAAATGGTTTTGACTGAGCAAAACTCATAACATAGATTTTCTTATTTATCATATAAATATATAAAATTTTATATTTATTTAAGTATATAATATTGTGAAAATTTAGTATAAGCATTATTCTTCAGTGAAATATTTGTAGTTTATAAAGGGATTTACCATTGTGAACTTTGAAACAAGGTGATGCATGTTTTTTTCTTCACTAGCAAAGGTGTCGTTATTTTCATTTATTAGTCAAAGGGTTTCTTTGATGTTAAAGGGGAACTATGTGATTTGGGATTTAATAACTTATTGGGGAAGAAAAATGACACTCAAAGCTTAACATTATTATGATCTCAAGTCATTGCCTTTTTCTTGTAATGTCCTTTATTAATGTATGTTGTCTTGGTTGTTATTGATGGCCTTATTGCCATGGTCGCTTTTATATAGGTTATTTGTCCTAACTCTACCACTTCTAAAACTTATTATTGATTTTCAAGTTCAGTTTTTCAATTGCGAAGAATTACTTTAAAAGAAAATTAAAGCTATTTACCTACAACAAAGTTTACTATTAATAATAATAATAATAATCTTTTTTTAAGGTCACTGCCAAGCTACACCATATTGGTGTATGAGACCCCCTTGTTTGTGGGACAATGGACCCCCTCCGCCCAGCGATTTGACTAGTAAAGTCTATGGAGATATACATGCCCTACCCCTCTCTGGATTTGAACTTGTGACCTCTTAGGAGGAAACACATGTTCTTAACTATTAGGCCCACTCAGGCTGTATATTTTCATGGAATCATGTTCTCATGTGCTCTCCACCAGCTATTGTATTTGCATGTGCATTTGTTACTAACTAAGAGGTTTGTAAGCACTTATAGGTTGATTACTCACTCAAGTATTCACTAGCAATGGAAGGTAGTCATCTTCCATTCAAGGTTTTTCCTACTTCATAGCAACTGCATAAATTGAATCTGTGACTGAGGATCCTTACAATTCCTACTTGGCTATAGTATTGAAGAAAATAAATTGGATAGTAATTGAACTATAGTGAAAAGGATAAAAGAGCGAGGTTCATGGTTGCACACCACGAACCATGACACTAGGTTGTTTATGGAGTACTTAGAAATCCATGAAGAAGTTTAATTATAATCTTGTCAATGCAAGTTGAGTTGGGAGGACGATCTTGTTAGTGCATTAATGGTGTTGAGCTCAAAGGACGATATTGTCAGTGCATTGATGGTGTTTGGAGGTTGAGTTCAAAGGATGAGAAAATGATGTAGATTGGGCCAATGATTATTTTTTTTAAAAATTAATTTTTAAATGATTTTAGGACTCTGACAAATATAGAAAACAAATTAGTACAGACCAAAAGTATTTAAGTCCCATCAAAATTTGTCAACCAATTAAAAAATTGATGTAGTGAAATTACAAAAATCAAAAAATAATTTGTGTTTTTAAAATAAATCAAAATAATACATGTTTTTCAAAAAACTTATGGTATAGTGGATAGGTAATAGAATTTTGACACCATACCGATACCTGCTTGGGCAGCTACTAATAAGGCAAGGTCCAAGGTATGGTAATTAAGACAAGGTTTAAGATAATAAAACATTTTTATGTGCACCCTTTTGTCCTATAAGCTTTCCATCCACTTTGGTTTATCTCCTATTAAAAAATTGTTTCATGTGACACTTAAATTTGTCCTGTTCCCCTCCTACCTTGTCTTATGTGCTCTTTACCTTATGCACAAAGCACCTTCTTTTATTCACCTAAGAAACCTTGGAAACTTTGGGTTAAAAAAACTATTCTCCGGTTTATCACATTATTCACCTCACAAACCTTGGAAACTTTGGGTTAAAAAAAAATATTCTCCGGTGTATCACATTAAATTAAAACTATTTGCCTACGATACCATGTTTCACGTCATAAGCAATTGTGGTACAATACATGATTTTGTTTGAATGCGATACATGGTACATATCTCATAAATCTATACATGGTACATATGGTATAAATCTATAACTTGTTACATGATGTTCAATCAAGATATTTTTTTTGCAATGTGGAAAAGATAGGCACGAAATTCCAATGAATGATCATACAATTCCATTCAAGATTATTTCAGCGGCTCTCATAATTGATGAGGCTTGTTGACAAACATTCTTAATACATTTTTTTGTATTTATAGATCTTGAATTCGGATTTCATCAGTGGCGTTGGGTTTGTAATCGCACAAAACTTATGGTAGGCTTGTTTCAAAAGTAAAAATAAATCACTTTGACCAGTACTCGCAATTATGTGCAAAAGCTTTTTTTAATAGAAGTTTGAGCCTTATTCTTGTCGTTGATTTACTCGAATTCAATTCTATCAACTTGTTTGACATTTGTGTTATGCAGGCTTTCAATACGTCCATTAAAACTAGGATTACCCATCAAACGCTGAGAGATTTTATTCTACGAAAACAACCAACTAACGTCTGGAACACCTACTACTGAGTACTTGGCGGGAGTACCAATTCTTTTTGAAAAATAATTCAGATCTAGCCTATGTTTTGTGGATGCTACAATCAACCCAGGTGATGATATATGGCACTTTCATGGGTCAAGGTTAGTCAAAGAACCAAGAGGTGAAAAAATACACGCAAATGTGACGGACACAGTAAGAAACACTTCTGATGCAAACAAACTCAACAAGACTATTTCCATACTCAACCATGACTGCAACATGAGGTGAATCAAAACAATAGGTAGTTGGACAAGAATCAACAATTCAACCATCAAATGCTCAATGATTAAAAACCAAGAGAACATGATTAATGAATGAAGCAATCAAAATATTTGATTTTTGAAAAATCTTAAGAGGGGCCCCAAGCCAATGGAGTTGGGGGGTTGTTGAGGCCTCGATAAGTTTCCCAATTGCACATTTGCTTCTACATTACTTAGTTTGTTTGTGGAACATTGGAGGAGGAAGATATTGAAGATTTGAAAGAGCATTGGACTTAGAGAGAGCCTTCAAGATAACGAACCTTGAGGACAAGGAATTTGAAGCCACCTCATCATGCAAGGAATGAAACTCACTATAATATTTTCTTTTTTCTAATTGAATCTCTTTCCTTAACACCACCACCACCCAAATTTAGTTGTGTTTATTTTATGTTGATTTACATGTATTTATTTCCATCAATTTATCTACCAACTATATTAGAAGGTTTATATCAGTTTTAATAACCTAGATTTAGGGTTGACTATTGTAAGATAGACAAAGGTATGTTTATATGCCCTATTTGCATATTTGATTGCAGCTAGCTAGTCCTCCTTCACCTCATCCTGCTCTTCCAACTCAATATCAAGCTTGGAATATTCTTCAAGAACTACATTACAAGTTATTCCCTTTCTCTTCTCTCTAAACCCTAGATTTGTGTTATTTCTTACTTGCTTGGTAGAGTAAAACCCATTTTTTGTGTTATATGTGACTAGATAAACTAGTCTACTAGTGAGAGAGGCTTTGGTCTCACCATTCTAGAATATCCATACAATAATTATAACTATTATAAATGAGTGAGACCTTGATCTTCTTTGATACCAAGTGATCTATGTCATTTCTTAGGATCCAACAAAGAACTTCTAAAGAAATCTGAGATTGTGAAGTGAGTGTGCAAGTATCTATGGGAGACAATACAAGGGAAACCATGCACACAGTAGAATAATACACATAGGAATTTGTCCTACCATCCATGCACACTTGCATCAAATAAAACAATGAATGCAAATACAAATGTGCATAGCAAAGATAGCATGAGAGTAGAGATACTTTGTAGATCAAAGTCCAAGGAAAAGGGTTTTGAAGTAACCTCGTCATGCAAGGTATTAAACTCACATTGTAATATTTTCTTCTTGTAATGGAATCTTCTTCCTTACCACCACTACCACCCAAATTTACTTTTGTTTAATTAACATTGCATTTCATGCATTTACTTCCATTGATTTATCAACTATATTACAAGATTTTTATCATTTTTAGTAACTTAGATATAGGTTCACTATTGTAATATAGAGAAAGGTTTGTTTGTGTACCCTATTTGCATATTTTATTAGATTTAGCTATTCCTCATTCTCCTCATCCTACTCCTCCAACTCAACATGAAGCTTAGAAGATTCTTCAAGAACTGCATTACAAGTTCTTCCCTTTCTCTTTTCTCTAAACCCTAGTTTTCTGTTATTTCTTGCTTACTTGCTTGGTAGATGTAAAACCCATTTTTTATGTTGTATATGACTAGTTAAACTAGTCTACTAGTGAGGGGGACTTTGATCTCACCATACCGAAATATCCGTACAACACTTATAAATATTATAAATGAGTGAAGCATGATGGGTTAGCTCAAGTGGATGAGTGTTGTTGTTTGCTCGAATGAGGTTCCGGAGTCAAATCCCTGGCCAGGAGCCTGTATTGGGCCTCACTTGATGTCCCCACCAAGTTAGGCCCGTAATCAGGCCAAACGGTTTACCTCGTTTACCATCCACAAAATGTGGGGAATTACTCGAGGGTTTCTCGTGCTCTTTCCCGAGGAAAAAAAACTACTATAAATGAGTGAGAGTTTGATATTCTTTGATACCAAATGATCCGTGTCAATTCTTATAATCCAACTAAGAACTTCCAAAGAAATATGAGATTGTGAAGTGAATGTGCAAGTGTCTAGGGGAGACAATACAAGCAAAACCGTGCATACAGTAGAATGATACACATAGGAATTTGTCCTACCAACTATGTACACTTGCATCAAATAAAACAATGAATGCAAATGCATATGTGCATAGAAAAGATAGCAAAAGAATAGAGATATTTTGTAGATCACAAACCATTTAATGACTATGAGGTTGTGTTATACAATGTATTCAATGTAATTCAACTTATGAATGCATATTGCGTCAAATAAAACAATGAATGCAAATACATATGTGCATAGCAAAGATAGAAAAAGAGTAGAGATACTTTGTAGATCACAGTCCATTTGATGACTAGGAGGTTGTGCTATATAATGTATTCAATGTAATTCAAGTTAAGAATGCATATCCAAATTGAATAATAAGTAAAGAGTAAGGTAATGTCATTTAGAGTCCAAAACATATGAAACTATGCATAATGTTTACAAGAGTTATTTATGCATATCAAGACACTAGTAATAATTGTGGTCCATTATTACATGTCACTCACAAGTAGAGTAGTGATGGCCATTGTTTGTTCCTTTATCTCATGTCTCATCTTACATATGTTTTGTAAGTTGAAAAAAATATATATGGTTTGAAACAATCACTAAAAACATAGAATGCTAAAATTGATGAGCATTTTTTTAATATTGATTTCAAAATATTGAAATCAAATCCAAACATGGGAAATGGTGAAATCTTGGTTGTGATTCTTTGCATGGATAGCTTGGTGATCACATGTACTAATGATAGCATAGTAAAAGTTTTGAAGGGTAACTTGAACAAAACATTTGATATCATTGATCTTGGTCTACTACATTGTTTTCTTGGGATGCAAATATGTAACTTGATAATGCAATTTTCCTATCTCCGCCAAAATATGCTCTTGATGTACTTTTAAAAAAAATGAGTTATTGTAAATGTAGCCCTACACTTTTTAGTGTGGTGTGAATTTCTCAATAGATTGTGATTCAAACATAGATGATATTTACTTTGTATAAACAACTTGCTAGAAGTTTGTTTCATTTTACTCATTCTAGACCATATATGTGTTTTGTGGTTTGTTTAGTTGCAAGTTATATGTAGAATCCAAATAAACATCATGGGAAGGTAACTAAGTGAATTGTGTGATATATTAGAGGTGTGGTTAATTATGGGATTCATTATGCATCTAGAAGAAGAAGTTTGATTCATAGCTACACAAATTCAGATTGGGGTGGTGATCCTAATGATAGAAACTATACAGTATGTTGTATGTTTTAAGTTGGTGTTGGTTCAATTACTTAGTCAAGTAAGAAGTAGAATGTTTTTTCATTGTCTTCTTGTGGGGTTGAATATGGAGTGACAAAGAAAGAAATGGAGGAAGCAATGTGGATAAGGAATGTCTTGTATGAGCTTGGACTTTCTCAAAGGGAGGCTATATAATCAAATGTGAAACCAAAGTGTAATTTAGTTGGCTAAGAATCCAATTTTCATGTGAAAACTAAGCATGTGGAGCTAGGTATTCACTACCTCAAACTTGTGTATCAAATGTTTAACAAAGGAAAAGTTCATGAAAATGGGAGCTATGCTTGGGATGAGGGAAGTTGACATTTTACTATTCTTTGATTCTAACTCTTAGGATGTCAAGGATATGTTAGGTTCTTATTGATATCATGTTGATTACATTATGTTGTGTTCATTCATATCAAATCCAACACAATATGGTTATGACCTATAGATTTTGGATGTTGTTGTGACCAGAGGCTAGCATCCCCCCAAAAAATATCCACAAAATTATTTCCATATATCTAATGTTATTAGTACATATTCAAAAAGGAATTTTTGCATGTTTTTTTAATGAAAGGTTGGAAAAAATTGTTGTGAAAAATCGTACCTGCTCCTAGTTCGTAGTTCTAGAATTGAAGCACTCTGAGTTTATTATTCAATGAAGTAAACATGAAACTCAAAATTTTGGGGAGTATGTGGCTCTCACTATGAAGAGGAATAAATTTTATGAAGGATGTTTTTGGTGTGGATCTAAATTCTACTGAAGTAGGAAAGGGTTTTCCTTTTAAATAACAAGAAGATTTCAAATGCATGAATCCTTTCATATCATACAAAGCCACTAGGATAAATATTTAGTAGACATTATGCACTAGCAACAATGTGGTGTGAAAGTTGATCTCGGTCCTCATCCACCTTGGAAATAATATACAAGTAGGAAATCAATCAAGCTGATAGCATTATTACATGGATAAGAATATGGAAGAGCAACTTCTAGGGAAGGAGTCTAGTTAAGAAGTGCATAACAAAAGTAAACATTGTTACTCAATCAAGTTTGAGTCATTTTTGAATGGATGGAATCCTTTGTAAATCAATCCAAGACTATTGTTTGTAACCTCAAATTAATGTTAAACATGCAAAAAAATAGCTTTTCTTTTATAATGCATGTCAAAGTCCATTGAAGCTTAGGCTATCGAGTTGTGATGGTGGACACTATTTTAACAAGGTGTTGAAGCAAATCAAAGACATGTTCTAAGCACAAAAAGGTCATAGTATCCCTATAGATGTTCCTCACAAGGTTTATTTGACATGTTTTAGTGACTATAAATCTATGATATTTAGTAATCAATAATTGACCCTAAAACAAAATGGAGTAAGATTTTTGTTACAAAATGTTGCCAGTAAAATACACCTARAATTTATAYGAAACCAATAAGAAATTCCCAACATGTTAAACAATACGACACTAATWAGATTCATTCMATGAAAATCCTYTTAAAAAAAACAAGATTCCRTGACTATATAAAAACCTTGCATGAATTTCATAAATTAAAATATCATGGTTCTTCAAAAAAARAACCCTAGTTATAGCTAAGGCACTAGAGTTATTTGCAACTACTAAGACCRAATTATTAATCRGAAGATTCCATGACTATATAAAAACCTTACATGAATTTCATAAATTAAAATAGCATGGTTCTTCRAAAAGAAACCTAGTTATAACTAAGGCACTAAAGTTATTTGAAGTGGGGGATTGGTTATTTTTTATGYTACAATCATATAAACAGATGCCCCTCAAGCAACAAAATAAGGACAATAAATTAGCACCCAAATATTATGGCCCCTATAAGGTCTTGCAAATGATTGAAAGTATGGATTACAAATTGGAGTTGTCTCCATCTTCATGTGTACATCCAATATTCCATGTTTCTTTCTTAAAGAATGTAATCGATGACAATATCCCAGTCCAAACTATTTTTCTAGAGATTAATGAAGAATGGAAAATCATACTAGAACCATAAACAACCATTGAAACAAGGATTAAGTGGCTGCAAAATCAAGCAATTAATGAGTACCTTGCCAAATGGAAGAACCTACCAATGGAAGAGGCAACATGGGAACATGAGTTCTTCATGTAGAAACACTTGTATTTAGTCAAGTGTTGAGAACAACACTTGTTTGAAGGGGAGTGGCATTTTAATCCCTAGACAAAGCCTCATGTTATGTATAAAACCCCTTATTAGTCCCCTAGATATTGAATTATTACATTTCTAGTGTTTTATTAGTAGGTCGGCTAGAACCCTTAATTGTACCCTTTCATTATAATTGTACCCTTTGTCTCCTATATATATACCAAGGAGACCTAGTCTTAGGATCATCTTATCTCATCTCATCTCATATGGTATTCTGAATTAGATATATTGTAAAATGAGGTTTCCCCCTCAAAGTGGATGGTATTAATTGAATTTTAATCATTTGTAAGGCGTGCGATCATAACACAAACTTAACTATTAAATTGAACCACAAGGCATACATATTTGAGTGCATCTATATTTACTTTAAGCTTGCCAATTTTGGTTACTTATGATCAACATATAGTTCCATTTTATCACTCCTTTCCCTTATAATCATTAGTACTTCTAGTTGTATTCTCGTTTGCCTATTGTAAATATTTATGCTACCAATAGATGATTTTCCAAAACTTTGCCTACAATATCAAGAAGCTACTACATAATATTCTCGTATCAAGCCAATAGAAAGCTAAATTCAAAACATGATAGAGATAGAGTGTAAAGAAGAATCTAAATGCTAATAATGCAATAAGAAAACTACTAAATGAAGTAAAGGGCTAGAAAACAAAAGACCTAAGTTAACAACTAATGATCAAAAGATAAACTTATTTAACTCAATTTAAACTAAGCAAAAAAATCTAATCTAGAAAGCATGAGAACATTATAAATTGACAAAGTTACTCCGACCATAATCTACATCGGCTAATAGATAACTATGTAAAGTCATAAAGCCAATGTAGTCATCAAATAAACTCAACATCAATAGGGATATCCAGGTATTGAATAGGGGAATGTAATTGGTGTATTGTGCATGAATCATTGAAAAAAATGTAGTCATCAAATAAACTCAACATCAATAAGGATATCGAAGTATTGAATAAGGGAGTGTAGTTGGTGTATTGTGCATGAATCATTGAAAAAACTAAAACATGTCAAAATTATTTCATAGCAAGAAATATCAAAAACTTACCATGGTTTGAGGGAATTGTTGAACAAAATATGTTCTTAGCAATCTCCAATTATATCTTGAAAGCAATTATTGTAATCCTAGAACACTAGGAAAGAAAATAAAAGTAGCTTATGTACCTATGTAGGATAGTTACTTGGTTTTTCAAAATTAATGTTCATTAAAACCATTTATTTATCGAAGTCATTGTTGCTTTCTCTTACATGGAAATAGAATTTAAATTGAGCACTTCTTCATTCTTTGGTTCTAGTTTCTCGCTAAATGTTTCATTATCTATGTATTTTGTTGCCATTCCTTCGTCTTGATGCTCAATATTTTTAAGGTTGTGTGTCAATCGTAAATGATTCTAACATGTTTAGATTCTCCTCGAGAAAATAGATATCATATTCAAATATAGGGTAATCACTAGTAATCTTTACTACATTCGTTACATGATACTAAGATTGCATGGTGGGTGTGGTTAAATGAGTCTTAGATATTATATTTTCAAACAATCCAACTATATGAAAATGTTCTTTATCGAATATGGCATGAACCTTTCTTCCCTCTCTTTTGAATTCTGAATGAGGGTTTTGGATTGATTCTTGCAAGACGCACTTTCAGGATTTGAGATTTCTAATTCATCATTTTTCCATATTAAGTTTTCAGAATTTGAGCATAGAGAAATGACTAAAACATGATTTTGTATGTTTTCTTTTGAGTGAATGTCTTGAAATGGATCTGGGTATAGATTATATTAAAAAAATGAATCTAAAAACTATATAACCCATAGTGTCCTCTTTCTTTTCCCCATCAAGGAGATTATCAGTGGGTGAATATTCAATGGATATGTCCTCAATTTCATGGTGATCAAAGTTTTGAGGGTTTAAATATAATGTTGATTTTCTTTTCTATACACAAGGAAGCTAATTGGAAATCGTGTCTTCATTTGTACCTTTTATTCACTCAGGATTACCATTAATAGGTGCAATCTTCTTGTTTTTTAAAATTAACTCATTACTCATATTTTCAACAGTTTTAATTTTGATTTCATTAGTGAATATATGCACATGATTGTTATTTAAAATATTACGCTCATGTTGTTCTTCACAAGCAAATCGAAAATTTTGTAAAACTGGACAAAGAACATAATTCATTTATGTAGTGGAGTGGATTTCTATATTAGGCAGAGAAGTGATCAACAAGGATATCTCATCATAATTTTCACTAGCCATGTTCACCACCTTCCCTTCTTCATTATTCGATATTGATTGAGATGGGAATTCATCTACCATTTCCCTTACTACTAATTTCATTGAATGGGTTTCAAATGACTAAGAGAGGAGAATGTCTGGAAGCATGTATTTTGTAAATATGTTATGAGTTTCCAAGGTAAGACTTGCTACAATATTTGTTTATATTGGTACCTTCTAAATCATTATCCCCACTAAATTCCACCTCACCTAATCATAAATGCAATGGGTTGGGATCACATGCACATGAAGCTAAGATACATAAGGGACTAAGTTCAACAATTGATATGCATCCTAGAGATCATCCTTCTCTTTAACATAARCAACATATGAGAACTAGTCATATATTTATTGATCATATGGTCTATCACTCTTGTAAAACCTATGGTAAACCTGCAAAAATCTTAAACTGAAATCATCAACAGATTCATTTTCCCCTTTACGTATTTTCTTGAGTTCACAACAAAGATTTTCAAAATGTTAATTATCATGGGCAATCAAGAAGACCTCTCTAAATTGGTTCCAACTATGAACAAACTTGGATGGAAATGTTTCATACCATCATTGAATGCATCCTTCAAATGTGAGGGAAAATAACCCACATGCTAAATTTGCTTCAAGATTATTTATTAACTTGAATTTAAGCTCACATTTATGAATATGTATGAATGCATCAGTTTTCCCTTTACCATCAAACTTTGGTAAGATGTGAACCACCTTAATTGTTTCCAACATGGGTTTGACTAAGGCTTATGAAGAGACTACAGTTATTCACAATTATAAGGCCCAATAATTTGTGTTCCCAACATGGGATTGAGTAATGCTTATAATAATGAAGTGACATTGGGAAGCCTCGTGGAAGGTTTAAGTTGTTTCTCATTCTTTATCACGCTGCAAATGCAAGGTTATTCTATATTGGCCACCATTTATGATGGAGAAAATAAATTCACATTAATTATCCATCAAACCAAAAAGCCTATTTAGTTTGTATCAGGACACAAATGAGATAAAAACTTGAAAAGTCAAACAAACTTTTCAAACAAATTAAAAGATCTTTGTTTAGGGTAAATGAAATATAAATCAATGGAAGTGGTGATCCAATCTAAGTCAATGAGTTTTGAATGGGGATGCCTTGTTCATCTAAACATAGCAATTCAAAATTCAAATCAATAGCCTCGCACATCCTTTCCTTGGAAAGGGGGGGGGGGGGAGTTCTAGATTGAGAACACCTATTATATTTTATAACGTCATAATTTGGCATATCCATGCTCTCACTTGATCATATGCTCCTCAATAAACATAGAATACAACAACAACATTATTGGAGTATACTCATTTTTCCTACATTCTTCAATCTTTGCTTTAGAGGAATATATTTCACATTCAAAAAGATCGAACAAGGATTATATAATTTTTGAAGTTCTTATTGTTATAAATCATATTCATGCACATGGACAAACCTTTACTAATTATATGATATTTATGTATATTATGCGATACACATGGACTAGTAAACCATCTCCGCAAAATTCAAAACTATTATTTTTTAATAATTCCAAGAAACAACCTCATGTGGTTAACCTCACTTATAAAGTAAATTTTTTAAGTTATAAATCCCTACACTTCGTAGTCCTCCTTATTGGTCATTTAGCACATTTCTACTGTCACGGACAAGATTAAGCATTGATTGTATCAAATGTTACATTATAGACATGTCTTATCATTTGGTATCAAAGCTTCATCTGACTTGCCTTGATACTTTGGTATCAGAGCCTATTTGAGTCGTTTTGTTACAAGTTGTAGCATGGTGCGTATGTTGCTCTGTACAAGTCGTATCAGAGCAAAGGTTTAGCAGATCCTGGATCTGAGCTAAACCTAGGTCCAGTGGGAGTTGTAAGTGAGAGATATTTAAAGTTGTGCTTGAAAGAATGGCAAGCAGTTCAAGGATAGAGATCGAAAAGTTCAATGGCCAAAATTTTAAGCTTTGGAAGCCTAAAATTAAAGATCTTATTGTAGATCGAGAATAGTGGGAATATGTAATCCCAGGTACCATTTTGAAAGGTATGTTGAGGGAAGAATGTGAGAAACTCGAAAAAATGGCAAGGAGTACGATTTGACTTTGTCTTGCAGTTTCGATGTTGTTGAATGTCTCAAGTGAAGACTCGACAAAGAAATTGTGGGACAAGTTGGGAAGCTTGTACCAGTTGAAATCCCTGATAAGCAAGTTGTTCCTTAGGAATAAATTGTATCTTCTAAGGATGAGTGATGGGAGATCGGTAACGGAGCATTTGAATGCATTCAATATTGTAATAAGTTAGTTATTGTCTATGGATATTAAAATTAATGAGGAGGAGAAATGTATTATCCTAGTATGTTCTTTGTCAGACTCGTGGGATAGTTTAGTCGTGGTTGTAGGGATTAATTCGACCACACTAGCACTAGAATACATGGTTGCATCTCTACTATCAGAACAAATGAGATGGAAGAACATGGAAGGATCGACCAAATATGCCTTGATGGTGAGAGGTTGACCGGTCAATGGAGATAAAGGAAAATTCTCCAGTAGAAAGTCTAAGTCGAAGGGTAGATCTAAATCCCTAGTTTGGTTGACGAGAATATGTTGGAAGTGTGGTAAAGTTGGGCATTATAAGAGAGACTACAAGTCGAAGGAAAGAAAATTCAATATGAGATTTGACAAGAATCATTTGACTAAGAGAAATACTACTCTGGATAAAGGAGGCGATGTGCATCTAGCATCGAACAATACACAATCGAATCAGGATGTTTGGTTGATAAAAGTCTTCTCTTTCACATCTCAAAGTATTTGGTTGTGATGCATTTGTGCATATTCCCAAGGAAAAGAGGAGAAAGCTAGACAAGAAAGCAGTAAAGTGTATTTTCATTGAGTACAGGGATGGAATAAAAGGATATAAGCATTGAGATCCTACATCGAGGAAAATAGTGTACAGTTGAGATGTGATCTTTAAGGAATTCGGTGGAACTTCCAAGTTTGAAGAGGTTCAAATGGAGAAAGAACCAAAGAAGTTTTTGTTTGAACTTAGGAACAAATAAGATGATTCAAATGATTCGACTGAATCAGATGAAGAGGTGGAATAGCCGACTCTAATTGTAAGGAGGTCTGAACAAGTAAGAAAACAGTTTAAAAGGTATATTCCACTCAATTTTCATTCCACATTTGTGTTATCTACCACTGACAAGGAGCCCAAGTTGGTCAGGGAGGCAATCGACTCGACATAGGATAAACTCTAGAAGGATGCCATGGTCGAAGAAATGGAATCCTTGCACAAGAATGAGACATGGGATTTGGTTGAGCTACCTAATGGAGGGAAACCCGTCAATAGCAAGTGGGTATTCAAGAAAAAATCTAACATAGTAGGTCAAGTCGAGAAATTCAAAGCTAGACTAGTAGCGAAAGGATATTCCTAAGTCAAAGTAGCCTTCTTCGGTGAGATTTTTTCCCTTCTTGCGAAGTTCACTTTCATTAGAGTACTAATGTCTCTAGTTGCAGCGTTTGATCTTGAGATAGGGAAAATGGATGTGAAGACAATGTTCCTACATGGGGACCTGAAAGAAGAAATCTACATGAAACATCCTGCAGGATTTGTAGTAAAGGGAAAGAAAGATCTAGTGTGCAAATTGAAAAGATCCCTTTATGGTCTAAAGCAATCGCCAAGAATGTGGTATCAAAAGTTTGACACATACATCCTTAGTTTAGGATTTGTGAGAAGCAAGGTTGATCACTATGTATATTCAAAGGAAGAAGGTGGGTGTTTCATATATGTATCTTTGTATGTCGATGACATGTTGTTGGTCGGAAATAGCATGGACGCAATAAAGGAGGTGAAGATAAAGTTATCCTCCAAGTTTGACATGAAGGATCTTGGTGCAACAAACTTTATTCTGAGAATGGAGATCAAGAGGGATCAAGCAGTTAGAAAGCTTTGGTTGAATCAGATGAGGTATATTGAAACAATTTTCAAGCATTTCAACATGCAGGATTGCAAACCATTCAAGGTGTCAATTCATGTGGGAGAAAAACTAACTATTGAACAGTGTCCAAAGGCACAAGAAGAAATAGAGGACATGGCATGTGTCATCTATGCAATTTTTGTTGGTAGTTTGATATATGTGATGGTCTCCACTCGACCAGACATTGCTCATGCAGGTGGGTGTTTCATATATGTATCTTTGTATGTCGATGACATGTTGTTGGTCGGAAATAGAATGGACGCAATAAAGGAGGTGAAGATGAAGTTGTCCTCCAAGTTTGACATGAAGGATCTTGATGCAACAAACTTTATTCTGGGAATGGAGATCAAGAGGGATCAAGCAGTTAGAAATCTTTGGTTGAATCATATGAGGTTTATTGAAACAATTTTCAAGCATTTCAACATGTAGGATTGCAAACTATTCAAGGTGTCAATTCATGTGGGAGAAAAACTAACTATTGAACAGTGTCCAAAGGCACAAGAATAAATAGAGGACATGGCATGTGTCCTCTATGCAATTTTTGTTGGTAGTTTGATATATGTGATGGTCTGCACTCAACCAGACATTGCTCATGCAGTGGGAGTATTGAGGAGATACATGTCAACACCTGGGAAACAGAACTAGATATCTATCAAGAGAGTGTTCATGTATCTGTGTGGCACAAAATATTATGCTATATGCTACCAAGGGAAACTTAAAGCTGACAGTGAAGTAAATGTACATGAATTTATCGACGTCGACTAGGATCGATATTTAGATTGAAGAAGGTCGACAAGTGGATTGTGTTCAAGATGTTCGATGGAGCAATCAACTGGATGAGTAAGCAACAAGAATTCATAGCCTTGTCGACAACAAAATCTATTACATGGCAGCCACTCCTGGAAGCAAAGAAGTAGTATGGTTGCATTGACTGTGTTCAAGGATCGAGTTTGAGTGAAAATCTATGAATATATTCAAAGCACAATATTCCCAGCAAAGAACCAGACGTACCATTCCAAGACGAAGCATATTGATGTACAGTACCATTATGTGAGAGACAAGGTGGAAAGCAATGAGGTGCTATTGAGGAAAGTAGACATGTTGGAAAACATAGTAGAATCTTTGACTAAGTATGTGAGTGTTGTGAAGTTTTCTTGGTGTAGAGAGGAAATGGGAATTGTTGCATTGGATCTATGAATAGAAGTTCATGTTCTCCTATATCAGCAAAGAAGAAAACAAGTGGGAGAATTTGATATTGTTATATTCTTTGTAGTGATAGAACAGTCATTTGATTATTTAGTTGAGGTGGATCGACTAAGTGAATAATCGACTGACGATTCAAGTCGAATCGGTGTTCAAGTCGAAGGTCGAAGTGATCGGCCAGGGAAATTCGAAGTCAAAGTGATTGACGGTAAGTTGAAAGGTCAGCTGACAAGAGGCCGAGTGGAAACCAACTAGAGGTCGACTGATAAACCGATTGAAGTCGACTATAATAGAATCCCAAGATTCACGGGATTGCAGCCAATCATCTGCGTGGACCTGTAACTATTTTTTGGCACCATGATTTAGGGTTGTTCACGCTGTAAATCCTATAAATAAGGCACATTGTAATTGTATTATATTATTGAATCCTTTAAGAGGATGTTGTTGGTCATGTAGATGTAAGCAAAATTTGTTGCAAGGATGTTCTTATGTAAAGCAAGAGAGTATGATGGTGATTGTGTCTTAGGTGTAGACCAAGATTATTCGTATCACTCATTATTCATTGAATGAATAAGACAACAAGGAGCAAGACGCTCAAAGAATGTTGGTTTTCCCAGTTTTTGGTTTTAAGGGTAAACTCTTTGTGTACTGTGTGAGATTTTCATTTACTTCTTCTTTAAATTTGTCTTCTCTTTTCTGGTTGGTTTAGTGTGCGTCTTTATTTCTCATCAATGTGGTTAACCTCACTTATGAAGCAAAGTTTTGAAGTTATAACTTCCTATACTTTGAAGTCCTCCTTATTGGTCCTTTAGCACATTTCTACTGTCACTTACAAGATTAAGCGATGATTGTGTCAAATGTTACCTTATAGACATGTACCAAAGACATTCAAGTTTTTGAACAAAATGTAATTCTAGGGGAATTTACAAAGATTGTCATTGTCACCACATCAACTCTTACTCACTTTAGGTCAATTATTTTCCAACACATGGGGGAAACCCTACCAACTAATGTTTAAGATATTCTTTAGAATAAAAAGGATGGTGAACGAAGACCAATGTATATCCAATTGGATGATGGAGTCGGTATAAAAAATCAAGAGCATTTGCATGTAATGGAGAAGACGTAATTTATTCATCCATTGATGTGTCATAATGATACTAACAAAACATATTTTCATATTATGCAAGAATAAGTGAGAACCCTTATATAAGATGCACCATCACAACCATGAATCTACAGCCAATAATAGTGTGGAACCATTGAACAACAAAAACATGGCATAATATGAAACCCAAAATGAAGTAAACAAAGTAGGACGTTCTTTTTATTGAATGAATAGCCAACAATACATCATTCATCAAATATGATTTTACATCATTCTTGAAATCTAATTTCACAACAAGATCAAGAGAACTATAACATATCACTCTTAATATTTCTCATTAACTAGGACAACCCTCAAAACTAGAGTGAATAGTTCTAACTAGAAAATTATAGCAAAAAATATCCTTCAATAATTCATGGTTACATCAAGGATAAGAGAGGGTTTAGAACCTATACCCTAATATCTTCTTATGTGACAAACTTTCCCTTCTCCAAAGATTATTTTAGCAGCAAAAACCATGGAAATCCTTGCAAAAAACCTAATCATCCATTTAAATACAATAATAATAATGAGATGAAAAACCTCACATTAAACATGTCCCTTAACTTTTTCCTCCCAAAAATATTCAACTAAGCTCGAGGGGAAACTCCCACTCTTCTAACCATGCCCCTTTGGCCCATGAATCTCCTAGTATTTATAGGTGTCTTCCTTAATTAAGCCCTAAATAGGATGCTCCTTGTGAAGGCCCTTTAAATTTTGACAAATCAATTTTGCATGCCATGTGGAAACCTCTAGGCTATGGCACACCTCCCAAGACATTTGATTCATCCATAGTGCACCTTTTCCTCTCTCCACATGAGAACTCAACAATAAATGACATTTTTCTCTTTTAAAATTCGTGTTTTTTCCAAGTAATATATCCCAAGGGAAACCTCTAAGCACTTCCCCTCATTTTGAGTATGATGCCTAGGGTAAACCCTATATTCTTCATGGCACAAGACTAATGCAACAACTCTTGAAGAAATCATATATAGCTCATCAACAATCAACTCTCGAAGAGCATGTTGAGGCCTCAACAACCCCCCTAAATTTTCTAATTTTGGGGATCCACTTTTTTAATTATTAAAAACTTACGATATTATCTAAAGTCTTGCTTGAATTCCTTTTGACCTATAGATTGCCTTTTGCATTATACATGATGCCATGAGCTAATTTCTATTTTTTTTATTTTCAATTGATTACTCGTAACTCTTTTTTATTTTTTGTACGTTTCAATTGATTACTCTTTTATGCAATTCATTCTATAATGATATTTATTTGTGTTGTAATACTATAGAAGACTTTCACTTATCAAATTCTTGTCTTATTCTTGTCTTAGTCCTAATACCATCGGAGCCCATTTTAAGTTGATACTTCTTACCAACCCTGCTACTATTAGAGTCCTCCCACACATCAATCCTTTTCATCGATCTGATGCTTGCAATGGGTGGAAAAGCATGCATTTTTTCCATGCTCTTTCGTTTGTCCGGATATTTTTAAACTTTTGGTGTTTAATGTGATTTTAATGGCACTGGTCATTTTCCCCTTCCAATTTGACAAGGCCAATCATACTCAATCTTTGCACAAGTCAAAATATTTGTGGTACATTCGAATTTACTAGGACTCGGCTAATCATTTTAATGCAAAGGATTTTCCTATACGGAGCTAGATAACTTTGCTAAGTACTTGTTTGATTTTCGATTATAGGTTACTTTATGTGTTTCTCTCATGGTTTCTTCATTGCATTCACTGAGTGAGTTATATTATTTTTCTTGTTCGAATTATGCATTTTCAATGGATTTGTTTTGAATGGTTGTTCCACGATTTCTTAGTGGAATTAGGAGATTGTCAAATTCTATGGAAACACAAATATACAGGGCATTTTACTCATATATGTGATCGGTTCCTTTCTCATTTATATGAAATTATTTTCTATAAAGAAGCATCTAGGTTGATAGATGAAGTTGTGTAGATATTGAGTGACATAGGGGATTGGTATGTGGATGAGCATTCAACCTATATCAAAATATATGGGGCAACTAAACCACCCATTTTTTTTTCACAAGCTTGTCGTTGATATGCTAGTGATAAGGGAGATTTCTTAACAAACCATTCTACATGGATTAGATGTGTCATTAAGTAAAGCATATAAGAAGTGTTGTCCTACTTACCCTCTTTACATTGGCATGTATGGTTTGAGAAATCCCAAGTTCGTTGAGATGGGAGCCAATGCTATACAAGTATACAACTTCATGGAAGGGAGGTTTAAGAGACATGATCTAAGTCAATGGTTGAAAACCTCGCCAAGGAAGTTGAATACATATGGTCTTATACACAAGGATTGGGAAGAAAAAAGGATCCTCATAAAGGCAAAATATTTCAAGGAAGTGCTACAGAAGAAATCCCTACTCCAAAAAGAAAACGATGAGGAAAAGAAGAAGAAAGAGGTAGAAAACAAGTATAGAAAAGAGGAAAAAGCAAGAAAAAAAGCTGAGATTGATTCTAATGCAACTAGATTGCAATAGGAAATTCAAGAAGCTAGGAGAAAAGCTTAGAATATGAGAGAGCAGTTCAAGAGCAAGCCATTATTAAACAAAATTTGGAGGAAGAGAGGAAGCAAAAGGAAGAAGAAGAAAGAAGATGACATTTGAGGCAGTTGCTAAGGGCAAGAGAAAGAAGAAGAAACAATAGGAAAGACTAGAAAGCATACTGGCAGCATCAAGAGTAGGGCTAATTGAGGAGGTCTACACTCCTCAAAGTTTCCAAAAGATGAGTACTTATAGAGTGATCACTAGTGAAGATAAACCTACACCCACTCTTGTGTATGTAGAAGATCTAGATAACTTTATCTTGTATAGAAAGACCAAGCATATTGTGCAGAAATCTCATAAAAGGAGGAAAGTCGATGTTGATAAAGAAATTGTTTTGGCTTCTCAAGTTGTTTTGAATGCCGAGGAAGCTAGATTAGTAGCTTTAGGATTTGCATGGTTAGCATCCATTGAAGCAATTGCAGATGCAGTTGGATCAATAGTCAAACAAATGAAGCAACAAGAGAAAATTGCCAAGTTAGAAAATGAACTCAATTATTATCGAACCTACCAATGTAATCCCACTAGTTTCATTAACTATTCTTTTGCAATTCAAGACAAGTTGAATGCTATTCAAGGTGAAAATGTTCTAGAAACATTGAAACTATGTTGAATTTTCATAACCACATCCTATCCCAAGGTACCTCAATTAACTAAAGATGAACTTATCTATATTGATTGTGGCTTTGATAGTTGGAAGAACTTGGCACAAGAAGCTTGAGAGCATATGGAAGTGGAAATCGATGGTGTAACCAAAACCTAGCATGTCATAGACAAAGTTACATCTAAGTGTAACTTACCTTCCATAGGTTCCATAGATGATTTCTTTCAATAGAATAGGATCACTAACACACTAAAGGATATCATTGCTCGTGAAAGGCTCAATTCACAATCTATTTCTATGGTCATTATTAAATAGTTGAAAGAATTTGTGGAAGTTCCTTCGAAGGTTATAGTGAGACTCAAAACCACTTTACCCAAAGTTGAAAACCACATCAAAAAATTAAGAAGGAACATCACCTTACCTAAAGTTCCACTCAATCAACATCGATATCCCCAAACCAATGTATTAATGATGTTTTCAAAGCTTGGATAGCATTTAATGCCAAAGAGAAGCCCAAAGGGAAAACTTATATTAATTTGTGATGTGGGATAATGAATCAATTTAGTTCCTTTTTAATACTTATGTTTTTTTTTTTGTATAAATAAGATGAATGCAATGTAATGAGGGTTTTTTTTTTCAGATGAGATGGTATGAAATTATTTTCATATGTTTAATATGAGAACCCTAGTGGCCATTTTTTTATGAAATTGATTATGTGTATGTGTTATGTTTGGACTCTTCTCGCTTTCATGTGCATTTGAATTGTGGTGAGATTAGATATGTAAGTTGTAGACTATTCTTATGCTTCAAGTGGTTTCCATGTTTCTAAGACCTTTTACATTAAGAGAGGGTCTAGGTAAGTTTGGAATTGGGCTCTATGTCAGTTAATTATATTTTCTCTCATCCTTAAGTTTTATAGGTCCCAATGAATGGTTGATGATAATCTCATATTTAGTTCACCCATTTTCCTTGAGCATAGCTAGAAAGGTTGTAGTAGAGATGCAATACCAAGCTCTTGCTTCAATTCTCACTTTCTACCTAGGCTCACCCCAAAACACATTTTCTATATATACTTTATATTTGAAAAAAATGGACTTCAATGACAACATTTCTAAAGAGATAAATAGAACGATATATTTGAGAGGATAAACAGATAACCGATCCACTAATATATGTCTGAGAATACAGGTTTCCACAGTTAGTCATAATGTAAGAAATTCTTCTAGATAAAAATTGTGTGGAGTTTTGAAACTCCATAGAGTTTTTATCCAAAAGAATTTCTTATATCATATATGTCAACAAACATTTGTCAAAGGGACTAATAGTTGAGGGATAGTGATTGTTCCAGAAATTTTGCATTTTGGGAAAAAAATATTGTCCGTAAAAATTGGGACAAGTCACACTCTTGAACAAAGGCAAAGTTTCACCTTTATCTACTCAATTTTTTTCAAAATTTCACCTTTATCTACTCAATTTTTTTCAAAATTTCACCTTTATCTACTCAATTTTTTTCAAAATTTCAATGATTTAGGTCATCTTAGAATAGGGCAAAATTTTGAAAGCAAAGTTCCATGGTCAAAGTGGAACTATAACTTCCGCCAAAATTCTTGCTGGATTTAGAAAAGAATTTCAATGATAAAAAAGCTGAGTTTATCCACAAATTAACTTACTCAATAGTTGAGGGGTAGTAATTGTTCCAGTTGCAATTTTGGAAAGATGAAATATTGTTCACAAAGCTTGAGACCACTCTTGAAAAGGGAGCTATGCTTCTAAATTTTGCGGGTAATGCAAGTATATAAAAAAAATTATGAATGTTGCTCTATTACCTTGGTGAAAAACAACAAATTCCTCTAAAATAGTAGCAAAAATAAATGGAGTATAAATCAGCCCTGAATTCATGTCTCGTGGAATTTTGTATGGCCAATATATAGTTAGGATGTCATAATTGCTCACTCTGAAGCAATATCGTGTGTATTTTCCAAACTTTAAGAGACTAGATGGTTGTCCATAAGTTTGTAAACAATATGACATCCTAAAAAGATACATATCAGAAGAGGAACAAATAACCAAGAGTAAGTCAAGACCTTATACTACTTGCTCAAATAACAGGATTGATAAGATGCCCGTCATGGGTGATTCATATGTGGTCATTAATTGGAGAAAAAAAGTCTCAAGTACAAAATATTTCTCTCATTCCACTAGCACAACAATTAAAGGCAATATCTAATCAGTTTCTTTGGATATGTTATACTCATATTTATGGATAGCACAAGCAGCTTGAAAATCAACTCTCAATGGAAGAACTTCAACTATTGATTCTTTGGAAGAAGTACAAGATAGTCATACAGTGGTCTTGCAACAGTTTTTTTTCATGATTTCTCAACTTTTGAACTTGAAATGTGTCAGTACATGGAACTTTTAAGTCTATGTTTTGTTTTCAACTTTTCAGTTACTTGATAGATAGTATACTTAATATTATGAAGGCTGTGGATCTTTTTCTGGATGTACTACTACAGTAAAAGATTCTGAAGAGACTAATCTATGGATAATCTTTTTTGGACTGTGCCTAAAACACCTGAGTATTGTATTTTTGTTTATCTTTAAAAAAGATACTGTTTTTTTTCTTGGAAAAGAAACCCAAAAACGTAAGTAAATGTTTATAAACAATTAGTTGGCATAAATTTGGGATCAACTAAGGAGTGTCATGGTACACGGTGAAGAACAGATGGTCAATATACTCTTGCACGTTGTTCATGTTCCGACCGAGCTTTAAGACAAGACCAATCCACTGCCTGAAATGTCGAAAATTTCCAGGTAATATAATACAGAAATTATTGCTTTTTGCAAACAAGGATAATACACATGGATGTCAAGTAAAAATGAATTTTAGGATGTTCAAGATTGAGAACATGGGAAAGACATATATTGTATATAACCAGAAACAACGTAACATTTTTATTGGCATTGAAATGGACCCCGATCCATGATAGATGTCTAAGGGAACAGATTACCCAGCCTTCGATACATATCTATCACTTCGCAGCATTCCCACAGTGAGGTGTTATATCAAGCACAAGCTGGATAATTCATTCGATTGTTAGGGATGCTATCTAATTCATAATCACTGACCTGGGCTAACAGGACGAAGACTACCATAACTCTACGATAACTATGGAAGATTTTAGTTTCATTTTGCTAGAGCGATGCTCCCCGTTTTAGTAAATATTAGAAATTAACCATTCGTTTATTACATACAAAGTTTCAAGTTTGTGTTGATGCTAATCTAACAAGTTCAGATGGGAGCCAGCGGAATGATCAAGAATCTATGACATGGGGTTAACGTCTGATCAAGGGATTAGGCATAGATGAAGTTTACTTCAAGGATGCAGCAAATTATAATGACAAAGTCAAAAGAAAGCTGCCGCCTTGACTGTTAGAGAACACCTTCCCATGCAGCAAGCCTAACATAAGTTGGACGTCTAACAGCATGTGAAAAGTCAAAGGCAGTAGAAGGCCGTGTTTGATTTTTAAACATTAGATTAAACATAATAGAGATCGCTCTCCATCAAAATTGCAATGCATGTGAAAAGTCAAAGGCAGTAGAAGGCCGTGTTTGATTTTTAAACATTAGATTAAACATAATAGAGATCGCTCTCCATCAAAATTGCAATGCATGTATCCATCGAGATTTGGATTCTAATCCCAAGACTTTTACCGTTTATTGGCCTTTTCTTAACCGTATATATTAAAAAAAGCTTCATCTCCAATCACAAAGAACGATCCAATATTCCATAAATCCAGCTTTTGAATAAACTAGACATGTAGATAAACCAATAGAAACACCCCTGCTGAAGCTTTTCATAAAGAAGGCTGTAAACATTATCGAATAGCCACAGACGCAATTTGTCTATATTATTGACTATGATATCCGATAAAGTTGCGTGTAGCAGGTTTAGTTGCAATCTATCACATATAACAAACATTTCTTGGAAATTTGAATAAATCTATCAGAATTATAATTTTAAAAAGAAAGACCAAACACAAGCAACAGTAACACCTTTAGCTGAGTTTTTCCACAAGCATCACAAGGCCATAACATCTTTCACTCGTAAACTAGTAAAAATGGTTCTTTGCCTGAACACTTGCAGCGAAACAAGACTCCTTGAGCTCAAAAAGTAGGTAGTCTTTCACACAACATTTGATTACTTTTCAACATAAAAGCAGGCACAACCTCCCAAACTGAATCTACGTTACATTGCAAGTCAAGACAAACATTATATGCTAACTAATGATTATAATCACCAAACCACAGCAGGTGACTGAACAACTCTCTTAAATAATCATGTCTGTTCGGGTACTGGAAAGTGCACTATTATTGGCAATTTGCTTGGTCATTCATGTCTTCTTGAAAAATATGCCATAGTAGTTGCTTTCATCTAAGTTGTAAGGTCCATAATGGCAGTGACAATATCTCCATCGGCAGCCTTCAAAGCTTTAACAGCCTTAGCTCTTGAGACACCAGCCTGGGTCATCACTAGTTCAATATCCTTTGGCTCCACACCAGTGTCATCTATATCTTCTTCTTCCTCCTGAGCAGTACTAGATGACTCTGGTTTAGCCATTACATGGCTCAAGTCAGGAGCCTTGAACTGCTCAGCAGCTTGCGTCTGCAGCTGAGAACTCAAATCCTCGATCTTAGCCTCACCAAAGACTATATACGTGTCTGATGCTGGACTTTTGAAAACATCGGGTTTTGAGATGACAAATAAGATCTGCAAAATCATACCAAAACAATTATAAGGGTTCCTAAAAGAAAACACATTGAAAATTATAGCAATTTGCTGAAAACATCTTATACACATAAGAAATACTCTGGACAAGTAATAGGCGGTAAACCAACATTTTTGCTTTTCTTTATAGCAACCCTGGTTACACCAGGGACGGGCTTCATCCCTAGCTTTAGCATTGCTTTCCTACTCTTTTTCTCGCTTCTACTTTGCTTTGACTTTCCATTTGCATCAAGACCTTGCTCTGCTGATCACAAAAATTACAGGTCAGAATATGGAATTTATTATTAATGCATAACAAAACAAAAAACACTAAGATAACAATCCCTAAAAAAACACATATTTGAGAATAGATAACAAATCCAAACAGAAAAACTGAATGAAATGCTACCTTGACCATCATCATCATCTTTATCATCATCATCCTCTTCATCATCCTCTTCATCATCATCATCTTTATCATCTTCTACGATAGGCTCATCAGACTACAAAATGAAGCACAATCTTCCATTAAAAATTCTCTTCGTGACAAAAAGCTTATGAGCAAGAGAAAGTTAGGCCATACTATAGTAAATTCATTATTTCACCTATGTTCTATCCAAATAAATGGAAAACCAGTTGGCAGTGACAAAAAAAGCTAGAGGCCACCCCAACCAAAACCGATGACATGGGTACAGCATCCAATACCGATACAGCAAATTTTTTGAAGAGTCTGGATATGATACCACTAGGGTACAACAATTTATATATATAGAAACAAGAGACAAAAAATTCAAAATACCATTCCTGAATTTGGAAATAAAGCCAAAAAGAGGACTTGTCATTAATATTTGCCTTCAAACATGACATGTAAACATTACATACAAAAATGAGTGTCTCATCTGTGATCACTCTGCTATCTAGAGTCAAAATATCAGATCCATTACAAATTACACATCAATAATGTATTCATCAAAGTACTGAAGCTCCATTAATATTCCATATTTGAATTGTATTCCAATACTTGAAATGACAGATAACCAGGTTGCACATTTTCAGTCACATTCATTACTGCATGCACAAATGAATATTGGATATGATATGTTGATCAAATGTCCTTGCACAGAAATTCATAGAACCAGTTAAGGTAAAGAAGCAGCTCGTTGGTTCAAGTGCATCCATTTTTGTTCTGTTAAAATACAAGTTGCTTAAAACAGGGAGGTTTCTGAAAATGGGTACAGATTGGGAGACAACTAGTTTGACAGTTTTTTGAACAGGGAAATGGATAAAGTACAAAAGTCTGGATTGAAATACAAATAAATAAATAGAAAGGGAGCTATTACTAATCAGGCATCTCATTACACAATAGCATTCACCAAAACATGAAGAATAAGAGGATCCATGAGTGGGAACGTATTTGACCATTTCCAGTCATATTTTCCAGCCAATTTTGCCTAAAATCCAACTAGAAATTGTTGGATTTGTAGATTTCAGTGGTTAAATTCACATAATCCGAGTGCTCCAGAGGTTTTTCCGAATGCTGAATCCATTTATACATTCAAAAATGCAATTTAAGCAACAAAAACTGTGATTTTACCAACAATTATATCGCCGAATTCCAGTGATGGTTACCGAAAATGGTCAAAAACGTAGAACATTTAGACTATGCCTATCCAGATTTGAATATGTAACAGTCCCATATCATGATTATATTAGAGCCATACCCATACATATCCAATACAAAATACAGTGAATCCCATGCCCTGAACAGGCATATCTGGTATCATAGAGTTTACTGTTTTCCCAATCAACCCATCTTAGAGGCTCCCGCTAATACTTTTGCTGAGCTCAGACAACCTACAATGCTTTCCTTTCCACGGTTCAATTTCTTCACATTAGATTCAATTGAATATACTAGTGACATTAACAAAATACCAAGTTTCTGGGGCAGCCAAAGTAAACTTAGGGAGAACTGTTGCAGGAGACTCGTGTAGAACGCAGAAAGCAATCTCCGGATATCTATGAGGACCCTTGAAATTTGTGCAAATGATCTAGCAGAGGCCCTAACTCATTTCGAAGGACTTCAGTTGTCAGTGAAAAGGGAGATTGATAACCTGCCATGTGTGGGTGACTTCAATATTTAATAAAATAATTACCCTCACGGAAATCCTATAAATACTGATGCAAGATGCCCAAGAGTTAACAAACAGCAAAAATACATACACAGAAGAGGGACATTAGTACCAGAGGAAGATATCTCATCTAAATGCTCAACTCTTGTATCACAATTGCCTGATGATTCGAGAAAAGATTGTGTTGGAGTCATTTAACAACCCTTGGATTGGAAACTGACATACCTTATGGTGATCCAAACCCAAAGCGAGGACCTTTTTCCAAATTATTTCAACCAATCTTCAAAAAATTGATCTTCATAAGATTGAAAAGAGGATTAATCATCTTCAAAAAATTTGAAGAGAGGATTGACAAGAGAATTCATTCTCTTCAAAAAATTGAAGAGATGGTTGATGGGGATCTACAAGAATAAGACATGTTCCACAAGTTAGATATATAGAATAGAGTGAACTGAATTAGATATGCATACAAGATGTGAAGTCTAACACATAATTCTGCTAATAGAGAATATGCTCTGTATGCCATGTTCTGTGAAGGGCATTGAGAAGCAAATCATGTGCAAAAGCTGCGAGAGTGTGTATTCCACCCCCAAATATCCAGAGATAGTTCGAATTACAATACAGAACTTAAATTTATAAGCACTATTGGTGATACAACACTGGTGTAACTGAAGTGAGATGCCAGTGAGGGTCCAAATACCCATGTAAACAGTTGAGCCAAGTCAGCTATCAGAAGCCCCTGTCAATGTCGAGAATTGACGTTAAGTTGATGTCAAAGTTGGCTAGACTCCAAGTCAATGTCAACCAATCAATGTCAGCCTGCCTGTGAAGGCTGATCGATGTTGACTCAACCAATCTGATGCAAGGGCCCAGGAGTGGACTCCAGAACCAGGGAACCTGGAAATCCCAAGGTTATTTACAAGAATGTAAAGCCAGGTGACTAAAGTGTGAATGTAATTGTGGTGCATACTAAAGGGTTAACAAACAGCAAACATAAATACAGAGAAGAGGTACACAAGTGCAAGAGAAAGATTTCTCCTATATTGCTCAACTCTTATATCAGAACCGATTGATAAATTGCATATGCAAACAAAATGTTTAGTACAACCTATAGTGGAGCTGACAGCAAGATGCTCTATATGCCATGTTCTGTGAAGGGCTTTGAGGCAAATCCCATGCAAGAGCTGCTAGAGTGTCCAGGGAAGTCTAGAGAGAGTTTGAATTACAACATAATAC
>JZKD02S0039609.1:351914-368992 GCA_000966675.3 Picea glauca
TGAGTAATCATTCTGATATAATATCTTTGTTATAGAGAATCTTCACCACGCTTATGTTGTGCACTGGAGGTTCTCTACCAAGTTATCTTCTTCCATCTGCATACAAGGGTCTATGCCTCAAAGTCTTGAGGTTGCTCTTCATACGCTCTTTATTCAATTTTTCTAGGGTTATTAGCCAACTCATTAGGGTTTCTTCTTGCTTCCCGGAGTATTCTATTCTCGTCAGGTTTACATGTGGAGGTAAATACCTCCCGCAACTACGATAATATCAACACCTTACTCATCTATAATTGATGGTGTATTCCATTTTATTATTTTCAATGTACAATGTTTACATATTACATCTCTTGGCCCACGTTCATTCATAATACTTACAAATATACAATGCTACATTGGGGATCATAATTGGGGTGTTACAATCCCCTCCCCTACAATTTGCATTGTCCTCAATGCACATCACCATACAATTGTACATGTATACATACAAAATATTACATCACAATTCTCAATAATTTTGTAGCTTATTGATTCTTGTAGCAATTCCAACCAGTAATCTCTCGTTCCCCTCAACCTACACAGTGTGCCCCCTTCTCTACATCGCAGTCCCTCAAGTTGTCCCACTTTCCTTCTAGGGCTCCACCTCAAGACGAACATGAAGTCTCAATGTTGTGGCTCTAGGAACTCTAGCTGCTCCAAAATGAATTCTTTGTATACTTATGTACAAATGCACATTCAGATTCCCATAGAATCTGCAAAAAGTTGTAGGTACTCTTCCTACATGGCCTCCTCGTGATCCCATGTGGCATATTCAAGACCGTATCAGGTTGATTAGACCTTTACCAAGCCGATGCCTTGATTCCCAAGCACTTTGACTTTCTAGTCTATGATGCACATCAACTCCACTTGGAAGTCCCCTTCGTGCTCCACCTAGATCACAGTGCAATCAATCATGTGGTTAGGATCATACACATACCTTTTTAGTAAAAACACGTGAAACGCATTATGAACTCTCATGGATGCAGACATTGCAAGCATGTATGCAACTCGGTCTATCATCTTTATAATTTTAAATGGCCCACAATATCTCGCTGCAACTTTGGGAACTTCCCAATTTTAGTGAGCCCATTTTTACCTTTACATTTAAAAACACACGCTCATCCACTTTGAATTCTCTATGTGCTCTTCCTTTGTTCGCATAACTTTTCTGCCTATCCTGTGTAGTCTTTAAATTCTACTTTATCTTTCCCATCTATTCTTCCATTTCTCTTAGTGATTTTGGTCCAATAACAACTTTGTTTGTTGGGTTATCCCAACTCACTAGCATCTTGCATTTTTTCCCATACAATGCTTAAAATGGGCTCATCTTCAACGATGCTTGATACCCATTGTTGTAAGCAAATTCAACCAAATGAAAATAATCTTCCCACTTGGAAGGTTGATCCATTATATACATTGTTAACATATCTTCAATTTGAATTGTCGCTATCTTCCCATTTGGTTTTGGATGATATGTTATGATGACCATTAAACAACCCTTTCCAAAAATTGGAAGTGAATTTGGTATCTCTGTTAGATATAATTTCCTTAGGCACACCATGTAGCTTAGTAATTTCCTTCATATAAATTTCTGCAATGTTGGTTGCCTTATGCATCATCCTGACTGGAATAAAATGTGCATCCTTCATAAGCTTGTTCACCACTGCCATGATGGAATCATGTTGTCTTGTTGTTCTAGACAATTTAGTATTGAAATCACTAGTAACAAATTTCCATTTCCACTCAGGAATGGCCAATGGTTGTAGCAATCCCATTGGATGTCTGTGTTCAGCCTTTAGCTTCTGGCATTCCATGCATCTAGCAATAAAATTAGCTACATTTTTCTTCATTCCAGGCCAATAATATTGGTCTCTTACAGCTGTAATTGTTTCCTGATATCCTGGATGTCTAGCATATGGCACATTATGCATATCTTTTAAGACTAAATTTCTCAAATCCTAAGAATTAGGAACATAAACTCTATTCCTGTACAAGAGAATTACATCCTCTTCTATCTTGTAATATTTAAATTTGTGTTGTACATTACTTTGTGTAAGCTTTCTTTAACTTGTACATGATGTTGATATGTTTTCACAACTTTTAAAATTATGTTTTTCAATCTAAATTGTACATAGTAATGGTTGTAGCATGCATTTCATGTACCCTTTTGTTGAGTGCATCAACCACTTTATTTTATTTTCCCTTAATATGCTTGATGTCAAAGTCATATTTGTTGAAAAATTCTAGCCATCTAGTTTATTTGGTATTCAATGTTGGTTGTCTGAACAAATATTTTAGACCATTATGGTCTGTTCTTAGCTAAAATTTTATTTCCATGAGATAGTGCTTCCACATTTTCAGCACATGAATAATTGTTGCCAACTCAAAGTCATGTGTGGCATAGTTCCTCTCATGCTCCTTTAATTTTATTGATTCATAACAAATTACATGCCCATTTTGRATAAAGACTCTACCAAGTCCKTCCTTKCATGCATCGGTGCACASAAAAAAAACCTCATTGGARCCTGCAACCTTTAAAAYAGGTGCAYTTGTTAATAAGTCTTTCAAGTSTTGGAAACTCTCTTCACACTTGGTRGTCCATTCAAATCTGATTCCTTTCCTCTGTATGGARGTGATCGGGTGTGYAATCTTGGAGAAACTTGTAATGAATATCATGCAATAACCAACTAGAGCCATAAATGATCTAATCTTTGAAATATTCCTTGGTGCCATCCAACCTASGATTGCTTCAATATTTTCGGCATCCACTGTTATGCCATCCTTTGAGACAATGTGRCCCAAACAATGGATCTTCTTTTGATAAAATGTGCACTTGCTCAACTTGGCATACAATTGGTTCTTTCTCAACACTTGTAGCACCATCCTCAAATGTTGYTCATGCTCCTCCTCTGTCATGGAGTAGATAAGAATATCATCCAAGAATACAATAACAAATTTGTCTARATAATCTATGAACACTCCATTCATTAGACACATAAAAGTAGCAGGTGCATTTGTCAACCCAAATGGCACCACTATAAACTCATAATGACCATACCTTGTTCAAAAGGTTGCCTTGCTAGTATCTTCCTCTCAGATTCTTACTTGATGATAAATTGATCTAAAGTCGATCTTGGAAAATATCTTTACTTCCTTCAACTGATAAAAAAGATCACCAATCCTTGAAAAATGGTACTTTTTGTTTATGGTAACCTTATTCAACTATCTAAATTCAATACATAACCTCAAAATTCCATCATTTTTCTTCACAAAAAGCATCTAGGAACCCTGAAGTGAAACATTTGGGCATATGTACCATGTCTTCAACAACTCTTCCAGCTGCATCTACAATTATGTAAGTTCTAGTGTGCTCATTTTATAGGAAGTCTTGGACACTAGAGCAGCTCTAGGCATTGAATAAATAGAGAAATCAATGCCACTCTTTGGTGGCAATCCCAACAATTCCCCAAACACATCTTCATACTCTTTCATAATTGAATAGTCTTCAATATTTGGTTCCTTATCCTTTGTTGGTTCTTCCATATGGGTTGCATATATTTGGCACTCTTTTCTAAAACTTCTTTTCGACTACAATGTTGAAATCTCTCTAACAAATATTGGCCTTGAAATACCTCGAACTATCATTGAATTTCCTTCCTTATCTAGACATGTGAAAGCCTTGTTGTAGCAATCTAGGACAACATGGTGTTTGTCCAACCAATCTGTACCAATCAAACAATCATACAACCCAAGCAATATGGTGTTCAAATCTACCTTAGTGTTGACTCCATTGTTCACTAGGAAATCCCTGACCAACTCATTGGTTCTTCTCTTGGTTCCAGTGGCTAGTTGAACATGTTGAGCACTCACCACACCCTATAATTCTACGTCAAATATCACTTTTTGGGTACGACTTGATCTCTTGTGAATGTCCAATTCGATCTTAGTATGAAAATGTTGCCTCTGCTCGTCTTCTGTTTTTTATTTTAAATCTTTCAAAGTTGTTCGGGCAAGTGAAAATCATCATGAATTTACAAAGACTAACATTTGATTAAAGAACCGACAACTGAAATTTCTCCCCGACGCTCTAAAGGAATTCAACATTGGGAAGGATTAGAGATGACAAATTTCACCCGCGAGGACCAAAATAGCCCAACCCCGACCTCCATCGGCGTCGACAGACGACAGTCTTAATTACGTGACAGGTGCTACGCAAGAATATCGTCGATGACCGACCCTCGTTGGTGTCAGGAAGTTTTGAAGAGAGTAAGTGTCATGCGAGTAAAGGAAGGATATCGTCGATCGCCGACTGCCGAAATGTTTTCGGCATCAGGGATTTACGAAGATGTAACATGCAAAGAAACTACGCACTTGAATAGATCCCCGATCCCCGATACACGTCGGCATCAACCGCCTGAGTTTTATGTTACCGCCCACGTCGTGTGTCGAAACTCGTCAGCATCAGAAGTTTTCTAAGAAGGATACCAACGAAAACATACGCAAGGTATCGCCGATCCCCGACCTGTCCACTGAGAAATGTGATGTGATGGGACGTTTTAGATCTAAGATATGCTAGATACAACGCATTTAAAAGGTTAATTAATTCCAGGATCGCGCATTAGTTGTTAATTCGTGCATAAACCAAAAGGACCGTTTAAGCCTCTCGATACAATGCATCTCCCTTCGCGCCTCCGTCGTCAACCAATGTAGAATTTATTTGCAGAGATTCGACGGTAGGTTGTTTTGAATTGCATCCATTACTCGTATTAACTGGTTGATACGACTGGTAGGATCTCTCCCGTTATATTATTTTGAGTCATTGTGTATGAGCTCATTCTACGCGCAAAGAAGTTCGGAGCACCCAGAGGAGCAAGACGAGCGATCCAGAGAAAGCTTCCAAGGTCCAATGAGTATTAAAACAACAATTTTAGCAAGCACTACAGGTATGTACCGGCTTATGGGTGTTTTACGCTTCAATTCATATGTTTTCGCCCAACGTTACTCTGTACACATGTCTAAAGCATAGTTTTCAGTTGTAGGAACAATGCCTCCGAAGAAACCCACCACCAGGAAATCCCCAAGGGCGTCAAAGCTACAAGAACCAGAGGCGAGAGAAGGTTCCTCCCCAACAATCGCAAGGCAATTGGAATTCCCTCCAAAGCCAGTGCTCGTCATCAAGACAACCACTAAGAAGGCCTTCGTCCAGCCCCCGACCTTTGGAGACACATAGGCCAACATCGGGACCAAAACAATATTCCCTCGCTAGGAAGAATTGTTTAAGAAAATCAAGAAGGAGGAAACCCTCGAGTATGCCCCACACAACGATCCTGATACGAGAAAACTCGACGATGAATTTCTCCTGAATGTCCGCAAGGCTTATTTACACATGGTGGCAAGCAAGACTCCGGTATTTCCCTACATCGAACTCTTGAAATGGCTTATTGATCACATTGATGCACATAGGTGTTTAATTAACGATGACAATGGCAGATGCGTCGGGGTTTTCCTCCCAATAGAAGTTCAGAGTTACTACAAGATCAGGGAGCCGGAAGAACGTTTAAGCACTGAATTTGTTTTGAGTTTCTATCAGAAGCACGACACCAACAAGATTATGGCGTCCTGGTGGAGAGAGGATAAAAAGTTCACCAATCGGACCTTCGGTTGTACCCAACGACCAATCTGAGAGAGTCTTACATCTATCTAATGGCCCTCCTTTGTCGATTGCATGGGGAGAAAGACTACACCAGGTTTTCGGAGGCGTGGATGCATTTGGCTTATACCATAGCCATTTCTGGAATAGGTTTTAACTGGGGTGCAATCATCTCCAAACAGTTGAGCACTTGCATACGACAAGCTCATACATCGAAAGAGGGAGAAACCCCTTACTTCTACATGGCCTTGTATCTGTTGGACGTCGTCTGTGCCAAGAACATCTTTGCTGGAATGAACTTACGCTGGCATTCCTCTGAGCTCCCGGTCCATGTATACTTCGACATCTTATGGGAAAACAGGTACAATAAATCCTATTCTCTTATCTGTGACCAGTTCATTGCACGCATTTATTCTTTGTTGTTTAAGAAAGAGTGCCCAAGGTTGTCGGATGCGGCCAAAAGGGTTGTATCGAAAGTGGGTCACTAGTATCTAGATGAGTGTGAGACCTACATCGGGGTTTTCGGCAGCACAGGAGCACCCCATATGTTACCTATATATGTCCCTGATCGACTAGTATTAGGGGAAATTTGTTATCAGACCATTTTGCAAGGCTACAACGCCACTTTAGTGAAGGACAAGAAGCGAGCCTTCATACCTTGTGGGTTTCATATTGGCTTCTACATGGTCAAAGACATCGCGCAGGCCAAGCAAGAAGGGTTAAGTCAATTGGAATTTTGATTCCAGACTGGTCGTTTCCACAAGCACGATCCCAAGGGTCTAGTCCTGAAACATGCATCACATGTATCATCATGTTGGCCTTATGCCCATGATCGGTTTGGGGATGAAATTTTCATCGAAAACGCTCAAGACTGGGATGAGGTGGTGGCAAGGATGGTTGATCCTAAAGCAACCAGATTCAAGGCCATGAGTTGGGAGGAGCAAACACTGGCCTTGGAACAATCGGCTCAAGAGATCCTCAGGGCCAGAGAAGAAAGGATAGCATCTGAACCAGTTGAAGCGGTGGAAGCCCCTCAAGAAGCCATCCAAACAATGAAGATTTCCCAGGTAACCCTAGCATGGAACAAGAATTTCCCTGAGGTTCAGAATGCGTAGGAGAGAAGGACGCTTATGTATCAACACGCCCTGCAAATGATGGGTCCGATGTGGGATATCTCGGACCCCATGAGGTTGCCAAGGCTTCCAACTGATAGCCCAGAAGAAATCTCGTCGAAGCCAAGCGACCTCGATTTCATAAACCTTGATAACACCAACGGGTCAGATGACCCTGAATCCACAACACCACCGTCCAATTCGTCGACAGGCGCGACGACTCAACCAAAGATAGGCCGGGTATCAATAGAAACAAGTGTGCCTAACCCTCTGACCGAGTTCATCAATGTATACAGTGATGATGAGAGCCTGGAAGCATCTCACAGGACCCTTGTGCGTGTCCGGGAAGAAAAGGGACCTGAGAAGGCTTCTTCTCCTGAGCCCGAGGTCCAAACCCAGGAGGTCCCACAAAAGGAAACAAAGTCTGAAAGTGGCCTCGAAACGAAGGGACCTAATGCATCGGAAACTAGAGCAGATAATCCAAAGGACGAGCCCGAAACGGATGAGATAAAAGAAGGATCCCCGCAAAAAGAAATCAATGACTCAATGACCAACGAGCAAGTAAGTAACAAGTATGTGCCCGACGTCTCTACTCCGCTCAATACTCAGGTCCCCGACAAGCGACAGGCAGAGGCCGAGCCCTTGGAATACAAAGAGGGAGTTCAGGAACTCGACCTTGAACAAGTATACACCACTGGAAACCTGGGAAACACACTCACATGGGGTGATCAACAGATACCCGAGCTGGTAGACGAGGTAGCAGATATCTATGTGATCTCTTACGATCGAAAAAGAAAGGCCATCGTCAAAAGAACCACGAAGAAGAGGAGAATTTGATAAACATCGTTGAGGCTCGAACATCGGAGCTTCTCACTGTGGGGATGGCGCTCTTGGATGCCACCCTGGACAAGGCTAAACGAGACGAAAAAGAGTTGGCCGCTGCCCGGAAGGAACTAGAACATTTACGCCACCTGGTTGAGTACTACCAGGGAGCCACCTAGACCGCAGTATATTTGAGAAGCGAGTTCGAAGAAGCTTACAAACAATTCACAAAAGAGTGGCACCGTTTTACAACAAAGATAGTTGAGTTCCAGGAGGACTCTCATGGCGCTCACAACATGCAAGGACATGGAGCGATGGTATGAAAGGGCGCAACAAGCAGTAGAAAGACTCGAGTACATTGATGCAGTCCAACAGGGCCAAGACAAAGAAGAACATGGCATCCAGATGTTAGGAAAAAGCAGTCTTAATCGCATGAAACGATCAGTCGAGTATTGGGCTAAGATGTCTCAGGACCCACGTCGAGAAATTCAAAAGCAATGGGTCAGATGCAAGAAACACTAGGGAAAAATCAACAAAGCAATGAAGGATATCGGACTCCCTGATTTCATCACCCCCGACAACTTTGTCGACTTGTGCGACATAGTCGAGTCGCATACCAAGCAAGATTCACGGTGCGTCGAAGAGCTCGTGAAGATGACCGACGTGGTACCAGGGCAAGTGCAACGATTTATGGACCATCTAATTATAGCTCGAACTGTGCTACATCAGTTAAACTCCAGTCTGACGAAGTACCGGATGCATGCGACAGACATCAGAGGGATACATGCGGCTCCGATGGAGCAGCACAGGTTCCCATGGGCTCAAACCTGCGACGATTTGTTTATCAGTTGGTCCGAGTATGAGAAAAGTCATCCTTTCAGAGAACTATCTTGAGTTGACTATTAAAGAAACTGTTAGAAGATGACGCCACGTGGCGTATTTTGCCTTGCTTAAACTGCATTTAGCCGTTGTTTTCAGTTGAACTTTAGATTATAAATAAAGACATCGACCAATTAGTTAGAGGTCGATGGTTGTTGCAAGAACTCTTTCTTTCTGGTTGTTAAGAATTATTTTGACGCTGCTTTGAATTGAGAAGTCCTTCTAGACCAAAGACAAGTTATTTTCATCAACTGCATGTGTGATTGGAAGTGGAGAAGAACTATTTCCTATCTTGTTTCATGAATGATGTTGTAATGAGTAAGAGAAATTAATTATGTTGTCAAGTTATCTAGTGCAATGTTTTGTTGTTCTTTGCTTTAATGATGAAGATGAATCGTTGTGTTATTATGTGATGAAAGGTTCGGGTAGATGAATTATTTTGCTTGCCATTATCTCATTGCATATGTGTTTTCTTTATGGTAGTTAGTATCTCAGACAGTAATTGGATGCTCACATGGTTAATGTATTAGTACTAGGCATGTGGTATAAAATTGTCGTCTGCATGCTTGAATAGCGGGTTATCCCAAGTTCAACCTCTTCCCCTTAGTTAAGCTTAATTCCATTTTTGTTGCCAAGTTGGTTTATACCGGCTTACATCTCATATTGGTCCCACCTAAGAGAAAATATACAAAAGAGAATAGTCCAAATTGAAGGAAGAGCCTTCACAAGAAAACGTAAATCCCATCGATAATTTGGTCGGATCACAAGATCTGGAGAACCATTCCACTATTAAACGTTGCAGAGACTAATTGGGCCTCGGTGGCAGGTTTGGTTCCCGTTGTTGAGTCAAGGAATTTAAGATCCATCAACAGAACCAACCAGACTTTTCATGCTTACATCTCTTTAATTTAAATTTATCAACCATATTAGGATTTATACAGCTATGACTAGCTCCAAAATCAATCAAAATAGCTATGGGTTGATTATCAATCTTACGTTCCATCTCAATCATGTGTGATTTATAGTCTGCTTGTTTTTTGTCCAAGGCTACATAAATCCTTGGCACACTCCTACCCATGTCTTTCATTATATCAACTTCTTGAAGGTTGTGCATGGTCCTCATCCTATCTCCTTTATGAGGACAATGTTTATACATGTGGTCTCATTCACATCCCCAACACTTTACGGGTTATTGTTTTGGCATTTTCCCCAAGGAATCTATCATATTGGGCTCATTTTGTGCTTGTTGCCCTTGCCTATATGACTGTGAACTATACTTGAAGAATGGTGGCTTGAACCTTTTCCTTCTATGATCCATCTTGCCTTTCTTTTTTTCATCCCAAGGTTTTTGAAAAGTTGGACTTGCCTTACTCTATTCATACAAAGTACTTAGATTTTCTCGTGGATTCCTCCAAACTCTTGGGTTCATCAAACTGAATTTTATCCTTCTAGAATGATGGAAGTCCACTTAGAAATTTCTAAATTTTAACCTTCTCATCCATGATGAAATCCACATACCTTAGAAGTTCCAGGAATTTCTTCTCATACTCTTCCATGGTAACGTTTCCTAATTTAAGCTCAAAGAATTATTGAATTTTCTCGTCATAATAGTGCTCTGACAAGTATTGTTGTTGGAAGTATTTCTTGAAATGATTCCAAGAAATTCTCTTCTCGTCAATATGCTTGACTTGCTTCAACTAGTCCCACCACACTATATGACAATCTTTGTTTCTGTGTTTGATAAATATTATTCAGTTGGAAATATTTTCTCATGCCCAGCAATCGGGCTTTGGCTTCTTCACCCTTCCTATTCTCTCCATCAAATGTGGGTGGCTTGTGTTAAAATTTTGGTATGCTCGTTTTACCATAGACAATGTTGCACCATTGTCACCCAACCATAGGCACTTACACGTACCACCCCTAAGCACAATAACCTTTTCTTAGATATAATATGTACACGATGCAAGTCCTAAACCCTAGCCAAAAATACCAACACGGATGCAACAACAACACAATACCAAGAGAACGTACCTTAACCAAGAGAAGCACACAAGAGAGGGATACCAGAAAGACTGAACAAGGAGAGACTTCACCATTGCAGTTGTTGCGTCACCTTTCTCAGACTTGCACCTCCGTTTGTGTCACCACTGCAGCTGATGCAACTATTGCTCCTCATACTTGCGCCCTAATCGAGTGAGTGAGAGTGTGTAAATGAGGTAATGCCTTACCTCTATTTATACTAGCATGTCCAAGTGACTTTTCATGTGGAGCCAACTTCTCTTATACGGTATTTCCACATCTGTTTAATGGTTCTCTTGCCTCTGGAATCTTTTATTCTAAGCACAAAGGTTATACTGGAGGTTAATACCTCCTGCAACTACCAAAACATCAACACTCCCTCTTAGCTAGGGAGGTATTAACTATGATGTTCTTCAAGTAATGGTCTCAATCACATCCATCCATATCACATGGCATGAGTAAGACTCACGTGGTCTTGTAGACCAGTCTATAGGTATCATCAACATAGCCACACGGGCTATCTCACAATCAAACAAATCATGTCACAAGTATCACCATCATAGCCAAACAAGCTCTGTCATAGTCACACAGACTATTTGATGGTTATGTCACAATCATGCATCTGGGGCCTCATCAACATGCGTAGCATCTCTCTACTAGGAAAATCCTCATCGTCCTCTCAGACCTTATGGGTCTCGATGTCCTTTTAGACCTTATGTCATTAGAGGACTTCATCTAGCTCACTCAAAGCTAGGCAACTAGCCAGTTCACACAAAACTACGTTACTTCCAAATCCACACGGAGTCTGGGCAACTATCCAGTTTAGCCAGTTCACACGGAACTGGGTTATTACCCAATCCATGTGGAGTCTGGGAAACTATCCAGTTTAGCCAGTTCACACAGAACTGCGCTACTACCCAATCCATACGGAGTTTGGGCAACTATCAAGTTCATCTAGTTCACACAGAACTGCGCTACTACCAATCCATACAGAGTATGGGAAACTATCCAATTTATCCAATTCACACAGAAGTGTGCTACTACCCAATCCATACAGAGTCTGGGAAACTATCCAGTTTAGCCAGTTCACACATAATTGAACTACTACCCAATCCATACGGAGTCTGGGCAACTAACGTGCCTGTAAATGACTACCCACTGCTGCCACACTCTGTAAGCTACTGGCTCCTAGAATATCATTTGTGACTCATCAATCCCTCTTACGAGGGAAGTCCTTTTGAACCACGCCAAACTTGTCCCTGAAGTACTCAAACTTTACCTTTGAAAGAGGCTTGGTCAACACATCTACTATCTACTCGTTTGTGCGAATATACTGGAGCTTCATAGCTCCCTTTTGCACCAGATCTCGGATATAATGGTACTTGATCTTGATGTGCTTGGACTTGTCATGAAACACATGGTTCTCAGACAACTTTATACAACTCTGGTTGTCACACAAAAAACACAAGTTGCCTCCAACTCGAGATTAAACAGTCCTGCAAGAAACTTTTGAAGCCACACAACTTTGCTACTAGTTGAACATGCTGTTATATATTCTGCCTTAGCCGTATTGAGTGCCACACTAGTCTGCTTCCTGTTGAGCGACACAATCATAGCTGACACCAAACTGAAGCAACATCATGATGTACTCTTTTGATCTGTGAGACTACCGACCCAATTTGAATCAGAGTAGCCTTGTAGTCTTATATTACGATCTGAAACATATTGGAGTCCAAATTCTATCATACCCTTCAGGTACCTTAATACATGCCTTTTCACAATCAAGTGAACATGTCTTGGTTCAACCATATATTGACTCAAGGTGTTCACCGCAAAGCATATATATGGCCTAGTATTCATCAAATACATCAATGAACCAATCATCTGCCTATACATGGTGACATCCACTGTATCTGAAGAAGTATCACTCAATAACTTTAGGTTAGTCACCATCGGTGTGGGCATGGATTTACAATCCATCATTTTGAATCTCTTCAGGATTTCCACAACATATTTTCCTTGGCTAAGGAAAATCTCGTCTAGTTTCTGCCACACCTCTAGACCCAAGAAATAATGCATCATACCCAGGTCTTTCATCTTGAACTTTGATGCAAGCTTTCTCTTGCACCCAACAATGAGCTTCTCGTTCCCTGTTAGAAACATGTCATGCATATATAACAACAATATCACTGGTCCACTATCCTCAACCTTGTAGTAAAGGTTGGTATTTGCTTTACTCTTGGTAAATCCCAAGCTCATCAAAAAACTGTCAATTCTACCGTACCATGCCCTGGATGCTTGTTTCAATCCATACAAGGATTTCTTCAATCTGCACACATGTGTCTACCTGTCATGTGTCTCGAATCCTTGTGGCTTCTCCACGTACACTTCCTATTCTACTACACCATTAAGAAAAACAGTGTTCACATCCATCTGATGTATCTTCCATTTCATTACTGCAACTATCGCAAGTGTAGTTCTAATCGAAGTGTATCTCACCACGGGATCAAATGTCTCCTAATAATCTATTCCTTCTTTCCGGGAGAATCCATGAGCGACAAATCTTGCCTTATACTTCTCGATACTTCCATCTGTTGAATGTTTCGTCTTATAGATCCATTTGGAACTCACAACTGATTTTTCTTTCGGTCTTGAAACCACATCCCAAACATCATTCTTAATGATGGACTGGTATTCCTCAATCATGGCATCCTTCCATACTTTGTTCTTTGCAACCTCTTCATAACAGGTAGGCTCAATATCAATGATATCACATAACAATGCCATGTAACCCAAATATGGTTGAGGTTTCTTGCTTTCTCTGAAATATCCATCTGGAGCACCATACTTCTCGACATTTTGAATAATCTCATGAGCCCAATATGGTCTTCTTTTCTTTGTACTCGTTTCTGCAGGTCTTTGTCGTTCTGCCATGTCATGATCCTCTTGACCATGCTCTTCTGGCACAACATCATTACCTGCATCTATATCTACAACTCTATGGGATTCGGGCTCCTCATCATGGATCTCATTTGTATGATGTTGCCTCGATATACTGAAGGTTGCATCCTCATCGGAGGTTACATCTCTGCTAATGTCGATCTGTCTATAACTAGGGATGTAGACTCTATATGCCTTCGATGTCTCACTATATCCAACAAATATACCCTTCTTACATGAAGGATCTAACTTCGATCTCTTATACTTTAATACATGGATGTGTACAACTCTATGTCTGGATAGTCTGCTCCAAGTCTCAGCTAGAGACCTTCTAAATTGTTGCCTTCTGCAACCGTCAGTATAGATCCCTCTCAAAGTTATTACCTATGACCTGTCCGGAATAAGAAACAAGAACAACATCACCATGGTAACCTCCATTAAGTTTACAAGATAACCTACCTGGAACAAAGTCAACAACCAAGAACATCTCCTAGAGGAGATCAATTTATCTTGTAAACAAGTGTGTTATCAATATAAGCATTTACTGGAGTGTTAGTCATACCAATAATATTTAAGTGTTACTCAACTAGCAATAACAATAACAATAATAAAATTCTAAAGACTGTTATTCTAGTTACAATACTTACTTAAATTCCAACAATATAAAATATCAAACCTAATATGCAAACCTGGAGTTTGGTTGTTGTTGTCCCACTTGAGTTGTCTTCAGTTCTGATACATTAGGTATCATATGGTATTTTATTGAGTCTGTCAAGATCCTCTTGGCCTTGACCTCATTCTTTCATTTTCACTGGCTTTTTGGAATCCAACCTGTAGGAGGCTTCTCCTGCCCCTTTAATGGGAGATTGGTAGTCATCATTGAGCTTCACCTTACGAGGTGAATCCTTCTAAACTAGATTTGAAAGAGAATCCTTGTAACCAGTGATATGCTTAGAGGCACCATTATTAATAAGCCATGTGTCACTTCCATGAGTGATTGTTCCTGTAGGAGCTGATATCAATACATATTCTTCACTTGAATTATCTTCTTTTGCTTTCCTCTGAATAGGTTCATCGCCTTCTGCGACATGAACATGATGTCTTTTATTCTATCCTTTTTTTATCTGCTCTTTTATGAGAAGACAATTTCTTGCAATGTGTCCATCTTCTGGTAGTTGAAGCATTTGTAGCTTGAATAATCTTTTTGAGTCTTTTGAGACTTATGTGACTTTTGAAATTTCTTGGGGGGATGATCCTCTTTCCTGCTCTTTCCTTTTCTTGCATGTGCTGCTAATGCTTGATCATTATCGCCCAACTTTTCTTCTCTTGCTGCTAGTCTAGCTTCTTCTTGAGTACAATATCCCCATAGCCTGCTAAACTTTGTTAGCTTTCTTATGGAACAGATTCCCTAAATAAATGATTCCCAAGACTTTGGGAGACCATTCAATGTAGTCATTACTAGCCCAAGTTCTTCAATTGTGTTTCCAATGACTTCAAGTTGTTCTTTGATTTGAGACACCCCTGTGAAGTACGATTGAATGGTTTATGAATTCTGCATCTTCACATTCTTGAGTTGTGTCCTCAATGTCATCTTCCAGTTGATATTCTTTCCTTCATGTAATCAGGATAAGGCATCAAACATTTGTTTCAGGGTTTTTAATGATGAGACATGAGGGATCAAGTGATCCTTGATAGAATCTACAATGATCCTCTTTGCCTTCACCAGATTCTTCTTGTACTTTTCCTTAGCCTCATCTCCCTCTGGCTCTTGAACTTCTTCTTCAATGAAGCCTTGTAGATCATTATCTTCTAGAATGAGCATCACTCTATATTTCCATGCTCAGAGGTTATCAATACCCTCAAGCTTCTCATCAAGCTTAGTGTTGGAAGTCATTCTGCCCCGGGATCTAGAAATATGACAAAAATTGAGACTTTGCATAAATGAATTTTGGATTTACTAGTTAGTGCGCTATGACAAGGCGACCTCCTTTCTTCAAGGATCCGCTCCAACTTCACCTTTAAATGCCCAAATGTCTTGACCTAGGGTTTTATGAGGAAACCTTAATTTTCCAACTTTTGAATTTTGGAGATCTGATCCGGGGGAAATATGTGCCCTCCTTAGACGACCTTCTTGGTGGCTTTTATAACTGCTCAACGAGCTTGATGATAGGGGAATTTGACAATCTTCCTTCCAATGGTTACATTGTTATGAAGGAAATCAGCTCTGATACCATGTTAAAATTTTGGTATGCTCATTTTACCATAGACAATGATACACCATTGTCACCCAACCACATGCACTTACACGTACCACCCCCAAGCAAAATAACCTTTTCTTAGATAGAATCCCTACACGAAGCAAGTCCTAAACCCTAGCCAAATATACCAACACGGTTGCAGCAACAACACAATACCAAGAGAACATACCTTAACCAAGAGAAGCACACAAGAGAGAGATACCAGAAAGACTAAGCAAGGAGAGACTTCACCACTGCAACTGTTGCTCCTCAGACTTGCGCCTCTTTCTGCGTCGCCACTGCAATTACTACTCCTCAGAATTGCGCCCTAACTGAGTGAGTGAGAGTGTGTAAATGAGGTAGCACCTTACCTCTATTTATACTAGCATGTCCAAGTGACTTTTCATGTGGGGTCGACTTCTCTTTCTGGAGCCTTCTAATTCTTTATTATTTTCCTCCTTGGGATGACTTCTCTTATAGGGAATTTTCACATCTGTTTAATGGTTCTATTGCTTCCAGAATCTTCTATACTAAGCACAAAGGTTATACTAGAGGTTAATACCTCCCACATCTACCAAAACATCAACAACTTGAGCATCTTGAGATCTCCTTGCAAACTATCTAACTCAAGCCTTCTCCTTTGATGCCTAACAAAGGATCTACTTGGGTTGCTCTCTGATTATGAAAATACGAGTGCTCTTCTTGCTAAATGTCTAGGTGAATGGTGATGTCTGCTAACACTTCTTGAGTGTCTTGTCTCTCTGTAGTCATCCCTCCTATCATGAAATATGCACTCTTATGCATGCTCTGCATTGATTACATGTCTTATGTTGGACTCCTTGTTGATTTGTCTTTACAAGTTATTCAGAATCTGTAGCAATTGAGAATTATTTTGGTTATGCTCTTCTTTAGCTCTTATCAACCTTTCATTATCTGCTTTATAGATTTGCAGTTCCCTCTGTAAGCTCTCTATCAACTCTACAGGCTCCACTCTACTTCTATGTCCATTGGACTATGTTTCTGTATTTTTCAAGATAATATTTAATCCTTTGATTTCATCTCCATGGCTATAAGAGCCTAGTTCATCATCCATATCTTTAGTCCTTATTTATAAACATGATTTATGTCCTTCTTGTACCTCTAATTCTGCAAAAATGCGCATGCAACAATTATTGTTAGAATTATGCATATTGTAAAATATTCATTAATTATGTTACATGTAATTTTTCATCTCATTTTATGAAGAATATGAGTGCACTAAACCAAATTTGGATTCTTTAGACACATTTTCCACTGAATCATCTTTCCAACGACTATACTCATCCCTCATTTTGAGTTATAAGCTAAACGTTATAACTTTATAAATTTTGCAATTTTTACTCA
>JZKD02S0039610.1:8780-26256 GCA_000966675.3 Picea glauca
CAATACCATCACAATTAAAACAAATTAAAGGAAGCTTACCTTTGTACCTACCGTTGGTTCCCTTGTTCAGTCTTTTGACGAAGTTGGCCACTTCTTCATCATCTTCCGAGATGTCGCTGTTGTTGCTATATTCTTCTTGTTCCTTTTTCTTTTTCTTTGATCTTTTGGATGCTTTGAAGGCTACTTCTTTTACATCTGGATTTTCCTGTTCAGTTCTCATCTCATATGCCGTGAAGATTCCATGCAGTTTGTCCATGCTTGTTGAGTTTAGATCTGATCTTTCTTCTAGTGCTGATATCTTAGGGTTGAATCTCATAGGAAGAGATCTTAGTACCTTTTGAACAATTACAGATTCTTCAATTTCTTCTCCCAATCCTATGATTGCATTCACTATTTCATCGACTCGTAAGAAGTAGGCTGTGATATCTTCATCTTCCTTCATTTTTAGTTGTTCAATCTGACCTCTGTAAGTTTGAAGATTTGTTGCTTTGACTTTTGAATCTCCTTCATAAATGTTTCGAAGCTTGTCCCAAATCTCTTTAACATATTTACAATGTGCAACTTTGGTGAATATCATATCACTGAGACAATTCAAAAGTGAATTTATGGATTTGGAATTATTCTCACCAAGTTTCACTGCTTTGTCATTTGTTGGTGAAACTGTTGGTGTTGTGTATCCATCTACAATTGATTGCCAAACTTGAAATCCCTGTGCCTATATATATGTCTTCATCCTTATTCTCCAAAAAACATATTTTTGTGAATCAAACTGTGGTATTCCATTTTTATACGAGTTGGTACTCTCCATGATCTACCTTTCAGTGGTTAAACTAATTTCTTAAGGAACCTGCTATGATACCAATTGTTGGATTACTGACAGGGGGGGGTGAATCAGTAATAGCGTAATTATAATCCTTTTTCTTCAAATGTTATATAAATGTAGAATTATTATCCAATAATGAGCAGTAAGAAATAAACAATCACACACATACATAGTACACCATTTTTTTACTTGGAAACCCAAATTGGGAGAAAACCACGTAATGTTTTTTCTTATATGTCTTCAAGAATTACATTCATTGGAAGCACCAACTTCCTTTGTTTTCCAGATGCAACTAGAAGGAGGCTCCAACCCCCTAGTTTCTCAGGATACAACCTGAGGGAAGATCCAACTCCCCAATTCCTTGGCTACAACCAGAAGGAGGCTACAACCCCCAATGTTCTCCAACTAAAACCACCTGTCCATGCCCTGTCCTGCCACCCTGAAGTAGAAGTAGAATGATGGAACCACTGCCACACTATCACTGTGAGATATACCACTATAAACCTGTACCAATAAATCCAAACCATGCATCAATGATGCATCAACTTGTACCTCAACCTGTAACCAAGCTGAACCATAAACAAGTGCATCAACCATGCACCAGCCTGTAATCAACCTGTACCATAAACAAGTGCATCAACCATGCACCAACCATTAATCAACCTGTACCATAAAAAAGTGCATCCAACCATGTACCAAGTATGTACCAATCACGTGTCAACTACTCATCAACTATGACTCATCAACATCATAAACTATACACCTCATGTATGTGCACCAACTCATCAACTACTTGTCTCAACCATGTACTCAACATGTACCACAACCAAAATCCCTCATCAATTTCATCATCCAAATCTGATTTGTATCTCTATAATAGACCTATTTTATATGATCACATTCCTGCAAACCTTTCTTAACTTTAAAAACAACAGACTATCATTTTCATCAAACTTTTCTTTAGTCTCACATGCCTAGTTTTGGATTAGTCAACAACCCTAACTTGAAGTAACCATAACTTTGAACCTGTAATGTATAAAGATATAAAATTGATACACAATTTTATTCAATGTGCTTTATACAATTCCTCCAAGTGTCACCACTTGGAACCTCTCAGAAAAAAGAGTTATAGCAAAAATGGCATACCTTGCTGAATTCTGGCGTATTCTAGAGAGGGACCTTGTAGAGAATGCCCCACACAAAATATTTGATGAATTGATCTAAAAATGTTACAAAACATACTAAATAATGTAAACTAACCAAAACATTTGGTCTCACTGAATTTGGATCTGTTATGAATAAGTTATCATGTTTTTACCTGAAACACTTGATTTTGACTAGTTTCAGGACTGGCCACAAATGTTATTTTCCACGTAGTGTAACTCCCAACATACAATGACCAACAATATGAATCGTTTACCATAGATAATTGAATATTTTTTCTCACTTTCATAGCAATTTCATGGTCTGAATCATTATAGAAATAAAGTTATATAGAAAATGGTGAGATGACCAGTAAATAACATACCTTAGAAACCACCATCAAAAGAATTTATCCTTCCTTGCATTTTGGCCTTATTTTCTTCCCCTTCACTCAGAATTATGGTTTAGATATCCTTGGTTACCTTAGACACATATATATATTCAATATTCTCAAGTTTGATTCAAATGAGAGAGCCTTGCCTCTTATTTATACTCTCCANCCCACTTTCCTTATTTTAGGGTTGGGTCCACTTCTAATTTCTCCATTAAATTTATTATTTAAATAATTTATTTTGTATTCACTTTGAATTATAATACACTCATCACTTCACTTTACTATTTACCTTTTAGAGTCTCTTAAACCACTTTGACTACTTTGACCTTTTGGGGCTTCTAGATGACATATGAGGGTCCTCCAACTTCGTAAGGCCATAAATATCAAATTGTGAGTAGTTATGTGAAATTATACATATCAATAGAAATGGCATGACATGTACTATCCATATAGAATAGTATTATCTAAAAATATATCATAACTCATATTGTTACCCATCAAGCAAACTTGGGTCCATTACCCAAACCTAGGGTCTCCAACTTCTCATGGCCATAACTCTCTAACCATGAGGAATTATGTGACATTCCACATACCATCGTAAATTACATGACAAGAACTATCCATCTAGGATATTTTCCCTGACAAATTCACTTTCCTTCATCTCATTATTCCACAATTAAGCATGGGTTATCTTACTCCACAAAGTGTCTTCCCGTGAGGGNGTTGACATCAATGACAACCAACCTTAATCAACAATAACCCCAAACCAAAATTCCAAAATCTATATGGGAAAAAACTTGTGATTTCATCAAAAATACAAAAGGGAAAAAATCCATGAATCCAATGGCTTAGATCTCATTTACTTCAACAAGAAAATCAAGCTTTCCCTTTCCCTTCTTTTCTTCCTCCAACTACTGCAAATTTTTCTTGAGATATTTGTTCTCATTCTTCAATGTCAAAATCTTCTGGTATATATTTTTCAATTAGTTATGCAGTGGGAGGGTCCTTCTAACAATTTCCGTAGCATTGTCAATAATAGGATCACAATCATTTAAATGTTTCTCAAACTTAAGTTTAATTTGTCTGTTTTCCTCTCTGAGCTGAATTATTACATTATGAGTCTCTCTTAGTTCTTTGGTATACTTTCTTTCACCAGGGAATGTTGATTTCTTCTCCTTTTCTACTGATTTATATTTATTCGGAGTTCCTTCCTGAGTGTGCAACTTTCTAGCTGATGACCTAGTGAAAGGAATCCTAGGCCTAGGAATTTATTCCACCTCTGGGCTCATCTTAACTTCCTTCCCTTTACTCTTTTCCTTAGAGCCTTTTGGAGTTAGAGGCACTGATATTTCACTTTCCATTGAAGTATATTTCTTGAAGCTTTTCACAAAATATGATGCATCCCACTTGTTCAAAAGAAACCATGATTGTTGGATCTGCATTCACTAGCTTTAGGTCTTGAGGATCAAATCTAACAATATCACCACCCTTTATAGTCCCCCTCTGATCTTATGGAGTCACCATGATGATGGTATATGGCAATTTTTCTGTGGGAATGATATGAAAGGATTGTGGGAAGAATAAAAATGTAGCAACAACAAATGCATAGCGAAAAACAAGCTAGGGTTTGATCTAGAAAGGGATATGGTATGTAATTTAAGGAAAAATATGAGTCCTTTAGTTCATAAGAAAGGTTTTCCTTTCAAACATCAACTAGGATCCCAAAACAGTAGTTGAAGGGCACAATCTGAAAGAAAGAGGTGGTGCACAACGCTCTAAGAAATGCCCCTTGCAGCCCATGCATAACAACTTAAATGGAGGATTTTCAATTTGAAGAGAGGAAAAATGGTTCTTAGGAGGTTTGTTTAATGTAAAATGAGGCAATTTAAAATCCAAGACCCACTTAAACTGCCACTTGAACCAATCATTTCCTTTTTGTAATTCAATACCCAATTGTGCAACATTAGGATATTACACAACTTGTGTAACACTCCAACTGTTTGATGATGCCACATTCCTTCAACATATATGAGCTCATGAAATTTGTTGAATCATGAAAAGAATGACTCTAACTAACTATGATTGACCACATGACCTCTCACAATGACCCTTTAATGACATGACAATCCATAAACATTTTGACACTAAGACCACATGACTCATGACTCAAAATTTATTGTGAGATCCTATCTAAACATTTTATTAACCAAAAAAACAATTGACTCATGAAAATGATATTCACCTAAGTATGGTATTTATGAAACTCAAAAAATGGTCTTTATGAGACCCTACACTACACAATGAATTCAGACTCTAATAACCTATTTATAAGACACTAACACTGGCTTCAATGGGGATGGCATCCTCCCTGTGAGGTGCCAAAGAAAAAGAAGATTAGTAGCCTAATCCATTGGGATTTTATTGAAATACTAAACTTAACTTAAAAACTTACTCTTTACAAATGATCATGAGTTTTAAAACTGAAATGAATAAAGAGCATACTAGTAACACCCACCAAAACCTTAGGGTGTTCTCTTTGTGTTTCAAATTTTGTTGAATGCTACCCAAACCTCCAATACTTAAAAGAAATGGATATTTACAATGAAGTGGAAGATCAAAATGATTCAAGTAATATAATTTTTGAGAAGCCTGTCGTTAACAAGCCCTCCACTAATGTATTCTCCATTAAGTTCCTACAACAAAAATCCATTGCTCCCATGATATGTTGCAACCTTGTATGGTCCCTTCCAAAGATTTTCAATTTTGGCATGTTTGTACTTGTCTTCATTTATTGCATCCTATTTTAACACTAAGTCATGAATATGAAAATCATCAACCTTAGTTATTTTTTCAAATACCTTCTTCACTTTATCTTGGTATAATTGAGTATTTTTGTAAACGTCTTCTCTCATCTAATGGACATGAACTAGTTGACTTATCCTCCTCTGAATGTCATTTGGTTCAACATCTACTTCTTGCAATAGCTTCATGACTGGTAGCCCAAGTGAAGTGGGAAAAACTACATCTACACCATAAAAAAGTTTGAATGGAGATGTGTCAATAGACTTCTTTGTACTTACCCTGTCTTCCCAAAGTGCAAAAATATGTTTTTTGTGCCAAGATTTCTTATTCTATTGCATAAACATTTTGATGATCCTAATTGAGTTCTTTTTAGATGACTTGGCCAAACAATTACCTTATGGGTAATAGGTTGTTGAGTGACTAAGTGTGATACCATAATCACTGCATAATTTTACTAATTTTTTAGACTAAAAACAAACAACATTATCAGTAATAATCCTTCTTGGACAACCAAACCTTGAGAGTATATTACCTTCCAAAAATTGAATGATGATTGAATCAGTTTCTTATCGAGTGAGCATTGATTCTATCTACTTTGTAAAATAGTCTGTGGCTATTAAAATCCATCTATGTTGAGTTGAGGATGAAGGATTCACTTCTCCTATACAATCCAAGCCCCACCATTGAAAGGGAGATTCTACAAAAAATTGCTTCAATGGTAAAGGAATCAACTTTCTCTTCCCTTCAAATATCTGACACTCATGACAGCTGGAAACTTGCCTGTACACATCAGAAAATATAGTGGGAAAATAAAATCCTGATCTAAGGATTTTATTAACCATTTCTTTCCAATAATTATGACCCTCATATTCACGCTTATGGAATTCCTTCATGGTTTGTTGAGATTCATACTCTAAAAGACATTTCAATAAAACTCCACCAATGTCTTTCCAATAGAGGGAACCATTAAGTGCACAAAGCTTTGCTTCCTTTTGTTTCAAAAATATGGCTTTGTTCTTTTTCAATTCAAGAGGAGCCTGCAAGTTTCTGTAAAAAAAATATAATGTCACTGTACCAAGGTGAATCCAATAATTTCTTACTTACCTGAGGAGAGACTTCTTATTTCACACCATGTGAAATATCAACAATAAAATTTACTCCTAGTAAGTTTGATTGTGTCATCATTTGAGAAAGTCCATATCCGTTGATTAGATTTGTAGGTTTAATATCCAAGTCATATTCTAATAGATATGTGATCCACTTACCTCTCTCCCCATCAGGATCAGTTTGAGTTAAAATGTTCTTTACAACACTATTGGGAACATATGCAAGAACATGAGAGTGTAAAATATACATTTTGAACTCTTTCAAATCCATTACTAGGGCATATGACTTCTTCTCCATAATATTTTAATTAAGAGTGGAATCCCTCAAGGACCTTCTAAAAAAAGCGATAGGTTGCTCCTAATTCTCATTGTTTTTCTACATTAGTATTCCTACAATATTGTTCTCTAAGGAAAAGGAGAAAATAATAAAATCCCTTGAGAAGTCTGGACTAACCAAGACACGAGCTTTGGTTAGAGATACCTTTACCTCATCAAAATACTTATTTTCATATGTTGTCCTTATTATTTTGTTTCCTTTCCTCAACATATTTTTGATATGCTTTATTATTTCAGCCAGATTAGGAAAAAATCTTCTTAAAAAATTTACCCTACCCAAAAAATATTGTACCTCTTTTTTGCTCCTTGGAAGTTGGAGTACTGATTTTCTGTATTGCAACCACTCTATTGGGGTCAATTATGATATCATCCCTCGAAATTATGTGTCCCAACAATTTTATGTCCCCCACAACAAAATTAGACTTCTTTGGGTTGAGAGAGATCCCAAATGTTTTGCACTTTTCAAAAACTTGCTTCAAATGCTACAAATGTTCACTGTAAGAGTTTGAATACATAGTTATATCATCTAAGTAAATGACAACGAATTTACCTTTATCCTCAACAAATGCTATATTCATATCCCTTAGGAATGTTTCCCTTTCATTCATGAGTCCAAAGGGAATTTTAGCATACATGAAGGTGCCCCATGGGGTTGTAAATACTATCTTCTCTTGGTCATTTGGGTGCACCATGACCTGGTTGTATCCAGAAAACCCATCCAACATTGAAATTCTCTAGGAGCCTACAATATTTTGCAATATGTGATCCATTTTGGGAAAGGGGTAATTGTCTTTCAAAGAGACTCTATTTAAATTCTTGAAGTCTATACAAAGCCTTATTTCTCCACTTTTCTTTTTGACATGAACAAGACTAGCTAGCCACTTGGAAAATCTCAAAGAGATAATTATTTTAGCATCAAAAAATTTCCTTAAATCCTTCTCAATGACTAGAAACAAGAGTGGGTTGATCCTTCTCATCTTTTGTCCTAAAGGTTTATGATCTTATTTAATTGGTATTTTGTGTTGAATGGTGTTCTTGTCATATAATTCCAGATCTTCATAACTCTAGGAAAACACATTAGAAAACTGCCTCATCAACTCAAGATATTTATTCCTATTTCCAGGGGTCAGGGACTTGGACAACTTGACAAATTTAGGCTCTTTATCAATGCCTATATTAAATTCATCAACTTCAGATTCATTTGGAGTTACCCTAGGATTTTTAGCCACATCATTTTCATCAAACAGTTTTTCAATAGGTACAAGACGTTTGGGAATTATATTGTTCTTCAATTGAATAATCTCTTTACTTGTTATTTCATTGGCATAATCATCTAGGAATGAAACAGAATTTGCATGTTCATCTTTATCATAAAAATTACCCTCATCAATTTGGACATTTTCATACTCTTCTTCCATCTGTAGAAATATGATAACTTGCTTGTCATTTTCAAATACTTGCCAATATTTGACATTATCCAGAATGGTAGTCCTTTGCTTGAAATCAATTTCATATTTATTGTTGGGACAAATAGGGATTTTGAAAATACTGGTTGATGTAGAAACAACATCTGCAATAGGATTTTGTTGCCTTGGCACCACAAAAATATTATACTAAAAAATGTTTTCAAGCAATTCCAAGACTAGATTCCTATAGGCTCTCATTCTATGATGCTTAGTTTGGTATACACATTTGACTTGGTTGGTTACAAGTTCAGAGTATCCATGTAAAAATATCCTCTTTCCCCCCAAATATTTCAAAATGTTTAGACCCATAATAAGAGATTCATATTCAGCCATGTTATTTGTGCAATCAAAGGCTAAGTTTTAGGAACATAGTTTTGAATTAGAAATAACATCAGGAGGAATGATCCAGACACCTACCCCTGATCCATATTTGTTGATTGTTCCATCAAAGTCTATATTCCATATACCCTCATATTCATTTATGTCCTTCTCTGAAATTGATTCTGCTTGTTGATCTTTAGTATCATTTTGATCATCTTCCTTAAGACACAAATCATTATAGAAAATTGTAGACCCAATATCATTATCAATTGAATAGATAGGATAGTTGTTGGGATTGTATTTTCTACTTACCATGTATTTCAATAATACTTCCCTGCATAACCTTCTGTCTTGCCCAAATACTGGAACTATTGCATAAGACATATCCATTTGTAATGTACCTTTGATTTTAGCAACCCATGACCTTGATAGTAGCATTCCAAACTTAGGAGGAATGTCTTCAACAACTACATCCATGACCATATTTTTTGATGGAATCTGAGCTAAAGAAAAAATAAGGTATTTAATCAGACCCAAACACTTCACATTTCTAGAAGAAAAAGAGAACAAATATGTATATGGTCTAGTGATATCCAAACCCAACTCCTCCATTATCACCTTTGGCATCAGATTGTGAGATGCCCCCTAAATCCAACATTGCATTATGAAGAGTTACATCATGAATATTTATACTAATATAGAATGGAGGCACATCCCCATCATCTCCAATTTCTTCAACCCGGGGGCTAAACAAAATGACAAGGTTATCATCTTGCAAATTAAGGGCATTTTATGTCTATTCCATTTTAAATATCTTTATAATTTGATTTTTGTACTCCACATTTCTGATCAATTCATTAAAAGGAATAAAAATCTTAATTTTCTCCATTTCACTTTCAAAATTGAAAGGGGTTTGAACTCTTTCTACCTCTTTAGTGGATGTTTGTTTCCTTAATTCTGGATCCTTCCTTGGGGGGGTATTATTTTTTATTTTATTTTTATGGTGTGTCCTTTTTTGGAAGATATTTTTCTTGATGATTAGAAGAGGGCATATCAACTTTGGGGTCCTTTGGAATATTTTTCGTTGTTTTCTTATTTTTGAGATTATATTGTTTCTAAAATTCCATGATTGCATTCTGATATCCTTTCCTATAATCCTCCTTCTCCATTAATTCATCATTATTCTCTTGCATGAACATATCATGCTCTTCTTTAGTTAGGTAAATTTTTGGCTCTTCTAGATCAAAGAAATGAATGTCTTTAGTTGGTTCATAAAAATTCTTTGCAGCATAATTATTTTGGAAATAGGGTCTAACTGGATGATTAGTTGGGTTTCTTTGTTCCCTCTGCCTGATTTGAGGAACTCAAGGCCTTATAAAATTCACATTTTTGGCTTAAATCTCAGGAGCCTTGTTATCCAAGGAAAATATTTCCACCAACTTCTCCATAGTATTTACCATCAAGTCCAATTTTTCATCTAATGCTTGAGAGGTAGAAGGTGGTGCTTCTTCTTTAGCCTTCTTCTTTTCATCTTCTATTTGGAGTTTAATATTTCCTGATGTAGTTAGGTTAACTTCTACTTCAATTGCATCATTCATCCTATAAGTCAAGAAACGTGGACCGTCTTTCTCTTAGTAGCAAGGAAAATTCACTCTCAAATGCATCAACATAATGGAGTTGGGAAGCTCATGAAGGAGGCTTTACTTGATCAGGGATGGAGTTATAAACCTTCATAAATATGGTGGAAAATTCTTGGACTATATCAACAGGGAGTCTCTTCAAATTGTTATATTGTATCAGCAGCTACAGAAGGTTTTTATTATCATCCCACCTCCCAAGAAAAAGATTTTCAAAATTCTCAAAATTGGGAATGTTAGTTGTTGGTAGGGCCTTAAACCATTTTCTAAATTATCCTAAATTTGTTTTTGCAAATAACCTCATATTAAGATCTTCATAGTCTACTTCATCAAGATCTATGAAATCAATGAATCAATCCAAATGCTATTGAGTTTTTATGTCTCCCTTTGCATCAAATTGTTTTATTCTTTGTGCATAATTCTATGGCGGGTCATGAAGTGCAATAGGGAGAGATAATGGGGACTAGATGCCATGATTCTAGGAGGTATTGAAGTGGAAGACTCACTAGATGATGAGGCCTTAGGGGTATCAACAACTATGTTAGGTAAAGTCACTATAGGAATAGTTGAAGAACTAAATAATGGTTATAAGGAAGGATTAACCAATGAAAGGAATCTCTTCTCATTAAAAATAATTTGGAATGGATCTGACTCTAACTTGGATCTAAACAAATACTACTAAAATTTTATATCAAAATCTAGATCTTGAATAATCATTACTCCATATTTAGGAAATGATGAAACTCGATCCAGAAAAATACTTGATTGTGAGGCTTTCTTTTCAATTTTGTGTAGGATCTTCTCTGGATCATAAACAACCTTTGAAGGATCGGGATCTAGATGTTTTCTTGTGTTTTTTATTCTTGTATCTAGGATTTTGTAACAAAAACTTTATCTGTAACTAATCTTCAAACTTGGATTCTCCAGGGAAAATATTTGGCCAATATTGTGTCCAATTCATTGTCACCCTTAGGAACTAGATTTAAAACTTTGTCATTTTCCCAGGGATTATTTCACCTTCTCTCCTTGGTAACGACACCAAAATTTTATCACTCCATAAATTTATTTTGGTTGAGGAAGCAAATCACATAGGTAACCAAAGACCAAATTGATGTTGAAAGATAACCCTTCCATCCTAGAGAGGGATCTCTCTCTTCAAATCAATCACTGAAAGGATTGATTTGGAATCTTGTCCAAAGGCTAGATCTCTAAGGAAATATAGAATTTATAGAGTTGGTGGCAATGTGGATATAAATTCCATTGGGAAATGGAGTAAAAATGGGATATCAATGACAATTTGATGGGCGCTTGGTTAATTGAAAGATGAAAACCTCAGAGTCAAGGTAGAAAAATCCCCTTGGGGAATATATCAACGATGAATCCTAGAGTGATTTTAGAAGAAAGGTTATGAAAATATATATAACAAAGCACCAATTTTAAGTGAATTCTACCACATACACCTCACTGAATATTTAAATAAAAAATACACATACAAAATTAACTAAATTAATCAGAACAAATAATCAATAGAAACACAAGCATAGAAGGAAATAATCACATGAATCTCTAATATCATCTTACAAGGACTTTTGTTCCAAACACAATTTCATTAATCTCCATAAAATATTTTCAATATTCAGTCAATGAAAACTCTCATACATTCCCAGCCAACCTTGAGTTGATGTATCTCCCTAAAATATATACAAACATGTCTTTATAACTTGGTAAATTCTAATTCAACCTATTAGCACCATAAGTCACCTTTGGATTACTGCAGAGGTAAGCTTGATACCCATCAGTTTTATGTCACAAGGAATAGTTTAGAGGTGGTATAATGGATGCAAACTCAGGATGGTATCGTTCTAACTCAGAAAATTGAGTTGGCATGCCTAGGAAATAGAGGTCTTAATCTAACTCCAGTCAGTAATTTGCAGTATAGTGATGAGTAAGGGGGAATAAATTGAGGAGAATAGAATGGTATACTAAGGACCTTCGACCTTCCAATAGTTAGAGGAGAGAGGAAATCCAAAGAAAATGTCTTATTGGCTTAAAGAAATAGGCAACTGAATGAAATTATTATGAACTGAGATCAATCATACATCACAATTTGATAACAACTACCTGACTAGATCTTCCATTCCCAGGTCATTCAGCTTTGGAAGCAAAACAACACAAAGAACTGATTAAAACTGGTAGTAATGTCACTGTTATCAAACATACACCACATAGACATGACTATCCTCGACTAGATCTCCCATGCCTGAGTGTTCTAATATATTTGTCACAAAGATATGAAAAGAAACTGACTTTCATTAAACAAGAAGTCTCAGATACATAGCATAACCAGAGAACCATCAATTTCACTAAAAAAATTACAATTGGGAGCTCAACTCAACCATTGACCATTACAAAATATAAAAACTGATTATATATACTCAAAGAAACTCACCTCCTATAGAAATACACTATGATCATTGCATTCAAGGCTCAATGTCTGCCTCTTCTTCTATCATACCACACCAACATTCTTCTGTCATACGCGATATTGGATCGATATGGCTCTGGCAGGGAAATTCACTGACATGGGTACCACAAGATGCCTGCTCTAGAACCCCCATGCCTTCTATTTATGTGGTGAAACAAGGTTTCAACCACCTTATTAATTCTCATTAACTTATTTTATTGGGATCAGGATGAGCCCTAATGCGCATGAGTGTTTTGAGCGAACTTACAATCCTTTTTAGTCAATTCTAGCATCTCAAGGATACACAACTATTCTCCTATAACCAACTCGGGCGCTCCATCCTTTAGCCCAAAATATTCCTATCACCCCATGTGACCATGGGCCATGAACAAATTCTTATCCCGCATGATATTTTGGGGATTCACATCTCGAGAGTTTTCACTCCCCCTGATTTCCAATGTCCCGATGCTCATTCCTGCGAAAATACCCATCCAAATCAATGGTCATATATCCTTCGATCCAATAGCCACGATTGTCCCCTCAAATAGCTTCAGTCATCTAATGTTCAATCCGATGCTTACTTTCCTTTGGCCCTAGCTTCCATGTGACCGTAGGCTGTGATCGTGGGCCCAACCTTCAAGTGAGTCACAATCTTGTGTTTCATGAGTTCATGAGGTGCTTCATCCCCAAACCCCCGAGTCACGAAATTGTGATCCTTCATATCGTGTGCCACATGTCCTCTCTAATTGGATGGCCCAGATCAAACCATCAACCTTTCGGGTCTCGGGACTTCTAGCTATGGATGTGCCTTTACGATGAGAACCTCAAACTCTCGATTCCCTATCCTCCAAAAATCACATATGTCAGATCGACGACCCTCAACTCTTCATGATCAGACAACTCAGATCTTCCCTTTTGTGAATTGAGACTTCGTGATTCTTGTAGAACAATTTATAACATTTGAACTCCTGATTCTCGCACTCACTTGATTTGAGTTCCTATTAAACCACTCTCAGTGTTGCGGCCTGTAACAATGAAGACTTGGGTGACACAGATGGGATTTGGGAAAACAAAGGCTCAGTGGTGGAGATAAAGAGGGAAGTGATCGCTTTTAGAAAATATAGAGAAACTCATGGCCGATATTTCTCAGGAAATTTTGACAAGGAAAATTGGTCAATCAAAAGGATGAATGCCAACAAAAAGGAAAAATACCTGTCAGAAGGAAAGATCTATAATCGGGTCTGCAAAAAGGGGAAAATATAGGAAAAATCATAGACTTAGGCATAAAACCACAACATGCCAGAACATGATGATATTGAGCGCTAACATTTAGCTCCATAGGGGATGGCATGCTTCCTATGAGATGCCAAGAATATGCAGATTCAGTGCCTTTCTTTGGATTATGGGGTCTTCTATAAAAACAAAATAAGCGGAAAACATGAAAGGTTTTTACAATGGTGGGACGCCATCTGTGGCTTTAAACAAAGAAATTTTTTAAGAAGTGCCCATTTACTGGGCCGCCAAAAAAATCATTTCCCTCCAAATTCTGCAACCTATAAGTGTCATTTTGAAATGATTCGGAAATATTCAAGGGACCAATCCAAAGGGATTCAAATTTTCCATTCTTTCTCTTGTCTTGCCTGGGTGCATCCCATTTGAGTACTAGGTCTCTCGACTGGAAATATTCTTTTCTCGCCTTTCTATCAAAGGCTTTCTTGATCTTTTGTTGGTGGTTGTGGGCTCTGTCCAATATCTTCTCTCTATTCTGTTGGACTTCTATCAGCTGATGATTTATCCTAATCATGTCATCAGGATCTTCTTGGCAGTCTTGGAGGAATTTTTCTATAGGCAAGGCAAGCTGAGAAGGAAAAACTACTTATGTCCCATATATAAGTTGAAAATGAGAGAGTGTGAGAGACCTCTTTGTTGTTACTCTATCAGCCCACAAAACAAATTTGAGATTTGAATCCCATTTGTTTATGTTGTCTTCTAACAATCTTTTAATAATATTTATAATGATCTTGTTAAAGGACTTTGCTAATCCATTTCCTTGTGGATAGTAAGGGGTAGAGTGGATCAACGAAATTTTGAACTGCTCACAGAATTTGATCAAGGGTTTGACTTTGAAATATGCAGCATTGTTAGTGACGATTCTGGTCGGGAAACCAAACCTCACTATGATATCCTCCAAAAAACCAATGATCACCTTATGAGAAGCGTTCCTTGTGGGGATGGCCTATATCCACTTGGTGAAATAATCTGTTGTAGTCAGGATCCACATGTGTTGATCACTTGAAGGAGGATGAATATCCCCAATAAAATCCAGGCCCCATTGCTGAAAGGGTCCTGAAGCTATTACAAGCTTCAATGTATGGGACTTGAATTGTTTCTTTCCATAGAATTTCTGACATTTAATACAAGCCCTGATTTTTGCACAGATATCATCGAATAGAGGAGGCTAGTAATACCCATCCCTAAGAATTTTGTAGGCTATGGTTTTCTAGAAGTGATGTTCCCCACAGAGGTCGTCATGGAAATCAAATATTATTTTATGGGATTCTTGTGGTTCTAGACATTTCAAGAGCGCTCCTAACGGGTCTCTCCAGTACAAGACCTAGTCAATAAGACAATATCTGATTTCTTTGAGCTTTAAAGCTCGTGCCTTGATTTTTCCCATCTCATCTAGAGGTCGCAACTCTTGTAGAAAATATATAATATATTTGTACTAGGTGCATTTTTCCAAATGAGGGTTATCCTAAAGATTTTTATCAGGTGTTTCAGTCTGCTAGTTTTCAGAGAAAGTGTTGATGAAGTTAACCCCCAAATCTTTACGATTACATTCATCCTACAACTTGGCTAAACCTTGGCCTTTAACTAGCTTGGTGGGTTTTATTTCCAGATCAAATTTGAGGATTTTGGAAATCCACTTGATCCTTCTCTCATCTATGTGAGGCTGAATGAGAATGTCCTTCAAAAAAGTTGAAGGAACATACACAATGATTTTTGAATTTAGAACATAGACTCTAAAATATTTGATAGCTTTCACCAAAGCATAGGCCTGCTTCTCAATGATGTCATATTTTATCTCTGCATCCCTCAATTCTCTGCTAAAAAAAGAAATAGGCTGCTCAAGCCCTTCAACATTATTATGCAATAAAACAAATGCCACTGTATCAAAGGAAGCAAAGGAAAAAATTAGAAAATCCTTGGAATAATCGGGACTGATTAGCACAAGCACTTCAGTGAGTGCCTTCTTGATTTGGTTGAAGGATTCTTTGGCTTCATAAGTCCATTTTACTTCGTTCCCCTTCCTGATCATGGCTGTGATATGCTTCACCAATTCAACAAAATTCGAAACAAACCTTCTTAAAAAATTGATTTTTCCCAAGAAAGACTGGACTTCTTTCCTAGATCTCGGGAGTGACAAGGCCTGGATTGCTTCAATTATGTTAGGATCAATCCTGACTCCCTCAATTGATACAATGTGTCCCAATAATTTTCCCTCCTTCATGGAAAATAGAGACTTCTTGGGATTTAAAAAGAGACCAAAGTTCCTGCATTTCAAGAAAACCCTTTTTAAATGCTCGTAGTTATCTCTGTCTAATCTAGATAAGACTTTGATGTAATCCAGATAGATGAACACAAACTTGTCCATTTTTCCAATGAAAGCAATATCCATGGCTCTCTGAAAGGTCGCCCCCACGTTCATCAATCCAAAGGGCATTTTGGCATACATGAATGTACCCCAAGGAGTAGTGAAGGTTGTCTTTTCTCTGTCCTCAAGTAAGACCAAGATCTGATTGTATCTTGAAAAGTGGTCAATCATGGATATCCTTGATGCACCAGTTACCCTTTGCAATATGTGTTCCATTTTTGGCAAGGGGTAATTGTCTTTCTTTGAGCTCCTGTTTAGGTTCTTGAAATTGACATACAATCTGATTTCCCCACTCTTCTTTCTCACTAGGACCAAGTTGGCCACCCATTATGAGTATCTCAAAGGCATGATGGTCTGGGCATCCAACAATATCGTTACCTCTCTCTCCATGACAGGAAATAACATGGGATTAATTTGCCTTAATTTATGCCTAAATGGTTTGGCCTCCTCCTTCAGTGAGATCTTATGCTCAATAACGTTGTTATCATATGTTCTGAGGTCTTTATAGGTCCAATCGAACACATCAACAAAATCTTTAAATAACTCAGCATACTCGGTCCTTTGTTTCCTTGATAGGCTGCTTGACAACTTGATGATGTTCAGATCCTCTTCTGTGCCAATGTTGCATTCGGCTATGTCAACATCATCAATCCACCTCTGAGATTTCACTGCCACATCATTACTGTCGAATATCCTTTCTAAAGGGACTAGTCCCCTTGGAATGTAATTGCTTGGTAACTGCACAATATGATGATCAACGATTTTCTTCAAAAATTCATCAACACGTGGGTCACTTTGAGAGTCAGGATCCTGGTCTATGTGTAATGCAAAAAAATCATCAACATCTTTTAGGAACCTCTTGATCTCAATATCATCCTCAAATACCTTCCAATGCTTGACATTGTTAGGTATTGAGGGGCTATATTTTACTTCTATATCATACTTAAACTTGGGTGGCAGAGGGACTCTGAAATTTCTTGATGAAACAACCAAAGAATTGGTAATTGTATTCTCCACTCTCAGAATGAATGGAATGTTGAAATCTAGGAAAAAACTGTCGATGAGGTCCTAGAATTCATTTTTATAACTTATGATATGAGGGTGTTTGGCCTGATACACATTTCTAACCTGTTGGACAACCAAATCAACATCGCCAAATACTTATATATCTTTAATCCCCATGTCCTTTGTGACCCTCAATCCCAGAATAAGAGATTCATATTCTACCACATTATTGGTAGTTTCAAATTCTAACTTATATGACAAAGATATGGCTTCCTGAGAAGGAGAAACAAATACCACTCCAACACCAACTCCTTCTCTAGAAGA
>JZKD02S0039621.1:0-14914 GCA_000966675.3 Picea glauca
GGAGACTAGGAGGTATAATTACAACTAATGGCCTAAAGCCAACATAAATAAAATAACATTACTAATCTAATATGCCCCAATTAAGGGGTAATGAGCCAATATTAGGGATTAACATTGTCAAAAAACTGTCAAGATGGAAAACTGTTTTTTGAGCCCGTTGAATAGGTGGGTGGCCACCGATATCCACTTGGATCAATCCTCCCTCCTTAGGAAGCAATGGTCTCCATTGCGTTAAGTTCCCGGGGGAGAGAGGGAAGCGTTTGTTGAAACTGAATCTTGGTGAGTTGCTTGCCTTGTTGGAGACGTCGCGCTGCTTGGTTTGTGGAAGGTTGTTACAAACCTGTTACTGGCGGGGTTGAATATGTTCAATTGGTCAGGCTACATGAGATGTCGGTGTGCAGAACGGATATTTGCACTTTCCTAAAGTCTTGTCGACCCATTTCTATTGTATAGAAGGCGCTTAGGCCAAGGTTGTAGTGGTTGCAGTGTCCTTATGTTCACCATTTGAACAGATCGTGAAGAAACTGAAATTTGTAGTATGAGATACTACCTTGCGACACTGTTTGGGTGGGACAATAGTTGGAACTACCTCTAGTATTTTGTAGATACGGCCCCCCAAAGTAACAATGACACTACGAGGTTGAGACTCATAAGCAACATGGTGCTTCCACATATATGGTTGGCCCAAGAGAACATCACATACATCCAGTGGAACAGCATCACATAATACCTCATCCTTGAAGGGCTGGATGCCGTATGACAATTGACACTACTGGTTGACACGAAGATCTTATCCTTGGCGAAGCCACTCGATGTTGTATGGTTGCGGGTGTGGTGTTGTCAACAATCCCAACTGTTTGACAAGCTCTGCTTCCAGTGTCCTTCTTCATCTTTCCGTGACCCTTCTTTTCCTTTGGCTTAGACTAGTTTTCAGGAAGCTGTTTGTTAGGGTTGTCTTTCTTATACTTTGGTTGTTGTGGATTTGCAGATCCAAACTCCCGTTTGTTCTAGTGACTAAATTTCTGCTCGATTTTAACATCACATCGATACGCAACACCGAGTGATGAGATATCCAAAAAATCCATTTCAGTTTGGATGTATCTATGTAGAGCCCCACGGTATTTCAGAACCAAATGTCGCTCGGAGTCTTTGATACCCAGATTGGTGCGCAAGGTATGGAAGGTATTGGTGAACTCTGGAATTTCTTGGCCCCTCTCTTGCCGTAGTGTGGTCCATCTCATGTATTGGTTTTCATAGTTTCCAACAGGGTAATATTGTTCCTTTAACGCATCCAAAAAAAAAACCCAAGTTGGCTCGATCCCATATATTCCAGACTCCTATGTTGAACTTTGTTCCCAGTAAGTTTCCTACCAATGTTTGACATGGGGGAGAGCCTTAAAGAGTGCGAAGGTGATCTTTTCCCTGACAGAGAAATTATGAACAAATAAATAACCTTGTAGCAGATTTAACTATTTTTCTAGGGCATCTGCATCTATCTGTCCTTCAAAAATGGGAATATCAAAATCAACTGTATCTTGAAAGGTGAGGTGCCTCCAAAGTGTCCGCTTGATGAAGATGTGCCTGCTGTTATCGACAGACATTGAAGGATGTAGGAAAAATTCTCCATCATTTCGTCCCTCTGTCGTGTGAGAGCTTGCTCAAGCAACATATTGATAGAATCACCTGCTTTGTCGTTTTTCTTTTCTTCCACCATGGAGGGTTTCTTGGGTGTGTGAGAGTGATTGTCCTCAAGAGAGATAAGCTTGAGACCCAACTTGCTATACTTGAACCTCGTTGGGGACATGCATTGAAAAACATTCAAAAGAAACTTGCTTTGATACCACTGATCCAGATTATTTTCGACACGAAATGAAAGCAAAGATACTATAATGAAATACACACAAATATTGCCAGAAACAAAGAAATACAGTAATACATTATTTCTATTAATGAAAGAAATGTACATAGGCTGTAAAAATACAGAGTGAAAGACTCGCTAGAATGGTGTCAGCTTATATCTGAGAAGAGATGTGATGGCTACTTGCATTCAGAAGAAGATAATTGTTACAATGAGGCTCCAAAGACCTTTTTAACATAAGTAAAATCCAAAACCCTAACATTGGAAGATGAAAAGCCAAAAGGTTTGTGGGCCCCGATGAGGGTAGTTGATACGTCAACTTTTCATGGGCGTAAATTTTTCATACAATCTTTGTTTGGGGCGCTCGATTCAAAAAGAACGATTTTTGAATGGCCCAGGTCAATGTCTTTGGTAGTCACCTAGGCCCCAAATCCCCAAAAAACATTGTTTAGGGCCTCAAAATAGTCCCAGAAGTTTGGAACCCAAAATCTGCCAAGATGAAAAATTATTTTTCGAGCCCGTGGAGTAGGTGGGTGGCCACCGATATCCACCTAGATCAATCCTTCCTTCTTAGGAAGCAATGGTCTCCATTGCTTTGAATTCCTGGGGGAGAGAGGGAAGCATTTGCTAAATCTGAATCTTTGTGAGCTTCTTTCTTTGTTGGAGACATGGCGTTTCTTGGTTTGTGGAAGGCAGTCAGGAACATGTTGTTGCGGGGTTGAATTTGTTCAATCGGTTTAGACACATTAGATGTCTATGTGCAGAAGGAATATTTTCACTTTGTTGCAGTTTTGTCGACCCTCTTTTGTTGGATAAAAGGTCCTTGGGCCGAGGTTGTAGTGGCTGCAGTATCCTTTTGTTCACCTTTTGAACATATTGTGAAGAAGCTGAATTTTGTAGTATGAGATACTACTTTGCATCACTGTTTGGGTGGGACAGTAGTTGGAACTACCTCTGGTATTCTATAGAGATGATCCCCCAACGTAAAAATGACACTACGGGGTTGAGACTCATAACCAACATGGAATTTCCACTTATATGGCTAGCCCAAGAGAACATCACATACATCCAGTGGGGCAACATCACATAATACCTCATCCTTGAATGGCTGGATGTCATATGACAATCAATACTATTGGTTGACGCGAAGATCTCGTCCTTGGTGAAGCCACTCGATGTTGTATGGTTGCGGGTGCAGTGTTGTCGACAATCCCAACTATTTGACGCGCTGTACTGAGATAATGTTCTTTTGGCTTCCACTATCAACAATAAAATGCAGTGGAGTCCCCTTCACCCACATATGAGAATGAAAAAAACGCTCGCCCTCTTCAGGATCTGTTGGTTCTTCTGGTTGAATTATCGTGGTCGTGACAATAGCACTGGGTTTTGCGTCGATGATTTGTCTTTTACCAGTATTTTCAGAATCAGATTCTAAATCAGGGTTCGACTCCTTGTCTTTGATCTCGACCACCAATGACTTTTTTGGGTGACATTCATCGATGTTGTGCCAAGATTTTTTTTGGAAATCACACAATTTTCCAGTGTCCTTCTTCATCTTCCCGTGACCCTTCTTTTCTAGTGTATTAGACTGGTTTTCAGGAAGTTGTTCGTTAGGGTCATCTTTCTCATACTTTAGTTGTTGCAGATTTGCAGATCTGAACTATCGTTTGTTCTGGTGCCTAAATTTTTTCTCGATTTTAACAACATATCGATAGACATCATTGAGTGATGAGATATCAAAAAAATCCATTTCAATTTGGATGTATCTCTGTAGAGCCCCACGATATTTCAAAACCAAATGTCCCTCAGAGTCTTTCATACCCAACTTGGTGCGCAAGGTATGGAAGGTATTGGTGAACTCTGGAACTGTTTGGCCTCTGTCTTATCGTGGTGTGGTCCATCTCATGTATTGGTCCTCATAGTTGTCAATAGGGGAACATTGTTCCTTTACTGCATCCACAAAAAAATCCCAAGTGGGCTCGACCCCATATATTCTAGACTACTCTGTGGAACTTTTCTCCCAGTTAAGTTTCCCACCAATGTTTAACATGGGGAAGAGCCTTAAGGAGTGTGAAGGTGATATTTTCCATGTCAGATAAATTATGAACGAAGAAATAACCTTCTAGCAGATTTCCATTTTTCTAGGGCATCCGCATCTATCTGTCCTTCAAATATGAGAATATCAAAATTAAATTGTACCTTGAAAGGCGAGGTGCCTCCAAAGTGGTCGCTTGATGAAGATGCACATGTTGTTATTGACATGCGTTGAAGGATGTCAAAAACATTCTCCATCATTTCATCCCTCTGTCACGTGAGAGCTTGCTCAAGCAACAGATTGATAGAATCGTCTGCTTTGTCATTTTTTTTTTCTTCCGCCATGGAGGGTTTCTTGGGTGTGTGAGAGCTATTGTACTCAAGAGAGGCAAGCTTGAGACCCAACTTGCTATACTCGGACCTCGTCGGGGACATGCACTGAAAAACGATCAAGAGCACCTACTCCGATACCATTGATTCACATTATTTTAGACACAAAATGAAAGCAGAGATACTACAATGAAATACACATAAATATTGCCAGAAACAAAGAAATATAGTAATACACGATTTCTATTAATGAAAAAAATGTACAAAGATTGTAAAAATACAGAGTGAAAGACTCGCTAGAATGGTGGCAGTTTATCTCTGAGAAGAGATGTGATGGCTACTCGCATTCGCAATAATATGATTGTTACAATGAGGTTCTAAAGGCCTTTTTAACATAAGTAAAATCCAAAACCCTTACCCCGAAAGATGAAAAGTCAAAAGGTTTGTAGGCCACGATGGGGGTAGTTGATACGTCAACTTCCCAAGGGTGTAACTTTTGAATACGATCTTTGTTTGGAGTGCTTGATACACTGTTGGAAAGGTCTAACCGAGAAGAACGATTTTTTATTGGCTTGAGTTAGGGACTTTGGAAGTCACTTGGGCTCCAATTCCCCAAAAAACGTCATTTAGGGCCTCAAAACGACCCCGGAAGTTTGGAACCAGAAACAATGTCGAAAAAATGCCAAGATGGAAAACTATTTTTCGATCCCATGGAATAGGTGGGTGGCCACCGATATCCACTTGGGTCAATCCTCCTTCCTTATGATGCAATGGTCTCCATTGCGTTGATTTCCCGGGGGAGAGAGGGAAGCGTTTATTGAGTCTGAATCTTGGTGAATTGCTTGCCTTGTTGGAGACGTCACACTGTTTGGTTTGTGGAAGGTTATCAGGAACCTGTTGTTGGTTGGGTTGAATCTATTCAACCAGTCAGGCTACATCATATGTCTGTGTGCAGAAGGAATATATGCGCTTTGCTACAGTCTTTTCGACCTTCTTATGTTGGATAAAAGGTGCTTGGGTTGAGGTTGTAGTGGTTGAAGTATCATTTTGTTCACCTTTTGAACAGACTGTGAAGAAGTTGAATTTTGTAGTATGAGATACTACCTTTTGGCACTGTTTGGGTGGGACAATAGTTGGAACTACCTCTGGTATTTTGTAGAGATGACCCTCCAAAGTAACAATGACACTATGGGGTCGAGACTCATAAACAACATGGCACTTCCACATATATGGTTGGCCCAAGAGAACATCACATACATCTAGTGGGGAAACATCACATAATATCTCATCCTTGAAGGGATGGATGTTGTATGACAATCAACACTGTTGGCTGACACGAAGATCTTGTCCTTGGCGAAGCCAACCAATGTTGTATGGTTGTGGGTGTGGTGTTGTCGACAATCCCAATTGTTTGACGACCTTTGTTGAGATGAGGTTCTTCCGACTTCCGCTATCAACAATAAAATGCAACGGGGTCCCCTTCACCCAAATCCGTGAATGAAAAAGGCGCTCCCCCTCTTCAGGATATGTTGGTTCTTTTGGTTGAATTATCACGGTCACGACAATAGCAGTGGGGTATGCGTCGATGATTTGTCTTTTACCAATATTTTCAGAATCAAATTTTGAATTAGGGTTCAACTCCTTGTCTTTGATCTCAACCACCAATGACTATTTTGAGTGACATTCATCGATGTTGTGCCAAGGGATTTTGTGGAAATCGCACCATTTTCCAGTGTCCTTCTTCGTCTTCCTGTGACCCTTCTTTTCCTATGGCTTAAACTGGTTTTCAGGAAGTTGTTTATCAGGTTCGTCTTTCTCATACTTTGGTTGTTGCGGATTTTCAGATCCAAAATCTTGTTTGTTCTGGTGCCTAAATTTCTGCTCGATTTTAACAACATATCGATACGTAACACCGAATGATGATATATCTAGAAAATCCATTTCAGTTTGGATGTATCTATGAAGAAACCCTGGTATTTCAAAACCAAATGTCGCTTGGAGTATTTGATACCCATCTTGGTGCGCAAGGTATGGAAGGTATTGATGAACTCCAGAACTTCTTGGCCCCTCTCTTGCCGCAATGTCGTCCATATCGTGTATTGGTCCTCATAGTTTCCAACAGGGTAATATTGTTCATTTACCACATCCACAAAAAATTCCAAGTGGACTCAACTCCATACATTCCAAACTCCTATGTGGAACTTTTCTCCCAATAAGTTTCCCACCAATGTTTGACATGGGGGAGAGCCTTAAGGAGTGTGAAGGTGATCTTTTTCCTGTCGGAGAAATTATGAATAGAGAAATAACCTTCTAGCATATTTAACCATTTTTCTAGGGCATATGCATCTATCTGTACTTCAAATATGGGAATATCAAAATTAACTTGTACCTTGAAAGGAGAGGTGCTTCCAAAGTGGTTGCTTGATGAATATGTGCCTGTTGTTATCGGCATGCATTGAAGGATGTGGGAAAAATTCTCCATCATTTCATCCCTCTGTCGCGTGATAAAATTGTCTACTCTGTCATTTTTCTTTTCTTCCACCATGGAGGGTTTCTTGGGTGTGCAAGAGCGATTGTCCTCAAGAGAGAGAAGCTAGAGACCCAACTTGCTATACTTGGACCTCATCGGGGACATGCACTGAAAAACGATCAAGAGCAGTTTTCTCTGATACCACTGGTCTGAATTTTTTCTAGCATGAAATGAAAGCAGAGATACTACAATAAAATACACATAAATATTGTTAGAAATATAGAATTAGAGTAATACACGATCTCTATTAATGACATAAATGTACAAAGACTTTAAAAATACAGAGTGAAAGACTCGCTAGAATGGTGGCAACTTGTCTCTGAGAAGAGATGTGACGGCTACTCGCATTCGCAAGAAGATGATTGTTACAATGAGGTTCCAAAGGCCTTTTTAACATAAGTAAAATCCAAAACCATAACCTCGGAAGATGAAAATCCAAAAGGTTTGCGGGATTCGATGGGGGTAGCTGATACGTCAACTTCCCAGGGGCGTAACTTTTGCATACGATCTATGTTTGGGGCGCTCGATACATCATCATAAAGGTCTAACCAAGAAGAACGATTTTCGACTAGACCAAGTTAGTGAATTTGGTAGTCACCTAAGCCCCAAATCCCCAAAAATCATCGTTTAGGGCCTCAAAACAACCCCGAAAGTTTGGAACCTAAAAAACTACCGAAAAACTGCCAAGATGGAAAACTGTTTTTTGAGCCCGTGGAATAGGTGGGTGGCCACCGATATCCACCTTAATCAATCCTCCCTCCTTAGGAAGCAATGGTCTCCATTGTGTTGAGTTCTCGGGGGAGAGAGGGAAGCGTTTGTTGAATCTGAATCTTGGTGAGTTGCTTGCCTTGATGGAGACGTCACACTGCTTGGTTTATGGAAGGTTGTCATGAAACTGTTGTTGGTGGGGTTGAATATGTTCAACCGGTTGGGCTACATGATATGTTTGTGTGCAGAAGGAATATCTGCGCTTTCCTGCAGTCTTGTCGACCCACTTCTGATGTATAGAAGGTGCTTGGGCCGAGGTTGTAGTGGTTGCAATATCGTTATGATCACCTTTTCAACAGATTGTGAAGAAGATGAATTTTGTAGTATGAGATACTACCTTGTGGCACTGTTTGGGTGGGACAATAGTTGGAACTACCTCTGGCATTTTGTAGAGATGACCCCCCAAAGTAACAATGACACTACGGGGTCGAGACTCATAAACAACATGGTGCTTCCACATATATGGTTGGCCCAAGAGAACATCACAAACATCTAGTGGGGAAACATCACATAATGTCTTATCCTTGAAGGGTTGGATGTCATATGACAATCGACACTGTTGGCTGACACGAAGATCTCATCCTTGGCGAAGCCACCCGATGTTGTATGGTTGTGGGTGTGGTGTTTTCGACAATCCCAACTATTTGACGACCTTTGCTGAGATGAGGTTCTTATGGCTTCATCTATCAACAATAAAATGTAGTGGGGTCCCCTTCATCCACATTTATGATTGAAAAAGGTGCTCCCCCTCTTTAGGATCTGTTGGTTCTTTTGGTTGAATTTTTTCGACCGCAACAATAGTAGTGGGGTCTGCGTCGATGATCTGTTTTTTACCAGTATTTTCAAAATCAGATTCTGAATCAGGGTTCGACTCCTTGTCTTTGATCTCGGCCACCAATGAATTTTTTGAGCGACATTCATCGGTGTTGTGCCAGGGGGTTTTGTAGAAATCACACCATTTTCAAGTGTCCTTCGTCTTCCCGTGACCCTTCTTTTCCTATGGCTTAGACTGGTTTTCAGAAAGTTGTTTGTTAGGGTCATCTTTCTCATACTTTGGTTGTTGCAGATTTGCAGATCCGAACTCCCATTTGTTCTGGTGCCTAAATTTCTGCTCGATTTTAACATTATATCGATACGTAGCACCGAGTGATGAGATATCCATAAAATCCATTTCAGTTTGGATGTATCTGTGTAGAGCTTCGTGGTATTTCAGAACCAAATGTCACTAAGTGTCTTTGATACCCAGCTTGGTGCACAAGGTATGGAAGGTATTGGTGAAATCTGAAACTGCTTGGCCCTCTCTTGCCGCAGTGTGGTCCATATCATGTATTGGTCCTCATAGTTTCCAACAGGGTAATATTGTTCCTTTACCTCATTCACAAAAAGATCCCAAGTGGGTTCTTCCCCATATATTCCAAACACCTATGTGGAACTTTGCTCCTAGTAAGTTTCCCACCAATGTTTGACATAGGGGAGATCCTTAAGGAGTGCGAAGGTGATCTTTTCCTTGTTAGAGAAATTATGAACAAAGAAATAACCTTCTAGAAGATTTAACCATTTCTCTAGGGCATCTTCATCTATATGTCTTTTAAATATGGGAATATCAAAATTAACTTGTACCTTGAAAGGTGAGGTGCCTCCAAAGTGGCCACTTGATGAAGATGTGCCCGTTTTTATTAATAGACGTTGAAGGATGTGGGAAAAATTCTTCATCATTTCGTCCCTCTGTCACTTGAGAGTTTGCTCAAGCAACAAATTGATAGAATCAGATGCTCTGTCGTTTTTATTTTCTTTCGCCATGGAGGGTTTCTTTGGTGTGTGAGAGCGATTGTCCTCAAGAGAGACAATCTCGAGACCCAACTTGCTATACTCGGACCTCGTCGGGGACATGCAATGAAAAACGATCAAGAGTAACCTACTCTGATACCACTGATCCAGATTGTTTTTGGCATGAAATGAAAGAAAAGATACTACAATGAAATACACATAAATATTGCTAGAAACAGAGAAATATAGTAATACACGATTTCAATTAATGAAAGAAATGTACATAGACTGTAAAAATACAGAGTGAATGACTCACTAGAATGGTGGAAGATTATCTCTGAGAAGATATGTGATGGCTAATCGCATTCACAAGAAGATGATTGTGACAATGAGGCTCCAAAGACCTTTTTAACATAAGTAAAATCCAAAACCCTAACCCTGAAAGATGAAAATCCAAAAGGTTTGCAGGCCTTGATGGGGGTAGTTGATGTGTCAACTTCCTAGGGGCGTAACGTTTTCCTATGATATTTGTTTGGGGCTCGTGATACACTGTTGGAAAGATCTAACCGAGAAGAATGATTTTTGACTGGCCCAGTTTAGTCCCTCCAAAGGTCTCCTGGGCCCCAAATCCCAAAAAAACGTCGTTTAGGGCCTCAAAACGACTCTGGAAGTTTGGAACCCGAAAAATTGCCAAAATGGAAACTATTTTTTGAGCCCCGGAATAGGTGGGTGTCCAATGATATTCACTTAGATAAATCCTCCCTCCTTTGGAAGCAATGGTCTCCATTGCGTTGAGTTCCCGGGGGAGAGAGGGAAGCGTTTGCTAAATCTGAATCTTGGTGAGCTGCTTGCCTTGCTGGAGATGTCACATTGCTTGGTTTGTGGAAGGTTGTCATGAACCCGTTGTTTCCGGGGTTGAATCTATTCAATCGATTGTACATGAGATGTATGTGTGCAGAAGGAATATTTGTGCTTTGCTGCAGCCTTTTCGACCCGCTTCTGTTGGATCAAAGATGCTTGGGCCGAGGTTGTAGTGGTTGCAGTATCCTTCTGTTCAGTTCTTTAACATATTGTGAAGAAGTTGAATTTTGTAGTATGAGATACTACCTTGCGGCACTGTTTGTGTGGGACAGTAGTTGGAACTACCTCTGGTATTATGTAGAGATGACCTCCCAAAGTAACAATGCCACTACGGGGTCGAGACTCATAAACAACGTGGAGCTTCCACATATATGGTTGGACCAAGAGAACATCACAAACATCTAGTGGGGCAACATCACATAATACCTCATCCTTGAAGGGATGGATGTCGTATGATAATCAACACTGTTGGCTGACACAAAGATCTCATCCTTGGCGAAGCCACTGGATGTTGTATGGTTGTGGGTGTGTTGTCGTCGACAATCTCAACTGTTTGACGACCTATGCTGAGATGATGTTCCTCTGGCTTCCGCTATCAATAATAAAATGCAGCGGGGTGCCCTTCACCCACATCTGTGAATGAAACATGCTCTCCCCCTCTTCAAGATCTGTTGGTTCTTCTGGTTGAATTGTTGTTGTCACGACAATAGCAGTGGGGTCTTCGTCGATGATCTGTCTTTTACCAATATTTTTAGAATCATATTTTGAATCAGAGTTCAATTCCTTGTCTTTGATCTCGATCACCAATGACTATTTTGAGCGACATTCATCGGTGTTGTGCCAGGGATTTTGTTGAAATCGCACCATTTTCCAGTGTCCTTCTCCATCTTTCCGTGACCCTTATTTTCCTGTGGCTTAGACTGGTTTTTAGGAAGTTGTTTGTTAGGGTCGTCTTTCTCATACTTTGGTTGTTGTAGATTTCAGATCTGAACTCCTGTTTTTTCTGGTGCCTAAAGTTTTGCTCGATTTTAACAACATATCGATACGCAACACCGAGTGATGAGATATCCAGAAAATCCATTTTAATTTGGATGTATCTGTGTAGAGCCCCGCAACATTTCAAAACCAAATTTCCCTTAGAGTCTTTGATACCCAGCTTGGTGGACAAGGTATGAAAGGTATTGGTGAACTCTGGAACTGTTTGGCCTCTCTCTTTCCGCAGTGTGGTCCATCTCATATATTGGTTCTCATAGTTGCCAACAGGGTAATATTGTTCCTTTACCGCATCCACAAAAAAATCCCAAGTGGGCTTGGTCCCATATATTCCAGACTCCTCTGTGGAACTTTGCTCCCAATAAGTTTCCCACCAATGTTTTACATGGGGGAGAGCCTTAAGGAGTGCGAAGGTGATATTTTCCCTGTCGGAGAAATTATGAACAGAGAAATAACCTTCTAGAAAATTTAACCATTTTTCTAGGGCATCTGCATCTATCTGTCCTTCAAATATGGGAATATCAAATCTAACTTGTACCTTGAAAGGAAAGGTGCCTCCAAAGTGGTCACTTGATGAAGATGCGGCTGTTGTTATCGGTAGGCGTTGAAGGATGTGGGAAAAATTCTCCATCATTTCGTCCCTATCTCATGTGAGAGCTTGCTCAAGCAACAAATTGATAGAATCATCTACTCTGTCGTTTTTCTTTTCTTCCTCCATGGAGGGTTTCTTGAGTGTGCGAGAGCGATTGTCCTCAAGAGAGACAAGCTCGAGATCCAACTTGCTATACTCGGACCTCGTCGGGGACATTCACCGAAAAATGATTAAGTGCAACTTTCTTTGATACCACTGATCCAGATTATTTTTGGCATGAAATGAAAGAAGAGATTCTATAATGAAATACACATAAATATTGCCAGAAACAGAGAAATACAATAATACACGATTTCAATTAATGAAAGAAATGTACAAAGACTGTAAAAATATAGAGTGAAAGACTCGCTAGAATGGTGGCAGCTTATCTTTGAGAAGAGATGTGATGGCTACTTGCATTCCCAAGAAGATGATTGTTACAATGATGCTCCAAAGGCCTTTTTAACATAAGTAAAATAAAAAACCCTAACCCCGGAAGATGAAAATCCAAAAGGTTTATGGGCCTCTATGGGGGTAGTTGATACGTCAACTTCCCAGTGGCGTAACTTTTGCATACGATCTATGTTTGGGGCACTCGATACACCGTTGTAAAGGTATAACTGAGAAGAATGATTTTCGACTGGGCCAAGTCAATGCCAATGACATTCACCTGGGCCCCAAATCCCCAAAAAACGTCATTTAGGGCCTCAAAACAACCTTGGAAGTTTGGAACCCGAAAAACTGCCAAGATGGAAAACCATTTTTGAGCCCATGGAATAGGTGGGTGGCCACCGATATCCACCTAGATCATTAAGGTTCTTGTAGAGAACCAAACATAGAAGAAAATAAAGGTGTTGAGTACAAATAATGTTGGAGAGTTCTACGAGAATGAATTTGAGGAATTATGTAAGAAATGTGATATAGCAAGGCAAACGACTACTCCATACACACCTCAACAGAATGGGATTGCAGAAAAGATGAATAGGATGCTAATGGAAAAAGCAAGGAGCATGCTCAGTGGTTTCGATTTAGGATAGGGATTTTGAGTAGAAGCAACGAGTAATTCATGCTATTTGTTAATAAATCACCCTCATTAGCATTGGTGGACAAAATTCCACATGAGGCATGGACTAGTAAGAAACCATCTCTTGAACATCTCAAAGTGTTTGGTTGCTGTGCTTATATACATATTCCAAAGGAAAATAGGAGTAAGATGGATAATAAAGCTGAAAAGTGTATATTTATTGGTTATAAAGATAGTATAAAAGGCTATAAACTTTCGAACCCAAAAACTAAGAAAACCATTTACAGTCAGGATGTTGTATTTAGAGAAGGTAAAGATGTTCCCAAACAAGAATTCCTGCCAAAGTAAAAATAACCAGAGACAATAGAGTTCGAGTTGGAGGGTGAATAATATGACTCAACAGAATAACATGAATCAGAAGAAGAAGAAGAAGAATGTCATACTCCAGTATTGAGGAGATCGGTTCGAGAAAGAAGCATCCAAAAAGGTCTACTCCACCTAATTTTCACTCTAGTTTTTCTTTATCTATTATTAATGATCATCCCAGGACTGTTAGGGAGGCAGTGGATTCAGAGAAAGGTAAACTTTGAAAGAAGACCATCATTGAATAAATGGTGGCTCTAGATAAGAATGATACTAGGTATCTAGTTGAGTTGTTGACGAGAAGAAAGTTGTTGGTAGAAAATGGGTGTTTAGGAAGAAGTTGAATGCAAAAGGTAAAGTAGAAAAGTATAAAGATGACCTAGTAGAAAAGGGATATTCCCAGGTAGAGGGAATAGATTTTGGTGACATTTTTTCTCCTGTTGCTAAATTGACTTCTATTAGATCGTGTTTGTATGTTGTTGTTTCTTTTGATCTTGAAGCATAACATATGGATATAAAGACATTATTCCTACATGGAGATATTGAAGAAAAAATATACATGAAACAACAGAAAGGTTTTGCAGTGAGGGGTAAGAAAGAGCTAGTTCACAAGTTAAAAAAAGTCCTTGTATGGGTTAAATTAATCTCCATGGGTGTGGTCTCAAAAACTTGATACTTATATTTTGGGACTTGATTTCACAAGGAGCAAAGTTGATCATTTTCTGTAATTTAAATTAGTTGGTGATCATTTTATTTATGTGGTTATGTATGTTGATTGGAAACAACAAAGAAATCGTCAAGGAGGTAAAAACTCAATTGTCTTCTAAATTTGATACAAAAGATCTTGGTGCTGCAAATTTTATTTTATGGATGGAAATTAAAAGAGATCGAACAAACAAGAAACTCGGGTTGAATCGAAGGAAATATGTTGAGACGATATTACAAAGGTTTAATATGCATGAATGTAAACTGGCCGAGGTCCTTATTCTTGTAGCTATAAATTTATCTATAGATCAGTGTTCCAAGACATGGGATGATGAAGAGGACATGTGTCATGTTACTTATGCTAGTGTTTTTTGCAGTTTGATGTATGCAATGGTCTATACTAGATCAAACATTGCACATTCGATGAGATTTTTGAGCATGTATATGTCAAAACCAAGGAAGGAGCATTGGATAGTTGCAAATAATTTTTTTAGGTATTTGCGTGGCACTACATATTATGGAATTTTCTACCAAGGAAGACATGGTGCAAAAAAAAACATTGGACATACATGGATTTGTTGATGTAGACTGGGCTAGAGATCTGGATCACAAAAGATCTACAAGTGATTATGTGTTTAACCTATTTGGAGGATCCATAAGTTGGATGAGCAAGAGACAATCTGTAGTGGCACTCTCAACTATAGAAGTTGAATACATGGCATCTACTCATGTGAGTAAGGAAGTTGTATGGTAACAAAGGTTGTGTTCAGGTATTGGGTTTGTATAGAAAGTTGTAAGGTTAGATTGTGATAGTCAGAGTGCAATATGTTTGACAAAGAACCTGACTTATAATTCTAAGACAAAGCACATTGATGTTCATTATCACTTTGTGAGAGACATGGTTGAAGACAAAAAGGTGTTGCTAGTGAAGGTGGAAACTTTGAAGAATATTGCAGATTCATTGGCAAATTCTATATGCACTGAGAATTTTTCTTGGTGTAGAGAAACAATAAGCATCGTTGATCATGTAATCCTTGGGCCCCATGCATG
>JZKD02S0039676.1:11882-26254 GCA_000966675.3 Picea glauca
AAAAGGAGGAGAAAGGGAAATGATGGATTGTCCATATTGATCTTTCTCTTGGGGACCTAGATTTTGACATGAATGATGCATTTGTTCTTCAAATTTAGGAAAAGCATTATGAAACCCATCATCTAAGTCGTGCTCTCTACAATCATCCCCTTCATCATCACTGCTAGAGGAATCACTTGATGAATCCTAAATATATGATGCATACCCCTCACAACAATTCTAAAAAAAGTCTTTCAGCTGGATAAATTATCTTGCAATGACAATAAAAAACATCATGAAAGTCCTTCAAAGAGGAAATACTAGAAGAAGGGAGTGTTCTATACCATTGTCTCACATCACCTTCCAATGAATACATGAACATTTTCATCAATATATCTTCATGATGGATGCCAAGTTGCTGCATCAAAGCATGAAATTCATGAACATGCTCAAAAGTATTTTCATCCTCACCTTCATAAAATCTAGGCAGCAGATCTTGTCATTCATCAATTTGAGGCACAGTATGTGGATAACCATCTATGGCTGAGAAATTGAGTGGGGCAAACCTCCTGGCCAGGATAGCCTTCATATCCATTTAATTTGTCTCATCCCCAGTGGAGTCACCAATAGAATATGAACAATGGAGTCACCATGGTGAATGTGCAGTCTTGAAGGTGTCCAACTTTAGTCACCATCTAAAGTTGGAGTTGTGCAGTGTCGTTCTTCCCAGGGAGCTTTTCAATCAGCTCAAATTCGTCCCCGAAAACGGTGCCAATTATGTTAGCACTAAAATTCGCACTTTGATTGCTAAAGTGTAAGCTCAGCACCCATCAGAATGTAAAAGATAATTTTTGTTTTGAACAAGTGGATCAGCAAGATGGATAAAGAAAGAGAGAGTGTTGCAAATTGTAGATTAGTAGGCTACACCAATGGGCAATGGAGTCACAAACATCCTACTCATTGAAGGCACAAAAGTTGTTCAACAAAAAACAAGATTATATGTTGATAGGTGGAAGAATGAAGAAGGAAAACATAAGATAGAATGTTCACTAAACATAGATCCTCTCAATTTAATGAATCACCAAATACTTGAATATAAACAATGATTGATGAGCAAAATACAACAGATCCTCTGCTGCTGAGGGATCCATAAATCATTGACAACGTTTGATCCTCAAATATGCAATATATTCAAATAAGAAGAAATATAAACAAAAGAGTTACAATCTGAAATCACATATCTCATGAGTCTCCAATATCAGTAATGCTTACAATCCTAAAATGTCCACAGGCTTACAAATGAACACACGCAGGAAAACTACATGCTACATCTCTCTCTAGCCTCTCTTGGATCATGAATCCTCCTTCTCCAAGAGATCTATCCTTCCTTAAATATAAAATAGCATCCAAATAACCTTAGGATGTTGAATCCCATCTCCTCCATTGGATTCTAAGCCTTGGATATAGGTGGCAACAATCAAAGAGACAAAAATCCAACAAACTGCTAAATTTCAGGAATTTGTTGGAAGTCATTAATAAATTGTTTCCACCTCATTGCATGAGACCTTTGATGGATATAAATACTAGGTACAAGTGTCCCTTGACATCTAACTGATCCTTGAGAACCCTTTCTAATCCTCGTTGACAGGTGGCAACCTCCCAACAAGGTGAATATCAAAACCATGACCGCTACAGGAAATTCGGTAGCGTCGTTGTGCAGATTCGGTAGCGCCACTTATATGTCTAATATCTCTCAAACCATAACACATTTTGAAAAAATGAGAGAGGTTTTTGTTATTTGGAATGTTATGAACAAAACCCTCCTCCATTTTTCAAAAATACCTTCTCAATTGTTCACAATCTAAGTTTTAAGTTAGTGACTCAAAACTGGTAAAATAACTCTGCACAAATTGTTTTCTACCAGAATTTAGGTAGCGCCCGCCTGTGTGTCTATGTGCGATTGGGTAGCGCAAATCTGTGAGTGATTTTGATACTTGGACTTGGATATTGGGCATAACCCAATATAATTTCAATTTTCCCCAAAATAAATAAAATATCCCATAAAAATTGTATTCATTTGCCAAAATGAATAATGAAGGATTTATGTAACGTTGAGGCATAAACCAATCTTGTGCTAAAACTATGGAGCATATGAGGAACACAATTTTATTGATGAATCAACCTTCACAAAGGAGCAAGATTGTCTTCCTAACCAACTGAAAATGTCTTTTCATAAGTTTCATGTTCTTGTGGATTTTTGCATGGATTTTTATTTTTTAAAGGTCTTTAATGCTCCAGTTGTTGGTAAGATTTCAGATTGCATTTATAAGTATCAATTGCTTATTAACCTCTTGATGCAAACTTTATATCACTTGAGGATTATTTCAAACATTTTCATGGAAGGAGTTATTTTCATCAATTCGATACTTACCTGGCTGCATTGGAAGTATGACTTCACTTGAGAAAAATAATTTAGCTAGATAGACTAGAGTAGGATTATGTATATAAATAAGCTTGCCATGCAAGCATTTGGTTTGCAGTAATAGGTTTGTTTGCAATGTACTTTCCATCTTGTATGCTTTATTTTTTAATAAAAGAGTAGAGACGTTCTCAAGGCATGAACAGGGATACAGATTGCAGAGATGGGATGGAAAAGGCACAGGTCTACATATTTCTTGCCAGCTCGCAGGGAGCATGTCATCCACCATGGAGCCGGATATTAGAAAAAAAAAATTGCAAAGTCATTTTTTTGGAAAAAATTGTGTGTTTTGGTGAAGACAATGCATAATGATGGTCAATTGTGCAATGCTAACACTTATTTTGTAGCTCCTGCGAGTTTCGTAGCACTCTCGAATTCTAGTGATTTTGTAGCGCTAGCTTCGTCAACACCAAAGATATGGACTTTTGGAAAAAGTTACAAATTTGGCAAACAAATAAAAATTGTTTTAAGGCTCATTGAGCTCTCGAGTCTCTGTGCAGGGTTCTTAATTGTTTTTAGCAGAACTTGGTGGGCCCAAGGCCCAATATCCACTAGCCATCAAATTCCACAAGTACCTAAGTCTACCATTCTATACAACACACAAGTCCAGTGACCATGCGTCGAGCTCAATCACAAGGGAGGAGCCCAAAAGAGGCATTGTTTTCTCAACATGTTGATTATGTATTGGAATTCTCCTCTATTTAAAGATTGGTTAGCTTGTCTTTCCCACCCATGTGGGATAAATCCCATATAAAAAATAAAAAAGACATTTCTAAAAACCCCATTGTACCAAGTGTAGAAGCATAAACGCCCATTGTGGTCAAGTGTCAGTTGTCAAAGAAGAGTGGTGACAGTGCCAAATGTCTAAGAGAAGGAATCTATAGAGAACACCTGCAAATTATCAAGGGGAAATCTGGGGCCCAGGCATCGACAACACCGAGATCAAATCACAATTCGAGACTGAGAATTGTTTTCCAAATCATCCATCAAACACAAGGCAGTGCACATGTCACCCGATATAGCCAAAATTCGCAATGCCATGAAGGAAACCGTTGACTTCCAAAAGCTTATGACCCATATGTCAATGATGTGGTGCACAGGGGTTAAAAGGTAATGCCACATGGAATGCTCAAATTCGAAGAGGAACATTGCATTTATGCAAGAGGAGTTGCAGCTTATAGAAGGAAATTGAGTTCAAGTTGTGCATACAACAATCCATACCAAGTATATTCCATGTTTTACTTGTATATAAAGTAAGAGTTCAACAGCTTGCGAGATGGATTGAGCATATTTTTCCTTTCTCCTTATTGTTGTTGGTAATGTTCGTTCTGCAACACTTGCAAGGTTTCTTTGTTACATTCTAGGTAGTTGCAGTGATGATAAAATCAAATGATGTTCTAAGCAATCAAACAACATTGAAGGGAGAAAGAAGGATTCAATTTCTTATTGGTATCATATTGGTTTTTGTGGTCCATGTGGTTGGAGTTTATGGTGATGATCTATTGTATCCACTTGTTATGCTTCCTCTAAAAACAATCTCATCCTTTTGGCATGCATTGTTCATCATTTTGGTTAATGATAAAATGGTGCGGAAAATGCAATCTTTGTGAGTGTTTGAGCAGGGAGATATAGTACAGGAGCTCATTTATAGAAGAATCTGCACATTTCATTGCATGTGTTTCTTATGCATCTTCAATTCCTTTTGACACATATGAGAAATCATATTGTCATTGGTTTATACAGATTGTGCCTCAAATAAATCAAATTGTACAAAATTGTCAGTCACTCTTCCTCAAAGATAGAGGAAGAAAAGAAAGAGGTTGGACTTGATTCAATAGTTCTGCCATAGAAGGCTCAGTGTTTTTTTTTGCTAGACTAGATGGAAAGAGGAAACCCAAAGCAAAGAAAATAGATTTCTCATATAAGGACCATTGTTTTATCAGTTAGTCAATTTTTGGTGGATGGTTCATTTGATGCAGGTTACATGCTCATAGTAAGAATTGGAGAAACACTTGGATATAATGGAGTAAGAGTCAGTTGTAAGCATCAGTTTACAGAGTCAGTAGCATAAGTAGAGTCTAGTTATCTGTGGTTTGATGTAACCGACTAAGTAGAGTAGTTTCCTATATAATGATGTAATCAATCTTCATTGAATAATATAGAATGTGAGCATAGCCTCACCTGTCTATTAGTTTTGATATTTCTAAGTTGGTATCAGAGCCACGGAAGTGGGGTGCATAAATTTCTTGAAGTCCATAGGTCCCTCCTCTGAAATGGTGCGGTGGCATACTATTCAAAGTTTATGTGTATTTATATACCTCAAATTTCCACACTCCAGCTGTTTATTACAATGAAGACATCTTTGAAGATTCTCACACCCAAGTGAATCGTTAGGTGCGGACTCCTCACACTCTAAGGTAGCGTGAGGTGCGGAAATGTTTGTGTTTGCGTAGGTCACGTGAGCTCGTGGAAGGCAAATCGTGAAGGTTATATTCTTATATAGTTTTTATGCGTGGAGGTTTTGAAAATCGTGAAGGTTATATTCTCATGCAATTTGCATGCGTGGAGGTTTTGAAAATCGTGGAGGTTATCCATTGAAAGGAATGACGGGGTTGTAAATCCCCATACTAATGGATTTGGTTTTTAAATCTATGTTGGGCATTTTTGTTTTCAAAATTCGCAAATCATGAAGGTGAGGTGATCCCATGGTTCAAACTTCAAAGGAGTGCACACCATGCAGCATGCATGCGTTGGAGATTCATGCATGCTTCATATAAAGGAGATTATTTGTGAGTAAAGTATATAAAGTTTATTAAAGTGGTATAACCTTTAGCATTCATGAGTGAGGTGGAGTTTGATTCATTCACAATTTGCATGCATGCATGAGTGTGATTTTCATGCATTTGCATGAGTTGAAATATAAAGGAGATCTTAAGTGGATGAGGTTTGAGTGAGTTTACATGAGTGTGAGATTTTTTATATCAGAGGTTTTTACATGTGAGATTTTATATGAGAACTTTTTTATAAATGAGCTTGAGTTTTTTATGCATGGAATGGTGTTAAGGATTTTTGTTTTTAAGGTTTTCTCATAAGAAAGTTGAGATTCAAGATTGAAACGAATCGGTGGTATCCGAAGGCAGAGCGATAGAAAGTTGCATATCCTTGGTGATTCACTTGCAGATACTATCTTTCAGAGATGGTGAATACTCTAGCGGAAACCTACCTCAACAAAACCAACAAGTTAGATGGCTCGAATTTCATTAACTGGAAATTCAAGATGCAGACACTTATGGAAGGCTATGGTGTCTGGACCATTGCAAAGGGAACTGAAGCGAAACCTGGTGTGACATCAGCACAAATCCAAGATTGGGAGAAGCACGAAAACAAGGCAAAGGTATTGTTATGTATGTATGTTAAAGATAGCATAATTCCACATATTAGAGAAGCAAATACCTACGCTGAAACGTGGACAGCGCTTAAAGCATTGTATGAAACTAGCAACACAAATCGTATTTTGTTCCTGAAAACTAAATTGCTAGGCATTAAGATGGATGGAAATGAATATTTTGTTCATTTTTGGGTCGTATTAAAGAGGTGAAAGACAAGCTAGAAAATATAGGGGAAATTGTTTCTAACACTGATCTGGTCACTATTACCTTAAATGGTATGCTAGAAGATTATCAGATGTTCATAATAGATCTTGCAGCAAGGGAGAAACCTCCTACTTTTGAAGAACTGATAGGTATTTTGCTACAAGAGGAAGAGAGGCGCGGGAATCTAAAGCCTCGAAATAAATATTTGGCAGTATGGTCAAATAAGAGATCTGCGAGAGGGAGATCGAGAGAAAAAGGCAAAGGAGGTAGTTCATGGCAGAGAGGCAATTCATCGCAAAGAAGACAATCTCCAAATAAAGGTATGCAATCTGACAGGAATGATTCAAAGATTTTTTTTTATTGTGGTCGACCTAGACATATTGTTAAAAAATGTCATAAGAAAAAGAGTGATGAAGCTAGGAATAAACCTAGAACACATTCAGGTCATTATGCAGAAAAATCTTCAAATCATGATCTCAGATTATTTATTGCTAGTGATGATATTGATGAACCCCCTAATTTAAATTCACAGGATCTTAGGTTGTTTGTGTCTAACATTGCTTTATCTGCTGAAACAAATGATTATGATGTCTGGTTTGTGGATTCCAGAGCATCAGTACATATGACATGTAATAAGATGTGGTACACTCATTTTAAAGAAACACAGAATGGATCCAACATATATATTGGAGATGATCGCGCTCATCAGATCAAGGGATATGGAGACATTCATGTGACATTGTCGATTGGTATTGTTCATCACATTCACAATGTGGTGTATGTGCCAGGGATAAAGAAAAAATTGATCTATGTGTCCACCATTACAAATCAGAACTTGAAGGTTGAATTCTTCAAGAATTATTGCATAGTGAAGGATCTGTTGGACCACTTCCAAACTGTTGCAACAAGAGTCAAAGCATGAGGCCTATACAAACTTGATGTTACTAGCAAAGCATATCACGCACTGACTTCTGCAACTATGTCAACAGAGATTATTTGGCATCAAAGGTATGGCCACATCAATCATCCTGATTTATTGTTACTACAGAAAAAGAATATGGTTGAAGGACTTCCCATGTTAAAGAATGAGAAGGTTGCTTGTGATGGATGTGCATTAGGAAAGATGCATAGAGATGAATTCCCCTCTAATCCTGATAGGAAAAAGAGAGATGTTTTAGATCTTGTGCATATTGATGTTTGCGGGCCTATGCAGACTAGGTCTTTAGGAGGTGCATTTTACTTTCTGTTATTTATTGATGATTTCACGAGATACACATGGGTTTACTTCCTTGGAAGAAAAATTGATGTTTTCGAGTACTTTAAGGAATTCAAACCCATGGTGGAAAAGAAGACAGGAAAATCCATCAAAATCCTCCGATCAGATCAAGGGGGAGAGTATAAATCAGGGGACTTCATCAAATATTGAAAATATCATTCAATAGTACAGCAGTTTACAGTACCTCACACTCCACAGCAGAACAGAGTTGTTGAAAGGAAAAAATAGAACTCGGGTAGAGTGTACAGGCAGTATGATGAAAGGTAAGAATATCTTGAATGCATTTTGGGTTGAAGCCATAAATACTGCAGTTTATTTAAAGAATAGAATTCCAACAAGGTGTCTTGATAATGTTACTCCTTTCAAATCCTTGTATGGTTCCAAACCTGTAGTTCATAATTTGAAAATATTTGGGTGTAAAGCGTTTGCACATATTCCAAAGGAGAATAGGAAGAAATTGGATGCTAAAGCCATTAAATGTATTTTCATAGGGTATTGTTCTGAATTCAAAGCATACAAACTATTTGATCCTTCTACTCNATACCTTCTCAATTGTTCACAATCTAAGTTTTAAGTTAGTGACTCAAAACTGGTAAAATAACTCTGCACAAATTGTTTTCTACCAGAATTTAGGTAGCGCCCGCCTGTGTGTCTATGTGCGATTGGGTAGCGCAAATCTGTGAGTGATTTTGATACTTGGACTTGGATATTGGGCATAACCCAATATAATTTCAATTTTCCCCAAAATAAATAAAATATCCCATAAAAATTGTATTCATTTGCCAAAATGAATAATGAAGGATTTATGTAACGTTGAGGCATAAACCAATCTTGTGCTAAAACTATGGAGCATATGAGGAACACAATTTTATTGATGAATCAACCTTCACAAAGGAGCAAGATTGTCTTCCTAACCAACTGAAAATGTCTTTTCATAAGTTTCATGTTCTTGTGGATTTTTGCATGGATTTTTATTTTTTAAAGGTCTTTAATGCTCCAGTTGTTGGTAAGATTTCAGATTGCATTTATAAGTATCAATTGCTTATTAACCTCTTGATGCAAACTTTATATCACTTGAGGATTATTTCAAACATTTTCATGGAAGGAGTTATTTTCATCAATTCGATACTTACCTGGCTGCATTGGAAGTATGACTTCACTTGAGAAAAATAATTTAGCTAGATAGACTAGAGTAGGATTATGTATATAAATAAGCTTGCCATGCAAGCATTTGGTTTGCAGTAATAGGTTTGTTTGCAATGTACTTTCCATCTTGTATGCTTTATTTTTTAATAAAAGAGTAGAGACGTTCTCAAGGCATGAACAGGGATACAGATTGCAGAGATGGGATGGAAAAGGCACAGGTCTACATATTTCTTGCCAGCTCGCAGGGAGCATGTCATCCACCATGGAGCCGGATATTAGAAAAAAAAAATTGCAAAGTCATTTTTTTGGAAAAAATTGTGTGTTTTGGTGAAGACAATGCATAATGATGGTCAATTGTGCAATGCTAACACTTATTTTGTAGCTCCTGCGAGTTTCGTAGCACTCTCGAATTCTAGTGATTTTGTAGCGCTAGCTTCGTCAACACCAAAGATATGGACTTTTGGAAAAAGTTACAAATTTGGCAAACAAATAAAAATTGTTTTAAGGCTCATTGAGCTCTCGAGTCTCTGTGCAGGGTTCTTAATTGTTTTTAGCAGAACTTGGTGGGCCCAAGGCCCAATATCCACTAGCCATCAAATTCCACAAGTACCTAAGTCTACCATTCTATACAACACACAAGTCCAGTGACCATGCGTCGAGCTCAATCACAAGGGAGGAGCCCAAAAGAGGCATTGTTTTCTCAACATGTTGATTATGTATTGGAATTCTCCTCTATTTAAAGATTGGTTAGCTTGTCTTTCCCACCCATGTGGGATAAATCCCATATAAAAAATAAAAAAGACATTTCTAAAAACCCCATTGTACCAAGTGTAGAAGCATAAACGCCCATTGTGGTCAAGTGTCAGTTGTCAAAGAAGAGTGGTGACAGTGCCAAATGTCTAAGAGAAGGAATCTATAGAGAACACCTGCAAATTATCAAGGGGAAATCTGGGGCCCAGGCATCGACAACACCGAGATCAAATCACAATTCGAGACTGAGAATTGTTTTCCAAATCATCCATCAAACACAAGGCAGTGCACATGTCACCCGATATAGCCAAAATTCGCAATGCCATGAAGGAAACCGTTGACTTCCAAAAGCTTATGACCCATATGTCAATGATGTGGTGCACAGGGGTTAAAAGGTAATGCCACATGGAATGCTCAAATTCGAAGAGGAACATTGCATTTATGCAAGAGGAGTTGCAGCTTATAGAAGGAAATTGAGTTCAAGTTGTGCATACAACAATCCATACCAAGTATATTCCATGTTTTACTTGTATATAAAGTAAGAGTTCAACAGCTTGCGAGATGGATTGAGCATATTTTTCCTTTCTCCTTATTGTTGTTGGTAATGTTCGTTCTGCAACACTTGCAAGGTTTCTTTGTTACATTCTAGGTAGTTGCAGTGATGATAAAATCAAATGATGTTCTAAGCAATCAAACAACATTGAAGGGAGAAAGAAGGATTCAATTTCTTATTGGTATCATATTGGTTTTTGTGGTCCATGTGGTTGGAGTTTATGGTGATGATCTATTGTATCCACTTGTTATGCTTCCTCTAAAAACAATCTCATCCTTTTGGCATGCATTGTTCATCATTTTGGTTAATGATAAAATGGTGCGGAAAATGCAATCTTTGTGAGTGTTTGAGCAGGGAGATATAGTACAGGAGCTCATTTATAGAAGAATCTGCACATTTCATTGCATGTGTTTCTTATGCATCTTCAATTCCTTTTGACACATATGAGAAATCATATTGTCATTGGTTTATACAGATTGTGCCTCAAATAAATCAAATTGTACAAAATTGTCAGTCACTCTTCCTCAAAGATAGAGGAAGAAAAGAAAGAGGTTGGACTTGATTCAATAGTTCTGCCATAGAAGGCTCAGTGTTTTTTTTTGCTAGACTAGATGGAAAGAGGAAACCCAAAGCAAAGAAAATAGATTTCTCATATAAGGACCATTGTTTTATCAGTTAGTCAATTTTTGGTGGATGGTTCATTTGATGCAGGTTACATGCTCATAGTAAGAATTGGAGAAACACTTGGATATAATGGAGTAAGAGTCAGTTGTAAGCATCAGTTTACAGAGTCAGTAGCATAAGTAGAGTCTAGTTATCTGTGGTTTGATGTAACCGACTAAGTAGAGTAGTTTCCTATATAATGATGTAATCAATCTTCATTGAATAATATAGAATGTGAGCATAGCCTCACCTGTCTATTAGTTTTGATATTTCTAAGTTGGTATCAGAGCCACGGAAGTGGGGTGCATAAATTTCTTGAAGTCCATAGGTCCCTCCTCTGAAATGGTGCGGTGGCATACTATTCAAAGTTTATGTGTATTTATATACCTCAAATTTCCACACTCCAGCTGTTTATTACAATGAAGACATCTTTGAAGATTCTCACACCCAAGTGAATCGTTAGGTGCGGACTCCTCACACTCTAAGGTAGCGTGAGGTGCGGAAATGTTTGTGTTTGCGTAGGTCACGTGAGCTCGTGGAAGGCAAATCGTGAAGGTTATATTCTTATATAGTTTTTATGCGTGGAGGTTTTGAAAATCGTGAAGGTTATATTCTCATGCAATTTGCATGCGTGGAGGTTTTGAAAATCGTGGAGGTTATCCATTGAAAGGAATGACGGGGTTGTAAATCCCCATACTAATGGATTTGGTTTTTAAATCTATGTTGGGCATTTTTGTTTTCAAAATTCGCAAATCATGAAGGTGAGGTGATCCCATGGTTCAAACTTCAAAGGAGTGCACACCATGCAGCATGCATGCGTTGGAGATTCATGCATGCTTCATATAAAGGAGATTATTTGTGAGTAAAGTATATAAAGTTTATTAAAGTGGTATAACCTTTAGCATTCATGAGTGAGGTGGAGTTTGATTCATTCACAATTTGCATGCATGCATGAGTGTGATTTTCATGCATTTGCATGAGTTGAAATATAAAGGAGATCTTAAGTGGATGAGGTTTGAGTGAGTTTACATGAGTGTGAGATTTTTTATATCAGAGGTTTTTACATGTGAGATTTTATATGAGAACTTTTTTATAAATGAGCTTGAGTTTTTTATGCATGGAATGGTGTTAAGGATTTTTGTTTTTAAGGTTTTCTCATAAGAAAGTTGAGATTCAAGATTGAAACGAATCGGTGGTATCCGAAGGCAGAGCGATAGAAAGTTGCATATCCTTGGTGATTCACTTGCAGATACTATCTTTCAGAGATGGTGAATACTCTAGCGGAAACCTACCTCAACAAAACCAACAAGTTAGATGGCTCGAATTTCATTAACTGGAAATTCAAGATGCAGACACTTATGGAAGGCTATGGTGTCTGGACCATTGCAAAGGGAACTGAAGCGAAACCTGGTGTGACATCAGCACAAATCCAAGATTGGGAGAAGCACGAAAACAAGGCAAAGGTATTGTTATGTATGTATGTTAAAGATAGCATAATTCCACATATTAGAGAAGCAAATACCTACGCTGAAACGTGGACAGCGCTTAAAGCATTGTATGAAACTAGCAACACAAATCGTATTTTGTTCCTGAAAACTAAATTGCTAGGCATTAAGATGGATGGAAATGAATATTTTGTTCATTTTTGGGTCGTATTAAAGAGGTGAAAGACAAGCTAGAAAATATAGGGGAAATTGTTTCTAACACTGATCTGGTCACTATTACCTTAAATGGTATGCTAGAAGATTATCAGATGTTCATAATAGATCTTGCAGCAAGGGAGAAACCTCCTACTTTTGAAGAACTGATAGGTATTTTGCTACAAGAGGAAGAGAGGCGCGGGAATCTAAAGCCTCGAAATAAATATTTGGCAGTATGGTCAAATAAGAGATCTGCGAGAGGGAGATCGAGAGAAAAAGGCAAAGGAGGTAGTTCATGGCAGAGAGGCAATTCATCGCAAAGAAGACAATCTCCAAATAAAGGTATGCAATCTGACAGGAATGATTCAAAGAGTTTTTTTTATTGTGGTCGACCTAGACATATTGTTAAAAAATGTCATAAGAAGAAGAGTGATGAAGCTAGGAATAAACCTAGAACACATTCAGGTCATTATGCAGAAAAATCTTCAAATCATGATCTCAGATTATTTATTGCTAGTGATGATATTGATGAACCCCCGAATTTAAATTCACAGGATCTTAGGTTGTTTGTGTCTAACATTGCTTTATCTGCTGAAACAAATGATTATGATGGCTGGTTTGTGGATTCCAGAGCATCAGTACATATGACATGTAATAAGATGTGGTACACTCATTTTAAAGAAACACAGAATGGATCCAACATATATATTGGAGATGATAGCGCTCATCAGATCAAGGGATATGAAGACATTCATGTGACATTGTCGATTGGTATTGTTCGTCACATTCACAATGTGGTGTATGTGCCAGGGATAAAGAAAAATTTGATCTATGTGTCCACCATTACAAATCAGAACTTGAAGGTTGAATTCTTCAAGAATTATTGCATAGTGAAGGATCTGTTGGACCACTTCCAAACTGTTGCAACGAGAGTCAAAGCAGGAGGCCTATACAAACTTGATGTTACTAGCAAAGCATATCACGCACTGACTTTTGCAACTATGTCAACAGAGATTCTTTGGCATCAAAGGTATGGCCACATCAATCATCCTGATTTATTGTTACTACAGAAAAAGAATATGGTTGAAGGACTTCCCATGTTAAAGAATGAGAAGGTTGCTTGTGATGGATGTGCATTAGGAAAGATGCATAGAGATGAATTCCCCTCTAATCCTGATAGGAAAAAGAGAGATGTTTTAGATCTTGTGCATATTGATGTTTGCGGGCCTATGCAGACTAGGTCTTTAGGAGGTGCATTTTACTTTCTGTTATTTATTGATGATTTCACGAGATACACATGGGTTTACTTCCTTGGAAGAAAAATTGATGTTTTCGAGTACTTTAAGGAATTCAAACCCATGGTGGAAAAGAAGACAGGAAAATCCATCAAAATCCTCCGATCAGATCAAGGGGGAGAGTATAAATCAGGGGACTTCATCAAATATTGAAAATATCATTCAATAGTACAGCAGTTTACAGTACCTCACACTCCACAGCAGAACAGAGTTGTTGAAAGGAAAAAATAGAACTCGGGTAGAGTGTACAGGCAGTATGATGAAAGGTAAGAATATCTTGAATGCATTTTGGGTTGAAGCCATAAATACTGCAGTTTATTTAAAGAATAGAATTCCAACAAGGTGTCTTGATAATGTTACTCCTTTCAAATCCTTGTATGGTTCCAAACCTGTAGTTCATAATTTGAAAATATTTGGGTGTAAAGCGTTTGCACATATTCCAAAGGAGAATAGGAAGAAATTGGATGCTAAAGCCATTAAATGTATTTTCATAGGGTATTGTTCTGAATTCAAAGCATACAAACTATTTGATCCTTCTACTCACAAAGTATTTGCAAGTAGAGATGTACTTTTCCATGAGAAGGAAGCAAGAAATCATGACAATAACAGTCATGAGGAATGGCATAGACTTCTTGATGAAGGAGTTAAAGAAGAGCAGAAGCAACCATCACAGCAGCAACCACCACAACCGCAGCGACAACAGCAGCAGCAAGAAGGACTCAGTGATATGGACAATTCAAGCAGTGACAGTTCACCTAGAGGCGAAGACAGATCTTCACAAAGTGGCGAGGAAGATAATCAGTTGAGAAGATCTTCATGACAGGTTCGGCTCCCTGAGAGGTATAAATACTATGCCCTAATGAGTATCATTTCAAATGTCATAGAGTCCATGAGTTTTGATGAAGCTAATGAACATGATGAATGGCGAAATGCAATGGAGGAAGAATATGAATCTATAATGAAAAATAATACTTGGGAATTGATTGAATTGCCTAAAC
>JZKD02S0039687.1:0-14007 GCA_000966675.3 Picea glauca
TTTGGCCTGCATTTCTCCAAACTTCAAGACCTAGGCAGTAATGTAACTCACCAAGATCATTCATTTCAAATACCTTTGATAACTGCTCCTTGATTTCATTAATTAACTTCTCTGCATTTCCTATAATTATTAAATCATCGACATATAATGAAATCAATATTATATACCCTTGTTCATCAAATTTGGTATATAGATTTGGATTACTTTTGCTCCTCATAAAACCCCGTTGAAGAAAGAAAGAGTCTATCTTCTCATACCATGGCCTAGGTGCATGTTTTAGTCCATACAATGCTTTCTTTAATTTACACACTAAGTGTTCTTGCCCCTTTTCAACAAACCTTTCAGGTTGAGTAAGGTAAACCTCTTCCTTTAACTCACCATTCAAAAATGCAGATTTAACATCTAACTGATGTAGCTTCCAATGGTACTTTGTAGCTAAAGCAATTAACATTCTAATAGTATTCAATTTAGCTACTGGTGAAAATGTTTCAGCATAATCAATACCTTTTGTTTGTGAATACCCCTTTGCCACTAGTCTAGACTTATACTTATCTATACTACTATCCGATTTAAACTTGGGTTTGTATACCCATTTGCATCCAATGGGATTCTTATGTTTAGGCAATTCAGTCAATTCCCAATTATTGTTTTTCATTATAGATTCATATTCTTCCTCCACTGCATTTCGCCATTCATCATGTTCATTAGCTTCATCAAAACTCATGGGTTCTATGACATTTGAAATGCTACTCATTAGGGAATAGTCTTTATACCTCTTAGTAAGTCAAATCTATCTTGAAGATATTCTCAAATGATTATCTTCCTCCCCACTTTGTGAAGATCTGTCTTCACCTCTAGGTGAACTGTGACCGCTTGAATTGTCCATATCACTGAGTCCTCCTTGCTGTTGTTGTTTCTATCACTGCGGGGATGGTTGCTGCTGTGTGGGTTGTTGTTGTTGCTGCTCTTCTTTAACTCTTTCATCAAGAAGTCTCTGCCATTCCTCATGACTGTTGTCGTCATGATTTCTTGCTTCGTTCTCATGGAAAAGTAAATCTCTACTTGAAAATACTTTGTGAGTAGCAAGATCAAATAGTTTGTATGCTTTAAATTCTAACAGTACCCAATGAAAATACATTTAGTGCCTTTAGCATCCAATTTCCTCCTATTCTCCTTTGGAATATGAGCAAAATCCTTACACCCAAATACTTTCAAATTATTAACTGCAGATTTGGAACCATACAAGGTTTCGAAAGGAGTAACATTATCAAGACACCTTGTTCGACTTCTATTCTTTAAATAAACTGCAGTATTTATGGCTTCAGCCCAAAATGCATTTGAGAGATTCTTACCTTTCATCATACTGCGTGCACACTCTACCAGAGTTCTGTTTTTCCTTTTAACGACTCTGTTTTGTTGTGGAGTGTGAGGTACTGTAAACTATTGTTCTATTCCATTATATTTGCAATATTTGTTGAAGTTCCCTGATTTATACTCTCCCCCTTGATCTGAACGAAGGATTTTGATGGATTTTCCTATATGTTTTTCCACCATGGTTATAAATTCCTTAAAGTACTCGAAAACATCAATTTTTCATCTAAGGAAGTAAACCCATGTGTATCTCATGCAATCATCAATAAATAACAGAAAGTAAAATGCACCTCCTAAAGACCTAGGCTGCATAGGCCCACAAACATCAGTATGCACAAGATCTAACACATCTCTCTTTTTCTTATCAGGATTAGAGGGGAATTTATCTCTGTGCATCTTTCCTAATGCACATCCATCATAAGCAACCTTCTCATTCTTTAACATGGGAAGTCCTTCAACCATATTCTTTTTCTGTAATAAAAATAAATCAGGATGATTGATGTGTCCATACCTTTGATGCCAAAGAATATCTGTTGGCATAGTGGTAGAAGTCAGTGCATGATGTGCATTGCTAGTAACATCAAGTTTGTAAAGACCTCCTACTCTGACTCCTATTGCAACAGTTTGGATGTGGTCCAGTAGATCCTTCACTATGCAATCATTCTTGAAGAATTCAACCTTCAAGTTTTGATCTGTAATGGTGGACACAGAGATCAAATTTTCTTTTATTCCTGGCCCATACACCACATTGTGAATGTTATGAACAGTACCATTCGACAATGTCACAACAATGTTTCCATATCCCTTGATCTGATGAGCACGGTCATCTCCAAGATATATGCTGGCACCATTATGTGTTTCTTTAAAATTAGCATACCAACTTTTATTACAAGTCATATGTACTGATACTCTAGAATCCACAAACCATGCATCAAAATCATCTGTTTTAGCAGATAAAGCAACGTCAGACACAAACAGCCTAAGATCCTGTGAGTCAAAATTTTGGGGTTCATCAATATCATCACTAGCAATAAATAATCTGAGATTGTGATTTGAAGATTTTTCTGCATAATGACCTGAATGTGTTSTAGGTTTATTCCTAGCCTCATCACTTTTCTTCTTATTACAKTCTTTAACCATATGTCCARGTCGACCACAATAAAAAMAAMTCTTTGACTCATTCCTATCAAATTGCATACCYTGATTTGGAGGTTGTTTTCTCTGCGATGAACTGCATCTCTACCATGAACCGCCTCTCTKCCATGAACTGCCTCCTTTGCCTCTTACTMCTGATCTCCCTCTCGTAGATCTATTATTTGACCAYAGTGCCAAATMTTTACTCTGAGGYTTCAGATTCCTGTGCCTCTCTTCCTCTTGCATCAAAATACCTRTCAGTTCTTCAAACGTAGGAGGTYTCTCCCTTGCTGYGAGACCTGTTATGAACATATGATAATCTTCTAGCATACCATTTAAGGTAATAGTGACCAGATTAGTGTTGGAAACAATTTCCCCTATATTTACTAGTTTGTCTTTCACCTCTTTAATGCAACCCAAAAATGAGCTAACAGATTCATTTCCATCCATCTTAATGCCTAGCAATTTAGTTTTCAGGAATAAAATGCGATTTGTGTTGCTAGTTTCATACAATTCTTTAAGTGTTGTCCATGTTGCAGCAGAAGTTGTAGCTTTTCTAATATGTGGAATTATGCTATCTTTAGCAGACATGCGCAACAATACCTTTTCCTTGTTTTTGCGCTTCTCCTAATCTTGGATCTGTGTTGTTGTCGCACCTGTAGCCGCATCAGGTTTCAGTTTAGTTCCCTTCGCAATGTTCCAGACACCATAGCCCTCCATGAGCATATGCATCTTGAATTTTCAGTTAATGAAGTTCGAGCCATCTAACTTGTTGGCTTCGTTGAGGTAGGTCTCTGCCAACAGATTCGCCATTGCTACAATTTAGTCTCTGCAAGTAGATCACCAAGGATATGCAACTTTTTGTTGCTCTGCCTTTGGATACCACCAATTCGTCTCAATCTTGACTCTCAGATTTCTTAAGAAAAAACTTCAAAAACAAAAATCCTTAACAACACTTTATATATAAAAATAATATATAAATTTCACATGCATCCACTTGAAATCCACTTTGAATAGACATGCATAAACTTATAACTCCCTCTTCACCTTTTTATATTTAAGATATCCACTTTAATTAATAAAAAAAACACTTATACCTCACTCATAATGGTAAATTTTAAACCTTCTTTTTGAAAAAATTCAAAACTCATGATTCTAAAATATATATATCCCTTTTTTCATTTGCATGCACTTCACAAGTCGTGGCACTCTTTTTCAAAACTCACCCAATCCTCAAAAACCACGCATGCCAAGAAACACACGCATGAATTGATTATGCATGCTCCAATTCTCATAAAGTAAACGTAAATGCTTTGATTATAATGCTCCAATTATGCATGAAATAAATGCAGCTTCAATACACCAGCAAAATAAACTCTGACGAGCTCACTCTTCCACATGATTTCAACCTCACGCGCTATTTCACAAATGCAACAGACAGATCTCAAAAAATCACGTGTCCTCTTTTTATCCAGCCTGCGTATAGAAAACATTTTCGTAGCTGACATTATAGAAAACTGCGGGGAGTCCGCACCTCACAGAACTCACGCTGCCTCCCTCAAGAACGCTTCACCAAAAAAACTTTACGCATGCACCAGATCTCCACGCATCTGATCAAACGTTCACGCAATCCACACCTTCTCCCTGTGGCTCTGATACCAAGACAAAATATACAGAACAAACATACGGTGAGGCTACGCTCACTTCTCACTTATTCAATGAAGACAGATTAGGAAAAGACTCTACCGATTCAGTTACATGCAAACCAAAGACAACTAGACTCTTAACCAAGAACTGACTCTTAACATGCCTACAACTGACTCTCACAACTAAAGCTTATAACTAGTGCTTACAACTGACACGTACAACTGGCCCTTACTCCATTATTTCCAAGTGGAATTTTGGGTTTCAGTTAGAGCCAACTTACCTGTCAGCGAATCAATTGTAGTTTCTCCTTAATTCAAGGTTCAGTTGTAGTGCACCCACTCAAGAGGGTTTTTTTTAACCTGATAGCCTTTAATTGTATTTTCCTTTACTACCTTTCATTCGCACTTGTATTGCGACCATAACCTTCTCTGCGTTTTGAAATCCATCTCCTCAGTCCTTTCATGTGTCTTACCTCCTCTCCTACTGCACAGAAACCATGTGATCGACATGATGAATCCCTCGTGGCTTGGTCTTGGGCCTTGACTTGGGTCGGTCTTGGGTGTGATACTGGGTCTCGGGCTTTGACTCTCTTAACCTCAAGGTTGATCATTTTTCACTCAGAGATTGTTCTTTCACGCTTGAAATTTTCTAACAAGCTGAAGTCCGTCCTCCCAAGAGCGGATCTCTTCCCCAGTCCCACGCTGGATTGGCCTCTGCTACTGCACAAAAACCAGCGGAGGCCACCGTTTCAAGTAGAGCACGTGGGAACCCTTTTGACCTTTACGCCTGACAGTAATGGACCACCCTTTCCCTTATTTCTTGGATGCATATCCATAGTTTATGCCCTTGGGGTACACTCACTGTTCTCGGGGTCTAGAGCGTTTTAGTTTGTATTCATGTCTTTCATTCCTCGATTGGCATGGATAGTTGTAGGATTCGTTTTGGGTTTATTATTAAAAACTCTTGCAAGAGAAGTAAAGGTCGGGTCCCTGAAGATCACCTTGGTAATTATTACGTTAGTGGAGTTGTAAGTTATTTACTTGACGTTGAGGCAAATCCTCCTAAGCTTGTTCTCGCCCTCTTTACCTGTAAGGACAGTCTCCCATTTAGTCAGTCATGCAATTCCTTCCTTTCTATCATGTTAATCGTTTAATTGTAAAGTCTGCTTGCAAAATCTTGTTTCCTTTTTCTCATCTATTATGTTTAATTGTGAACTCTAATGTTTATTTCTTGGTTAAAATAGAGTTTGGATTGGCGATGCTAATATCCAATCCAACTTTTTAAATTCAAAAACTTATTCCTTAGCTATTAGTCGCTCTCCTATTGCCGTTCTACATCTTTTGGCAATCTACGATTTTTGAAAAAAAATAATCTTACAGTTTCAGAATAATATCAGAACTTTTCTTACAGCGAAAATTTTGTCTATTGTAAAGTTTATAGGATGAAGAATGTCGACTAAAAGATCGACACGTTATATTCAAGTTCTTCCCTTCTAAATTAATTCATCCTAAGATTACTTGTTCAGTTGAAATTAATTCCATCTTAATTGTCTTAAAATTTTATCCCATACAATTTCCCTTTCTTGCGCTTAGCAAATTTCCAGATCCATCTTTAAATTTTGTTAATTTACTATTGTTTATAACATTCTTGCATTTATCAAGAAACACATCCGTTAACATGTTTACCTTTTGACATTTACCTAATCACATTAAAAAATTATTGTAAGCATATGTAATTGCCACGTTTAAATGATTAAGTAAAATTAAACCATGGCATCTAAATAAATGTCCACATTCTGCTTCTGAACCGGCCATTTGATCATGCATTCCATTTATCAACCTAATGCAGCCAAACATTTCATATTACGACAGACGAATTACCACAACATTTTATATTGGGGGCACGCGTTCCAGTTATTACCATAGATGTTTTATATTGGGGGAATGCGTTTCATCTCATTACAACGCACGTTTTTTAAAATTACAAGGGGAATGCACACTTCATATGAAGTGTGAACCATGCACTATAATCAGTTTTCTTCAATTATATCAACCACGCTTCTGTAATCAGTTTTCTTCAATACCTGCAGGTGTATACATTCGAACAAAAATCTATGAATCTCAACAAAGGCATGTGAAACATGGTGACTACTTGACATTGAATATGCTTTATGGAGAGAAGAATCTTCAACCCTAAGCAACTGCGACTTATTCAAATGGCTAATAGCAAGCCACAAAAAGATTTTTAATGACTGTTGTCAAGGCCATTTATGGTGCTCATCGATAGAGATTCTGTGTAATGCGTGGCAGCATTTTCTATATATGCATGACCAATGTCATTATTCGTAACGACTGGCTAGCTGACTGCCACATCTGTGGTGGAATACTTCTTGTAACTTTCCAGACGGATTTTGATCATTTCGCTGCCATTTCCATAGCTTATAGAGAGGGTTGGATGCCAGTGCTCTAGATACAACATACTAAATACAATTAACCTGAAACTTTGGCAGATGCAGGAGAGAAATAGTTATAGTTATGATTTTTTTCACTGTTTTAGCGTTTTGGTGTTAGGGTTACATGTAAAGTTTTCAATTAAGTTTTAAAGTTATAGTTACAGTTTTCAGAATCTTCCTTTACCTATTATTGTCTTTCCACGTTTATCAATCATAAATTATAAATGACTGTGCTATTCCTATAGCAATTGATACAAATTCAATACACACATTTTAATTCAATACACACATTTTGCTGCCACGAATCCTGGGGAAATGCCACTATTTTATTCCTACTATAAGCGATCTCATGAATTAATACCAACAATTTCCTTTCTTCCACCACATCAATGATAAACTTTATTGTCTGATGATTGTATTTAATAATGTAAAGTCATAATGAGATATAGTTTATAAAAATGGTAACAATTTGTAATGATGTATAATATTAAATATTGTAAAGTATGATGATGTGTAATAAATTGGATTAATTAAATTAATCAATATTTTACTTAAAGGTTATTAAAAAAAATGTATAATGTTGTATGATTTTAATAATATATAACTTATCATGAATGTATGAAGTTATAATGATATACGATGTAAACTGTGAAATGTTGTATAAACCTTGATGATGTAAGGTTTCTATTGATGTCAAGATTGTAAAGATATTAAGGTTATAATGATTCCAAAATTTAATGATGAATAAACTTTGAAGTTGGTTTAAGTTATAATGATGTATAAATAGTTGTAGTTATTAATCAATTAATATTTTACTTTAGGGATTGCAAAGTTGATATTAATTTTAGCTATTGTTTTTTTTATCATGATGTATGCATTGATTATAAGGGAGACACCTGGATTTATTTTGATGAGCATATTCTGGATTATGATGGATACCCCTTGCACCAAAGAATGTATATCGCTTCTTGCACCATGGAATTTATTTTAATTAATGATTGATTAAATCGTGTACCTAGAATTTAAATAGAATTGTGCCTCGACTTTTGTCATTACTATATAGATTTTGTATGTAACTTCTCTTGCGTACTTGAAAATTTAAGGTTAACTGAATTAATGTCTAATGTTTAGATTTATTTGGTTGTGCATGCTGGAAGGCCACTAATGATTGGTTGTTGTTTATTTATTTCTTGTGCCTTGAAAAAATGTATTGAATGAATGATTGGATATATATTATTCTCTCTCACCCTAGGAATTTTATGTTACATGTGTTGGTTATTAGACGTTTTTTGTGCCTGGATGATTGTGGATGTTATTTAACATATTCATTTATATATCTTTGAGTATTGTTGTAAATTGCTTCAATCTTCTTAGTGTGATTTTATGGCACGATTTCATGTATATGTTGTGTCATCCTTTTTTAATATGTCATCAAGTTGATTTATTGTGACTGTATTATCGTCATTTCTTTCCTAATGCAATTCTTTTTTTCACCTAATGTCGTCCCTTTTTTTCGTAACGACGGGGTCGTTACATTTGGATGACTAGAATCTATCATATGAGTAGAAGATTACAGAACCTAAAAATACAACACATTTACAGGGATTTCAATAAGAATGCAGATCAACTATCTAAACATGCTTTTCTAATGGAAGAAAGAATATTATTTTTTTCCAAAGGAATCGGAGAAGAAGTTGGAAGCTTTGAAAATATGTCTCAATACTAAATCCAGTTTTCATGAGTTAATGGTGATCAACAATGTAATAGATCTGTAATTTTGGGTTCTTGTCTCTTTCAAAAACATTTTTGTGAAAGACACTTATAGACAGAAAAGTACGATCTGTAAAAGGATACAAAGAATACTCTTTTCTGAGAATTTTTTTGTAAAGTTTTCTTTTATATATCTAATATAAGACATTTTTCCCTTGTGAAAAAAATAATAAAACAAAAATCCAATTTAAGGTGAGAGAATAAAGAGTCAATTTCAATTACCAATGTCTTATTGGCATCTTCTTGAGATGTATGTGGTAGATGCAATGAAGAATTTATAGCCTTCAATCCAAATTATTCTCTCGTCAAATTGTTGTATTCTTCACTACATGCAACTAAAATCTCATCCACTTTGTACCTCATTGGACAACTATCAAATTCATTCTATACCTGCATTGACAACTAGTTGATGGAAATGTTGATGTCTACCAATATCCACCCTCTTTCTTTTTCCTTTTTCTTGTGTGAGGGTTGGTTTGTATTGCGGAATTTGAATTTCTTCAACTCTTTTTCTTGTGTTAGGGTAGGTTTTTATTATAGAATTTGAATTACTTCAACTCAAAAATGCATCTCCACTCTCACACAACATTTAATATTGCATAAAAACAACATTAAATAATTATTAATGACAAATGTTCATTAATATTAAGTGATCCAATGTTGTTTGAGAAAATGGAACAAAATGCACAACAAGATTATCTGTGTCATGAATAACAATTAAATTTCCATTATTCTTCTTAATGTATACCAATATTAATAGGTCCAACGTCACAAAGTTGCAGTGTGTCATAAATAACAATTAATGTAGGATCAACTTGTACTCATGTTCTTTTTTTATATCCCTATGATTTCCTTAGAATCGGCCTACATACATCGGATGAAACATCCATGGACCATTGTAAGGTAGCTATAGAGGTAGTGGGGGGGACTAGAGGGCCCATAGTGATAATAGTGGAGGCCATTCAATGTAAGGTGGACTAAGTCCACTATATTATTAAATAAGGCCCACTATGGTAGTTAGATATAATAAATGGGTAGTTATATATAATAAATGTAAGAGGACTTCTTAGAAGGTTCTACTTCTAGAAGATTCATCCTCTAGAATGTTCTTAGGTGATGGTAGCACTATATAAAATGGTTCAAGCAATGTAATGGGACATGAAAAAAATTATTGTATTTGGAGCGGTATCTCAATAAGAGGATTTCCCCTTGAAGAAGCGAGTGAACAAGAGAGGATCTCTTCCATAATAGGATCCATTGTATGGTGTTGCCCTACCTCAAGGGTTTCTATAATAAAGTTATGGTTTTATATATTGTTTTTTGAATCCTTGTAGTATTTATGTATGAAAGTATTTGGTTCTTAACAAGTGGTCTCAAAGCACTTTCCTTGGCAGACATTGTGGGCAAATATTTTTTATTTTTTGCAGATTTTTTTTTCATAGAAGAAAAGAGGGCCACGACATTCCAAAACTTTCTGCTACATTTCTGTGCAAAATTTACAGAAGCGGGTTGTATATCTGAGTTCCTCTCAGAGAAACATCCAATTTGAAAAACAAATCCTTCGAAACGGAGTCCGGGAAGTCAAGATATTGAAGTTTTAAAATCTACAAATTTTCAGGGTTTTTTCCACGGACAATGGCATGATTTTTATTTTTATTTTCTATAGCATATGGATGCCTAATTTGCCCCAGAAAATTACATATCTGACTTCTTCTCGCAATTTCACCTAATTTCAAAAAAACAATCAGCTGAAATGAAGTCCGGGAAGTGAAATTATGAGCATTTTAAATTCAACAGTTTTTCAGGGTTTTTCCGGAAAACGCATCGTTTTTCTGCAGTAATTTATTGTTCTATTTTTTTGGTTTTTTCGTGACGGTGGCGGGACTGTAGAGTCTATAAATTTTTATAGGGTTCTTAGATGACTATTTATTCTCAAACCCTCAAATAAATTCTATATATTACTGAAGCATTCAAAGCCCAATTGTTTGACACATTGAATGATAGATTGGATGGATTTGTAGATGGCCTCAATGATAGTTTTCATAGTATTCAGGATTCTTTAGATAACATGCAGGGAAACGTTTCTTATGGCGGACATCAGGGATGAGTATAATCAAGAAATATATTCTTGGTATGATTTTGAGGTCGATTGCGATAATTGGTATATGGATAGTTGTCATTTTTGGGATGACAACCACTTCCATATTTTATTTGATGACTCTACTCCACCTTCTTTAGAGAACATCAATGTCCCACATCAAGAGCTATTTACTAGCGTCCATCCTGCATATTCTACAATGGTATTGTTCCTTCCAAATTCATCTTTGATCATTTTCCACTATGTGGATGGATATTCTTATTTGGATCCACACGATAGGTGTCAGTATTGGGAGCATCATTTTCAGTTGGTTATTGGGTGTCGATATCTTCCATGTGGGGTTCACATGAGAAATTGGACATGGGACTTTGGTCTACAATGGCGGTTGGACTACTTCAGCATGGTGGTTACCATTTCTCAGTGGGACTCTCGTTCTCTAGTCTACTTCAGCACTATGGTCCACACTTATCCATGGGACTCTGGTATATGGTTTCACATCAAGCGTTGAGGAAAATTATTTCATAAGGGGGATGGAATGTAAGGTAGCTAGAGAGGTAGTGGGGGGGACCAGAGGGCCTATAGTGATAATAGTGGAGGCCATTCAATGTAAGGTGGACTAGGTATACTATATTATTAAATAATTCCCACTATGGTAGTTAGATATAATAAATGGATAGTTAGATATAATAAATGTAAGAGGACTTGTTAGAAGGTTCTACTTCTAGAAGATTCCTCCTCTAGAATGTTCTTAGGTGATGGTAGCACTATATAAAGGGCTTCAATCAATGTAATGGGACATGAAGAAAATTGTTGTATTTGGAGCAGTAGCTCAATAGGAGGATGCCCCCTCGAAGAGGCAAGTGAACAGGAGGGGATCCCTTCCATAATATGATCCATTGTATGGTGTTGCCCTACCCCAAGGGTTTTTATACTAAAGTTTTGGTTTTCTATATTGTTCTCTGAATCCTTGTGGTATTTTCGTATGCAAGTATTTGGTTCTTAACAACCATACCCTTTTGTTCTTAGTTAGCATTTAAAGATTTACGAGGGATGAAACACACATTCGTGTGTGTTCATAGACAACATATAAAGCTTTAACACTTATATTTTATTCTAGTCTTCTATGGCTTCACCTATCTTCAACATTGTTTTTTTAATTACATAATTTATATTGAATGTGATTTTATACCAACCTAATAAATTCAAAATAAAATTCTAGATTTGAGCATGGCAGCTTGCAACTCCTCACTCACTAAATGAGACCTAGTGAGAGGTATTATTTTCCTTATCAATTTCTTCGAGTCAAAGAATCTTGAAATTCTAGATTTGAGTGTCTTCTAAGTGATAGTTTGAAACTCTCACTAATGATATTTGTCTAAATCCTGGTGAGGGGTTTTATGCCTTATCAATTTCTTCAAGTCTAAGACTGTCATTTGCTTTGTAATTTGGTCTCATTCTTCCTTCTCTTTAGTTTTGGTCAAAATATTATTCTCAAGTTTCATGATTTTAGTTGTTCCTTTCTAAAATTTTTCTCTTCCTCCTTAGTTTTGGTTGGTTGTATGTCTCCTTTTGAAATGTGTCCCCTTTTTATTCATTTTTTTATTACAGTTATTTAAAAAGTGTTCGCTTGTACATGGAGCGTAAGAGTTACTCTGAGGAAGGGACATTGTTGAGGTTTTTTCACGTTTGAGTTTTTTTGTTTGGATTTTTGATATTACAATTTCGAATGTAATTATATTTGGAAAATTTTATCAAGAACCTAAAAAATAATAGGTTCAATGATAGATTCTATTCTGAGCTAAAAAAATATAAAGAGATATGAAGTAAATTTGTCATTTGTATGTTCAATGCAATTTTTAGGAGAGGTAAATTAGCTTCGGTAATTTCAAAATTCGATATGCACTAACAACATATCACATTGCTGAAGTCAAATGATATTATTTGAAGACTTGAATATTGAATATTGATGATACTCACACTCCTTGTTGATAAATAAGACATCTAACAAAGGTTTACGATTGTAAAACTGTAATCAATATCTGCATAGTCGATGAATGCTCAACACCTTCCATGTCTTGTGGGAACTTGAAAATCGAATATAAATAACAATGACAATAATTCTACGGGTATAACCATGAATACCCAAACACAAAATATTACATATGTGTACAAACTGGTTTAAGTTAACCTAAACGTCCATGAGCTAGGTTTTTCAATAATGACCATGAATTAGGGTTTAAGTGAGAAATAACAGATACATTTATAAATGAAAAAAAGTTATGAACATTAAATGTCATTCATTAATTCATTGATTTAAGACGTCGAAGAATATTCCAACATTCATAATTGCTAGACATAGAATTAAAATTTGTAATTTAAAAGTTTATTAAACAGTCAATTTTGACAGCGAACGGTAATAAAATAATAAAAATCCAGCGAACGATAATAAAATAATAATTTTGACAGTGTATTGGCTGAGAGACCTCACACTAAACTCAACTTCGCTGGTTCTGTGACCGCCATTCCATCAGCGTTTTCTCCTTCCCGTCGGCAAATTCAAGTCGCCGCCGCTATATATGCCCGGGACGAACGCCCTTGAAATTCGTGTTCGAGTTCGACTTCGCCCTCTCCGCACAATAACAACAACAAAAATAGCAACAAGGCTAGGGAGGAGACCGAATGCCCGTCACGTCATCTTTGGTTTCACAAACGGTGTTATCGAGCGACTATCCAGCAGATTTCCGCGGAGTCGCGCATGGGGTAGTTGGAAGCTCTGTTTGACTCATTTACATTCATAAATTTTACCAGTAATTTTATCTCATGCCATGTCTTGGAGCAATTTTTCAGCCACTCTCTTTTACATTCATAAAATTTACCAGTAATATCATCTCGTGTCTTGTCTCGTAGTAATTTTCCACCACTCTCTTGAGTACACGGACTGGTATCTTTCACTTTTCCCTCGATAGTGATATCTCAACAAAAGTTTTTGCGGCCAAGATTCTTAATACACGTGGTTGCTCATAACGTCATATGATTTGTTTCCTTGAATCATAGTTTGTATGGTGAAAAGGTGAAGCAAAATATCTCAAATATAAAACAAATTTATGGAACTTTATTACAATTAATTTAAATTAGAATTTTTATCACTTCCTCGAATCAGAGTTCGGGGCAAAAGTCCGACTCTTTTCATATGCCTTTCAATTTCCTTAACCTATTGTGTCTAACGAAAACAAATTTTTACCCATTCAAAAATAATATAAAAATATGATTGCTAAGATTTTTGTGGTGAAGAGTGTTTTTAGGTGAATTCAATTGATACTACTTGGTTTTTCTGAATTCACCTGACAATATAAAAATAATAATTAATGTAGTATACTAAAATAATTTAACCTATTTTGCTCAACAAAAACAAACTTTTACCCATTAAAAATAATATAAAAGTAATAATTAATATAGTATACTATAGTAATTGAATATATGGTTTATATTATAATTTAATATGATGATGATGATGATTAACCTCCAGTAAGATCGA
>JZKD02S0039698.1:6577-18839 GCA_000966675.3 Picea glauca
AATTACCAAGCCTGTGGAATTACCATCTTTCAATCTCCTTGGAGAATTGCAAAATCTGCACATTAATATTCCACTACTGCAAGCAATAAGGGATGTCCCTATTTATGCCAAGACTTTGAGGGATCTCTGTATTAGAAAACCTAGATGAAAACCTAAAGATCCCCTCATAGTGCATGTAGTGGGGGATTTGTTTGAGCTAATGCTAGGAAAAACTCCACCTATTAAATATGGCGACCCAGGAAACCCTACCATCACAGTTAAAATCGAACAAACATCTATTCATCATGTACTAGCTGATTTAGGGGAAACAATTAACATCATGCTAATAGAAACTACGCAGTTGCTGCAACTCGGAACAAAAATCCGACCTACTCCTACTGTTCTAGAATTAGCTGATCGCTCTATCATCAGAACAGAAGGAGTAATCGATGATTTAGTTATTTCAGTAGACTCATGGGAGTATCCTGCTGATTTTGTCGTGTTGCAGCCCAAATCCAGTCTGGGAGGCCATCCTCCAATTCTAGGACGACCATGGTTAGACACAGCGGAAGCCTTCATAGGTTGCCGATTTGGTTCTATGACCATCTTAGATGGTTACGACACAAAAAAACATACCCTGTATCCTCATGCTACACCCAATGTAGAACCTGAAAACTCTCTATGGATGGACACGAGGCTGAAAGTGCTCTGCCTGTGCTAACTATAGGAAAGGCCCTGAGTTTCAAGGACGAGATAGAGGATGAGTTAATCAACTATTTTATTTTTGACCCCTCTGCTGTTACACAACACAAGCACCACCAATTGATCAGAGTCTTTGACCCTATGGCCTAGGAAGAAATGAACTCAGAAATGTTCTCATAAATTGCTGACAATCAGAGTGATTCATCTGTAACAACAGTCGCTGTAACAACAAATGCTGTAACAACAGATGATGAGACAACAATAGCTGAATTATTTCCTAAAATCAGTTCTAAGAGCGTCACTGTGGAAATCGAACCTGGAAAAACCTTGAACATCAATCCCGAACTCTCCAACGCTGAAACTCGTCGACTGATGAATTTACTGATTGAACATAAAGAAACATTTACATGGGATTACATGGATATGAAAGGAATCCCCTCTGAACTATGCACCCACCATATATACATCAAAGAAGAATGCCGACCCATTTGCCAACCACAAAGGAGGATGAACCCAAACCTTAAAGAAATTATTAAGGAAGAACTTTAGAAACTCCTCAAAGCCGGGTTCATCTATCCTATATTAGACAGTGAGTGGGTATCACCATTGGTTATTGTGCCTAAAAAAAATGGTAAGTGGAGAGTGTGTGTGGATTATATAGCCCTAAAGGAGGCAACGCAAAAGGATCATTTCCTCTGCCATTTATTGATCAGGTTTTAGATAACTTAGCTGGAAAAAAATATTTTTCTTTCCTAGATGGATTCAGTGGCTGTAACCAGATACAAATTGCCCCATAGGACCAAGATAAAACCACCTTTACCAACCCTTGGGGTACATTTTCCTACAAGGTTCTCCTATTTGGCTTGTGTAATGCACCAACCACCTTCCAGAGAGCTATGATTGGTATTTTCTCTGATATGGTGAATGACTGTATGAAAATATTCATGGACGACTTTACATCTTATGGGACTAATTTCGAAGACACTTTGTCTAATCTGGAAAAAGTTCTCAAAATATGTAAACAATCTCATCTTTATTTAAGTACAGAAAAGTGCCATATGATGATGCACGAAGGGTTAGTGATAGGACACTTCATCTCTTATGCAGGAATTTATGTAGATCTAGCCAAAATACAGGTAATTTTGGACATTCCAACTCCATCAACTCAGAAAGAGGTAAGAGGTTTTTTAGGGCACGCCGGGTATTACAGGAGATTCATTAAAAATTTCTCTAAACTTGCCTCTCCATCGTTTTTCTTACTAACAAAAGATGTTAACTTTCGTTGGACCGACGACCATGAATTGTCCTTTGTAGATCTTAAACAAAGATTGTCTATAGCTCCCATCTTGAGAGGGCCCAATTGGGCTCTACCTTTTCACATTTCTTCAGATGCCTCAGACACTGCAATTGGTGCAGTACTAGGGAAACAGGAGGACAAAGAACCCTATGCTATCTACTATATCAACAAGAACATGGCTCCTGCTGAGTTAAATTACACAGTTATTGAAAGAGAATTCTTGGCAGTAGTATATGCAATCAATAAATTTAGGCATTATGTAACTGGTTACCCAAATTTTATTCATACTGATCATTCAACCATAAAAGATCTAATGAATAAACCTATTACTAATGCCTGAGTGACAAGATGGTTGTTACTACTGCAAGAATTTGACATCACTATAGTGGATAGACCAGGAAAAGAAAATGTGGTTGCTGATTTTCTCTCGAGATTACATATAAATGATGATAATTCACYTGTAGAYGATTCCTTTCYTGATGAAMATTTGTTTGYARTATMTDCTCAMTYRCCYTGGTATGCAGACATTRCTAATTATCTGGTTGCAGGGAAGGTACCTCCACATCTATCTCCTAGGGAAAGAAGGAAAATTATTCAAAAGAGTGCTAGGTACAGTTGGATAGGAGGATACCTCTTCTACACAGGCCTAGACCAAGAAATCAGAAGATGTGTGAGGGATGATGAGGTTTATGATATGCTAAAAGATTTCCATGATGGCCCTTGTGGGGGTCATTTTACTGATAAAAGGACCAGGCATAAAATTTTAAGGATGGGCTATTATTGACCCAACATATTTCAAGATGCCAAGAAGTATGTCCAAACTTGTGACAGTTGCCAACGCATGGGTCAACCAACTCACAGAGATGAGATTCCACTCCAGCCTCAGGTAGTGTTAGAGCCTTTTGAGAGATGGGCCATGGATTTTGTAGGACCCATTCACCCACCTTCCAATTAGAAAGTCTATATATTAGTCTGTACAAATTACATGACCAAGTGGGTGGAGGAAAAAGCACTTATTAGAGCGTCAGAAGAGGTTGTCTTAACATTCTTGTTTGAAGATATATTTGTTAGGTTTGGCGTTCCCAGAGAATTGGTCACTAATAGAGGACCCCCTTTCACATCACATAAATTTGAATCTCTACTCAGTAAATATCATGTTTTACATAGAATAGCTTCTCCATGCCATCCACAAGGCAATGGCCAAGTGGAAAGAACCAACAAAGTCATCAAAGCCATTCTTACTAAAACAATGAGAGAAAATCGTAAGGATTGGTCTGATATATTGCAGGAATCTCTATGGGCTTACCAAACTACTTGGAGGAGCACAACTGGTTTTTCTCCTTATGAGATGGTATATGGAAAAAGCCCTGTTTTTCCCATTGAGTTCGAAATCAAAACCTTAAGAACTGCATCAACAGTCAACCTCGACTTGACTATGGCACATAAAGCCAGACTGCAACAAATCAATGAGCTTGATGAAAAGCATTTGGATGCCATCCATCAAACCACAGTGATTCAACAACAAAAAAAAAATGGCATGACCGAGTCATTAAGAAGAAATTATTCCAGAAAGGACATTGGGCTCTGTTGTATGATTTATGCTTTAAGGAATTTCAAGGAAAGCTGCGTACATGATGTCTAGGGCCTTACAAGGTAGACATCGTCTTTCCCAATGGGATATTCCATTTGATTACTATTGATGGATCCAATACACACTTACATGCAAATGGTCATCGCCTGTGTCTGTATCAGCGTCCACTATCCAAGACAGAATTCAAAACTAGCTGTACAACTAATACAAATTATCAAATCTTAAATGGAAAGGAGCTTGCTCCTTCCCCTTCTGAACTTTAGGACTTCTTTTGCTCAGATTTTGTATGTAAATAATCTCAGCAAGATTTGAATTTCTCTGTTGTTAGTTGAAAATTTTCTATTTTCTTTACTATGCTAATAAAGCCTTGAAAGGTATCAGGCAATTATGTGTGTGCAGGTAGATTGATGAACAAACATAAACGATGAGTTCATGGAAGTTGAAAAACTTCCTAGAATCGAAGTAAGGTAGCGTTTGGTCGATTTCAATGCTGTTAAACCTTTTTCCGATGAATTGGCCGATTTCAATGATGCCACACCTTTTTTCGATAAATTGGCCGATTTCAATGCTGTTACATCTTCTTCCGATAAATTGGTTGATTTCAATGCTGTTCCACCTTTTTCTGATAAATTGATCGATCTCAACGCTATTAAACCTACCTTCGACATTTTTGAAAAAGAACCTGCTGATACACTAATTACTGTTGTTCTTTCTTGCCACTTCACTCTTTCTTTTTGCCGATGATGTGGCTCCAACCCTCCAATATTTCGTGCAACAACACTACTGATTAGACAATACTGATGCTTTCTATCTGAAAGTGTTGCTTCATTATGACGTGACTTCACATTCGACGATATCCAGTTGACTCACTATAGTAAGGACTATGTCTCTGCAAAAGATGTCATTTCTCTCATGATCCTTCATCATGCCAACTATTACACGCCATTCCGACGGTGGTTGGATTGTGCGGTTACTCTAACAGCTTGTTATGTGCGATAAGATTTGAGGTACGTGATTAATCCTATGTGTTAAAGTAATGAAGATATAAAAGCACGATTTCCTATTTACTAATCGATTACAACTGGAGCCAATCCGCTTAGTTGGGGGGGGGGGGACGTAAATTTAGCCGTTCATTCCGAATTTTATACACACCTCCACCACCTTTCCACCCACACTTCTTTTAACTAAGACACTGTGTTCTCTCTGCAAACCACATTCGAGCTTATTGCATCTTTGATTTAGGTGATAGTTTCTCCTCCTACGTGCCTATGACTCTCAAGAAACATCATGGGAGGATCAGCTGTGAGATATGAACTTGCAACTCTGGACATTTTGCTGATACACCCAGAGGCCTACCAAATATTTCTTCAGGCCAGCTAGATATCGTATTTTAAGAAGTTGAAAGAGTTTAGTGAGGACGAGGTATTGGAGTTTAGTCAAAATCTTACTGAAGGGTATTCAATGGTGAATGGGGTACGGATTCTAGTGACATAAGAAAGCATTGCTGTTGTAACAGGGTTGCTAATAACAAGAGATCGATGGTTTAACAGAAAAACACATCTTCCGGATGCACAAAAGGGGTTCCTCATCAACAATGAGCAAGTTCAGACCAAGGGCATAGGTGTAGGCATCAATTCCTTACCAGAGCCATGGGGGAAAGTCATAGAATTTTTAAAAAGGTACATTACCTATGAAGGCCGATACCAAGTTGTTTGTTTTTCTGATTTCATCTTATTATCACATCTACGACATCAAAAATTGATAAACATTCCTTATTTTCTCCTACATTCATTGCATAACATGGCCCATTTTGTAAAAAAATCCAAGAGCCCCAAGAACTGCGTTTCTAATCACAAACTCATCAGCCTATTAATTCGCAGAGGTATGGGCATTTCCAATAACCCATTATCTGCTGTATCAGACCAGCCATAGTCTGTAAATCCAGAAAGAATTGTACCAGTCCTTGACAATGCAACCCATGGACCTCTTCTAGAGCCTCTACCCTCGGCTACAACAACAGTCCAAACCCCTACTATCTCTATTCGTAAGATGACTCAGAAAAGAAACCATATAACCCGAAGCCATATTGGCACCAGACGGACAAGCCTCGATGACTTTGCATTACAACAACCTATAGCTGTGGACAAACAAACAGATGAAGAGCCAACTGCTCGACCACAATCATAACACTTGGTTGATACACCGATTATTGAAATACTACCCCCTGCCTCTGACAAGAAAACCCCTGCTCTTACCTCTGCATCACCTAAAAAGCGAACAAGGATAACACGGTCCACTATAACATCAAGACCACTTACCCCCTCTGCTATGGCACCAACTATCACACAGATCCCTCCTATTGCTGCTGCAATCACACAGTATTGTCCTATTACCGCTGCAACCGATCCAACACATACTATCATTACCTGTGCATCTTCGCAGAAAAGGAAACATCCATTCAAAGGAAAACCTCGGAGATCCATTGATCAAATTGGATCAACATAAAATCAGAACCCTCTGGCTGTTGCAATAGAGAATTCTATAGGGGTACAAATACTAGGTTTTACTTTATGCCTAGAACCGCAAGAAACTATCTTCTCCTTTCAAAATAAATGTACTCAATTCATAGCAGAATCATCGGTGCTACCTGATCATTCTGCGCATCCTAGAGCCATTGACGATATCCAGTTCATCATTTACCCCAAGATACCATAATATCCTCCTTGTGTGCTTGAGGAAGAACACCCTGTTCCTCCTACAACAACGAAGAAGAAAACCACTACGTTCGTTTCTACTTTACCTAGGAGAAAAACCATGTCCACCAGGTCTGTCGAAGCTGCAATTGGAAGGCAATATATGGAGTAGTCTATTCCTATTCTTCATCCACTATTCCCTATGGTTGATGCAGAGACAGTTCCACAAGAATCAACTGTCCACATCGAGACTGATCCACAAGAACTAGTCCTGAAAGATACAACTGTTACACAAGAACCAGCTGCTCCATAGAATATTGTCCCACTGGAGGCAGTAATATTAGAACCAACTGTCCATGTTGAGATTGCTCCACAGGAACTAGTCCTGATAGCCACAACTGTTACACAAGAACCAGCTCCACAACATGCTGAGGATGTGCCACTTTCCCAAATAGAGCAAAAGATCAAGAATACAAAAAACTCCAGGATCGCTGCACTAATAACAAAAAATAATAACCTCAAAGCAGAGTTAAAGACCCTGAAACAGGAAGTGGCAGCTGCTCAACAGAATAATCCAGAAGGTATAATCTTGGACATCCTATCACTAACAAAATATGTTATGGGTAGAGAAAAAGAACTCATGTGTTTTGAGTGTGGCAACATTTACTATGAGGCAGGATATGAGGTAGTCAAAGTTCCACTGGCTACAGAACCAACAAATGTATCAATCAAGACTGAACATGGACTTCCTGCTACACAAAAATCAGTAAAATAGAGGAGATCTCAACGTCATAATTCAGCTCCTGGTATACCAGAAGCTTTCAAACAAGAACCTTTGTTTCCTTCATGAGTTGTTACTCGAGCAACTCAAACTGATCATGTTCTCAGGAATAAAGAAACCCAAATAGATTGTTGACACAACATATTTTCTTTTTGACACAACATTGTTCATTACCGACACTTAGACATTTCTCTTAACAATTTTGCACTGGAGGAGATACTGATCTACTTCATTTACAAAGTAAGGTTTGAATGTATTTTGCATGAGGACATGCAATGTATTCAGTTGGGGGGTATGTTAGGACCCTGAAATGTCCCTTTTCACTACACCTTTTGATCGTTCAACCTTCTCATTCCTAAGCTAAATGACTATTATAATGAGCACCAAGACCCTTTTTCCCAAGGTATGAACTATTCATCTTGCTTTTATATTTTCATTTACTTAGCATGTTTGATTGATAACGTTCACTTATTTTACCCATGAAATGATTTAACTAATGATCAAAATGTTAGAATAGCCTACTTCGAGAAACTCACTGCTGTTACAGCTATGCGCCAATCCTGGAAGCTGTTACATGACTTCTGCAACAGATGCCCATCAATCCTAGAAGCTGTTACACAACTACTACGACAGAATATTGTTAATCTCAGAAGCTGTTACAACAGACATAGCTGTTACATAACTTTTATGACAAAAGCTTGTTAATCTCGGAAGCTGTTACAACAGATGCCACGAGTCCTGTTGTGATACGACTGCTGCAACACCTGCTGATTAGAATGCTGGCTCACGATGTTGATGAAAGATAATTCAAGATTTTGTATTAATGATAGCTAATGAACAGCTTGAGAATCGAGGATTCTCAAGACTGTTTTGTTTTTGAACACTGAACGAATCTGACTTTAAATAGCAGATCTTTTGTAATGTAAAGGGTTGTTAGTATTTTTCCTTGAACTGAAGAAAGTAGTGATTATTGTATATAGAAATATTTTTGGCAATTAAATGAAGAAGTGGATTGAATTTCTTTAGCAGACTGTAACCTATCTTTTTGAGTGGATTCAGTGAGAAGGAAAGGGCCCACCTTCCTCACCAATTCCTCTCTATTTCAAATTCTAGATTTAGTCGTTTTCATTGCAATGGTTTAATTGTTAGATATTTCTGAATATAACTGCTGTTATAGTTTAGTTCCTTCTTGGTAAATGCGCATAGACTTGTCTCATGAGAATTAGAAGAAAGTTGCTGAACATGGCTGGAGAACTGCTTTTTCTTTTTCTGCATTAGGTTAAAATCTTGTTTTGAGAAATAAAAGTGTGAAGTAGCTTCTTGCAATAAGTAGATTTCCTTTCTGCAATAGTACATAGTTTCTTCCTGCAAAAGTAATTTAGGAAGTTAGATCAGGGTAGATAATTCAGGGTTTTTATATATTCATCAATTTAGACTGCAATTGCGATTTTAATTCTATAGCACTCCAGCTGTATCAACACAACTGTGTTAGTGATATTGTTTGTTGTTTTTGTTAAAAAAAACTTCCCTACTGCAATTAGATTAGAGATGCTTTCATAATCTAGCATAGACTATGCAAAATTATCTTGAAATAACAGACTTCCCTGGGTTGACAATTTATATTGAACACTTTGATTTTCCATTCAATTAGATGATTAAAGTGCCCAACAACTCCGTCAAGGAAGTGATCTCCTTGTCAACTAACCGTGCTGACTATCGTACGACATCAAGCCCTTCAAAGATGAGGTATTGTGTGATGTTACTCCTCTCGAAGTTTGCGATGTTCTTTTGGGCCAACATTATTTATGGAAACGTCATGTTGTATATGAGTCTAGGCCTCGTAGTGTTATTATTACTTTGAATAAGAAATTGTACAGGATACCTGTGGCAGTCCCACCTAGTGCTATTTCCTTGATCTCTGCTAAGAAATACAAGAAGGTCATCTCTCAAACGAGGAATTTTGTCTTCTTCGTGATTCGCCCTCAGAGTAAGTGAAAGATCACAACCACATCTAGGGTCTCTGCGATTGAGCTCTCCACATAGCAGAAGCAAGTAGATAAGGTCGTGGAAGAATACTTAGATATCTTCTACTCACCTATCGGGGTACCTTTGCACTGCCAGGTCAAGTACCCCATCGATCTGACCCCCAGCACACCGCTTCCCAATGGGCTAGTCTATTTCCACTCTCTGTTAGAGAATGAGGAGATCAAGCGACAGATCCAAGAACTTCTCCACAAGGGGCACATCCATCCCAGCTCATAACCTTGTGGGAGCCCAAATGGGCTAGTACAGAAGAAATATGTAACCTGGCAACTCTGCATTGATTATCGGGCTCTGAATAAAATCATAGTAAAAAATTGGTACCCGATTCCCCGAATCGACGACCTTCTTGATCAAATCATGGGGGCCAAATACTTCAGTAAGATTGATCTGAAGTCTGGATACCACCAGGTCCCGATAGAATAGACAGATATATGGAAAACCACCTTCAAGTGAAAGGAAGGCCTTTTTGAATGGTTGGTTATGCCCTTTGGTTTGACAAATTCTCCAACCACTTTCATGAGGATGATAGACGATATCCTGTGACCATTCACCAATACTTTTGTAGTGGTGTATCTGGATGACATTCTCATTTACAACAAGACTTGGGCCAAACACTTGCAGCATATTCAGCAGGTTCTGCACACGCTGCGACAACACAAGCTATATGCCAACTTAGAAAAATGATCCTTCGACATGGACATGGTCCATTACCTGGGATACATAATTGATCAACATGGTGTGCATGTGGATCCATCCAAGATCCAAGTCATCCGTGACTCGCTAGCCCTAACCACACTAAGTGAGCTTCAAAGCTTCTTGGGCCTTGGAAATTTCTACTGCAGGTTCATGTTTGGATTCTCCCATATTGTGTGGGCCCTCATCCAAATAACCAGGGGTGGTGGTAAGGAAAAAATTGTGTGGGGCCGGTCCCAACAACAAGCGTTCGACGATTTGAAGCAATGCTTGCGCTCATCCCCAATACTTTCACTGCCAGACTTGCAACAACCCTTTGAGATCGAGACAGATGCTTCATACTATGCGCTGGGTGCCATTCTCACTCAGCATGGCCACCCTGTGGCCTATCATAGTGAGACATTATCGGATTTTTTCCGTAAGTACCCTACTTACAACAAAGAAATGTAATCCATTGTGCAAGCCTGCCACCAATGGAGACATTACATTATTGGGAAGGAGACAATCATCCACACTGATCATAAGCCACTGAAGTTCATGCAAACTCAAGGAAAATTGCAGAATGATCGGCATCAAAAGTGGTCCACATACTTGCAACAATTCCACCTCAACATCAAGTATAAAACAAGAAGCACCAATTGCGTCATTGATTACCTCAGCAGAACGCCAGTTGCGACACTCACCATGGTGCTAGACTCCTGCGGCCATGAGACCTCTGGATGGCTCCAACTCTATGAGACAGACCCGAACTTCGTCACAACCTACCAAATGTTGGGTGAAAACACAATTGTCAATAATTTCCATATTCAGGATGGGTTGTTGTGTCGTCTAGGCCATATCTTTGTTCCATCAAGAGAGCGAGCGAAGCTGATCTAGGAAGCCCACTATAGTCGGGTGGAAGGACACTTTGACATCGAAAAGATAGTGGTGATGCTAAAGAAACATTTCTACTGGTCGAAACTTCGACAAGAGGTCAACAAGTATATCAGGTCCTACCCTACCTGGGCTATTTCCAAACCGACCACTAAGAAACAGGGCTTGTACACCTCTCTTCCTACTCCTGACAGGCCATGGGAATCCATCTCAATGGACTACATGTCGGGCCTCTTGTCCAACAAGCAGGGAAATGACTGTGTTTTTGTCGTTGCTGATCACTTTTCTAAGATGGCGATTTTGGTTGCCTGGAAGAAGAAAACAACAAAGGCCACTATCAAGCTATTCTTTGAACGAGTCTGGGTACATTTTGTAATCCCACAAACTATTGTCTCAAATCGGGACATTCGATTTCTCAGCACATTCTAGTCGAGCCTCTGGTCACTGATGGCCACCAAGCTCACCAAATCCATGACCTTCCACCCCCAGACACAGATGGCCAACCTGAGGTCGTAAATTGAATGACTGCGCATATCCTTCACATGTATAATTCAAAGCACCCTCGCACATGGGATGAGAGCCTTCTCTATGTCCAACATTTCTACAATCGAGCCCTGCATAGCTCAACCGACCACAACCCCTTTCAGGTGGGGTTGGGATTCCAACCATTGGGTCCCATATATGTTTCACTTCCCCTTGCAATCACCTCGACCGACTCATCTCCTGCTCCAACTGAAGATGACAAAGACACCCGGTTCATTGAGCAGGTCCAACACATCTGCCAATAGGTTCATGATATCCTACAGAAGTTCAATGACAAGTACAAGCAACACCATGATCAACATCGGGTGCCACATAAGTTTCAGGTGGGCAACAAAGTTTGGTTACAATTGCAGAAAGAATGCCTCACAGGACCCCATAAAAAGCTTCACCCACTCCATTATGGGACGTACACCATCACCAAGTCCGTGGGGGATAATGAATTTGAGCTCAAAATTCCTCCTTTCCTTGGCCTGCACCCAGTGTTCAACGTGGATCTCCTTCGCCCTTATTTCCTAACTTTATTGGACACATCAGACGTAGAAGAACAGTTGAAACAAACAAAGATCAACTCCGAATGCATACAACATGAGTCCAACGATCAGATTGTGGACACACAGATCAAGGGCACTCGACAACAAAGGATCCATCTATTATCACTGAAATTTCGTCTGCACATGGCGACAAGAACTCCGCATCATCAAAATAGGAATGAAGCCATTCATGGCACAAGATTAATTCCACAGCATGGAAAAAGGGTCAAAAACTATACAAAGTAACCAAAAATTGAAGGGCGCTTTACAAAATCTGGGTGCATATGCGCAGAACATAAACGTACCATGCGCGCATGCGCGCACGACGCGCGACTGTGAGCGCAAACACCCGCGCACCTGCTAAATGACGCATTTATTGAAATTGGTTGACCTCCCAACCACTAATGGATCAGCTCCCAAGCCGATTTGACATCAAATCTGAGCTGAATCCACATGGTAGGATGGTCAAAGACCTAATTGAGCCCTAAAGAGCCCCTTTTCACACCTCAAAGGAGTTACATAATCACCCCATGCCAT
>JZKD02S0039720.1:62634-72777 GCA_000966675.3 Picea glauca
TTGGCAAGTGGCACCCTTGGAGCACGTGGTGCATCCTGAAGGGCACGTCGCACAAAAGAAACACAAGAAGCGAGTGGCACCCTTGGAGCACGTGGTGCATCCTGAAGGGCACGTTGCGCAAAAGAAACGAATTAGGCGAGTGGCACCCTTGGAGCACGTAGTGCATCTTGAAGGGCACGTCGCACTGATGATGATGAAGAAACAAACCTAGATGGCCCTAAGACTTTAATGCCTTAAGAAATCATTAAACAGTGTCCCTAACCAAGTTTCGTCCAGTTTAGAATCTAAGTCATAAGTCTAAAAATTCTCCAGGGTAAAAATTTAGTCTAACCTTAAGAAAAGACCCTAAGAATAAAAATAAAAATTAAAAAAAAAACCCACTTCAGTAATAGTTTAGTCTTCATAAAATTCTTGGGGTAAATGAAGAGAGTAAGAATTTAATTAAACTAAGGGATTTAAAAATTTGCAAAGAAGAGATTATTTCTTAACTTATGAAAGTACAAAAGATATTAAATAAATAATAAAAAGAAAATATTTAATAACGCAACTACCATTTTGGGCTTTAATAAAAAGGGGAAAGAAGGGAATAATAATAATTAGGAAACTAATTAATGGAGGAAACTTAATAAAGGAAAGATGGGAAATTATGGTAAAAAGCACGGTCAACATAGTAAGGAATCTTCAATTAAGAACCTGCTAATCTGAGCTAATTTAGTAACAACTTTTTTTTAGGAAAGTATTTAAAACATGTAAGGGGATCTAGGAACACCTAAGAGTAAATTTAAGAGAAACTCTAGGTGGGTGAGGGATTTGAGACAATTAATAAATTTAAAGAAAATATTTATTGGAGAAAAGAGGGGGATGGATGACACTTGTGCGATGGAGAATATTTAGAATTTTTTTATTGAAACTTAATTTAAAATGTGAATTAGGAAAGTTGGTGGGTCTCAAAACTCTATAAAAGAAAAGGGATATGAGGAAGAAGGGGATTGGATTTTAGCGTAACATTACACTGCCAAAATTGTGACTTTATTGATTACTTGTGAGGAGTTGGGATTTTCCAGCTCGGATTGGAGTGGTAGCTCGGCCTTGCGAGGTGAGATGGGAAGCTAGACATACCATTTGGATAGTGTGTGGCCCCTTTGCGGCTTGGGGGGGCTAAGGGGGAAGCAGAGTACCCCTAGAGATTGGCTGGGAGGTACCGGTGAGGTCTCGACGGTCGGCGAGCGGGAGCGGCACGGATCACGTGGATGACACACAGAGCAAGCGAAAGGGCAATGGTATGAATTGTAGTTGGGTAGAGTAGAATGCATTAGGAATTTATGATTGAATCTGTATGCTGAATTGTGCATAGATGTATTATGTCTTGAGCTTGATGTCATTCGATTTTGTTTTATTACTCCTGTGATGGATTGGCAGTTTAATTCTACTATAGCAATGAAAGAGGTGATTACAGTAATTAAAATTGGAATTTACTGCGTGAACAGGGAGAAAATAAATCAATAGATTTAGCCCTAACATTGGAAAGGTGTTTTTATGATACCTCCATGGTTTTACCAAATTTTTCATCTCTTCTACCTTTCACTGAGATCCCTACGCGTTTGCCTTACTATATGCTTTTGTCTATTTCAGGATACTGGTTTTCGAATCTAAAATTTTTAATGTAAAGTGTTACTGTCTCTAGCCTTTACTGTTGTAGTTTTAATGAAATGTTGTACAACAGGGATGTGTTAAATGGAAATTCGCTCTGTAATAATTTTATAGGTTACCTCTGTTTGTCCAAAAGAAATTTTGAAATTTGTTCTATGTTATGTAGTGGCTGAATGACCTCCCTCTGCGAATGATTACTTGATGGCGTTATACCTTTTACTTGGAAAATGTCTTCTGGATTGCTGTCATTCAACCACAGTTTTACCCCGTGTGAATTTACCTAACGTGCAAGGGAGAATCTAGAAATTCTGATTTTTACTTTTGATTCCAGCTAGACCACCACCTTGATCCACTGTAATTTTGAGTGTGATTGTTTTTCTTACAAGATTTAAGGTGTCCAAGGGCATCCATGGCTGATTGTGTGTGGGTAGACTGTTAATAGTGATAGTGTCGCTCATCCTCAGTCTGTGCAAGTTATACTTCCCCTTCTCAACAACTGGTCAGGAAAATTTGATTTTGGCGACCCTCAAACCATTCTAGACTTAGTAAACCTACCAAACATCTCCTTACCTTTTAAAATCATTGTTTATAAAAATTGTTGTCTATAGTATAGTTGTTTATAAAATCGCGGATGAGATTTAGGATCTCATCTTTGGATCTCTGATAAAATCACGGATGAGATTTAGGATCTCATCATTGGATCTCTGATAAAATCGCTATTTATAAAATCACTGATGAGATTTAGGATCTCATCATTGGATCTCTGAAAGAATCGTTGTTTATAAAAATCGTTGTTTATAAAATTATTGTTTATAAAATTGTTGATAAGTAATTGGATCTCTCATTGTTGTAACAGAAGAAATTTTAGCGCTAGCCTTCCACTCTCGTCGGTGCATTTTCCTTAGGTTGTCATTTTGATTTTTGGTTGTCAGCGAGTTCCTGCACATTGACATTCGTTTCAGTCGCCTCTGCCTCTGAAAGATGCCATTAAATTCTGTCATCCCTATCAACCTGGCTTGGCAGACCCCTTTAATTCTGACTACTTCCCTCATTGGCTGCCTCGGTGCAGCATGATTTTCGGCCTATGCCATCCAGTTGCCCTTGATCTGGCATCACTCACTGCTGCAATTTTTCCTTTTTCTGTTTTTGCTAATCTACATCGTGTTATTAAGGCACAATGCTTATGACTGTAACTTGTTTTTAAATGCATGAGAGAATTGTCTTGAACCCTTTGTTTTTAAATTATGTAATGTTTATATTTTGTTAATGTAACATGGAAGGGTGAAGTCGCCATTAGTTGGGATTGCAATGCTTTCATTTTATAAAAGAAAATATATGGTTAATTAGGGTCAGGTCATGTAATTTCATTGTTGAAAAATCACAAATAAAGGGTAGGTTATGTTTGAGCCTGTGCGTGGCTTGGATAGCATGCATTATGTCCTGGGAGCCTCTCGGCGTTGGGTCCCATCTCATTAAATCCAGGGCTGATGTTGTTTCTATTGTGTTTCCATTTTATGAAACACTCATAAAGGTTATTGACTAACATTTGATCATGTTGAATCCTTAAAGTTAAATTCATCGTCATTTCTAGCTGGCAATGTTCACCAAAAGGGGAAAAAGGGCCAGCGAGCTTACTTTCCATTTCTAAATGCACTAGGAGAAAAGGGTTAGTTGATGAGACCCCCCTTCATGATCTTATAAGTTTTATTAAAATTGTTAATTAATTGCAATGCATTTATTTGTAATTGTAATGTTATTTAATTAATTGTTATTAAATGGTTATTTAATTGTTATTTACTTAATTGTTACATAATTGCAATGTTAGTTAGTTGCAATGTTATTTATTTAATTGCTATTTAATTGGTGGTGAAGCATGAAATGTATTGTTATTCAACGACAATGTTAGGGTAACATTAGATGAAAGGATGTTGTTAATTTATTGGAAATGTTACTGAAAATTTTATTGTTATTAATAATATATTTTGGTATGGTAATGGGTAGAAGCATTGTTACCGTAATTTATGTTCAAACTGTAATGAATAGTAATGTGATGAATTGTTAATGACATGTTAATGTAATTGAATGTGTTGTGAGATGATGGATTATAGCGCTAATGTCAAAATGCTTTATAGTTTATGGAAAGTTAATGTTTGGGAGGTTATTTTAATGCTTTTTCGATTATGGAAAAATAATATTAAGGGGAATAATAATACAAAAGCTAGTAAGTTTAGTAGTGCTAAATTTAAGATGCATTTTCGATTATGGAATAACGATTATATGATTATTTTCTACGTAAATAATCTAGTGCCGTATCAAGAGACTCGGGCCCTTTAAAGGTAGGGTTCCACTCTTGCGACACACCTCTAAGGTTGTATCAGTAGTCTTGGGCTCTTTAAAGGCAGAGTTCCCACCACTGCGACGTCCTGACAGAGATTACTAGTTTCTGCCTGAGCAGTCGGCCAGGAGCCTATCTGACCTTCTCTCTCTTCGGAGCAGAGAACTAAGATTAAACGCCCTGCTTTCCTGTGCAGAAATAGTAAAATCTACTACCATGGATTCTTCCATCTGCGTTTGTACTATACGTAACACAGTATGTCATTTAATGCTTGCAGTTACTTGTTGTGCGCCTTATGTATTCTTGTTGTGATCATTGTGGTTGCGTCTTGTTTGTCATTAGGTGGCGACGTAAAGTCAAGTGTGTCTGTTTATTTTTACACGCGCACACACACCTTAAACAAAAAAAATAAATTTGCACCTGTTATCAGAGTTGTTGTCGTAACGAGGAGGCTGCTACATTTTTCTATTTTCTTTTAGTCTCTTTTATTTTTAATAATAATGCTTGGTCAAAGTAGCATCTCACGCATCACTATCTTAAGACAAGAACTTGCTCGCACATGATATTTTATATGATTTAGTTCTTCCTTTATTTTATAGTGAGATGCTAGTGGATCCAAAAGCTAAAGTTTATCTTTGGCCAAAATTGTTTCCTGAAAAGTTTTCTTTTGTTGTTTTGATTTTGGGTACTTCTGATTTTGAATCCCATTAATAAAATTTGATTTGGTTTGCTGTGTGTTTTTTGTTTTCTTTGATTGCTTTGAATGAGTTTTCTTCTTGTTTGTCTTTTTGAATCAATATTTTTCTGATTAAGGACCGATTGTCAAATGAAGCATTCATTTTAAGACTTGTGTTTTTCAATCAATTTGAAATAATTGAAAGGGTCCTGATATTAAGATATAGCTTAGACAATTGATTTTTAAGTCAATTGTCACTTTCATTTTGTCCTAAAATTGTCGTTGTCAGAGTATTACATAGGAGATGTGGTTTAAATATTTTAGAATTACAATGATCTTTAAACTTTTTACATCATCCATATTCTTAAGGAATCACTTTTAAGTGATTCCCCATTATCTAGATGATTTCTTAAAGGAAATCTAAAATCTCTAAACCATGATAAAACTTCTTATTTTGAAAGAAAATAAATAAGCTATTCACTTGTATTGAAATTAACCTCCAGTATCACCCTGCTCTCTTTGTCATCAAGAAATCTATAATTTTCTTATTATTTAAAAGTGGGATAAGAGGATTGGAAGCACTTATGTGTGGGAAGTGTGTGTAAGCCTGTTGGGGTACTGAACAGGCTCGCTGGCAACGGGTAAATGAACACATGATACCAAGACAACTTCGTCGGGGTACTGAATAGGCCTACTGACAATGAAACAATGTCAGGTTGAGAGGTAGCAGATATATGTTTCTAAATTAACTTTTATGGAAGTATACATCATGTGGATAAAACTATTGGATGGGATTAAAACATTTGAGTGGGTTAATTAATGACATCCTTGTCGAGGCTATGGACGCTTGCTAGCATGAGTGGCTCTGTCAATGGTATTGATGTTATTTTATAAACATCGTGACTCTTTGATTAAGACATTATTTCAGGTTATAATCCTCTGCAAAGAAAATTCTATTGTCTGGTTATAACATTGAGCTTATCCTAATACTATATGGTCTCAAAGTGAATTTATTTCAGGGACCTTAAATCATTTTAAAAGTCTTATTATTTTCTTCCTAAGATGAAATCTTACTAGATTAGAGATAACTGCTTCACCTAGTAAGTCACCATTTTTTGGGCCCCAACAACTTCCCCTAAATTTTTACAAAATTTAAAGAGCCCCCATTATAATCTTCATAATTATAATGAACTACAAAATCAACCTTTTCAAATGGTTCCATACCTTGGGTTTCTTTGAGACAAACTTAAGACATTCACTATAGTATAAGACATTCATTACAAGAGTATATGTCAAAAGTTAGAAACGAGCATAAAAATCTCAATTTAAACAAAAACCTTAATTTTTTAACAAATGTTTACTTTCGTTTAAATTATGATTATGTGTTCATTCTTTTGCTCATTAAAAAGTTTAACTATTTTAAATAATGTGTTCAATACTTCATCAAATAATATCTTGTTTGGTTTCTCATTTTCATAAAATCATTTGGTGATATTAATTAATTAAATTATGTTTTCATTTTGCATCTCATAATAATAATAAAAAATAAAAAAAGAATTATCTATCATTTGTTTGATTTTGTAAAAAACCAAAATTAATATTTTTCTCTTCTCCATTAACTTGAAGCTTCTAGAATTTTAAGATCATATTTGAAAGGAAATTATAAACAATGTTTGTTTGGAACTTATAGTTAGTTTAAAATCATTTTTTATTTTATTGTTCTAGATTTTGTTTTATTCACAATTTTTAGGTTATTAATTTAGGTTTCTTTTTGTTTCACAAGTTTCTATAATCAAATATTTGGTACAGATCTGATAATGGCTTGATTTTATTATCCAAATACATTCAATATGATTGATCCAAAAGTAATATTGGCTTGCTACAAATAATTTTATGAGCAACAACAGATAAAATTTGGAAAGGCATCAAGATCAAGAAGACAATTTTGCAGAACTGATTGTAGCCAAACCGTGAGGAATTTGAAGAAACGGTTGAAAACCCAGAACCAAAATGGACCCATTTACCTTTCGCTTATAGATTTTCCCAAAAACATGCACGATTTGAGAGATATTTGGGTCTCTTTACAAGGAAAATTTCAGGTGGTGGAAATTATTAGTGATGCCCAGACTGTTCATTCATTTTATAATTATATGAGAAAGTTCAGAGCCAGAGATACAAGAAATTGAGAGAATGATTTTTATCCTTTGTCTTTTGTATATTATTTATTTTGTAATTTTTTTTTCCTCAAATGGAGTAACGGATGGTTGGAATCTTTGGGAGAATGGACGAGTATTTTCAAAGAAGAATATGGAATTCCAAGTTTCTTAATGGCTTTTGTCATGTGAGTAAAATGGTTTTATTTTCATTATAATATCTTCATATTCTTTGAGCAATTGATTATACATTGATTTAAATTAGATTTAGTCTGTTTTATAAATACATGGTTAATTGTTATCATTTATGTATTAATGTTTTCAATTTTTAAGAGTTTATTATCTTAAAAATTCTTCCAGGACTACAATATGGGCATGTGATTTTGAGAAAGAATATGGGAAAGCAATTCATCTTTGTCTTTAGAGTTGTGTGATGATTATTCCATTTTTTTTCTTTCATTATTGTTGTATTATGAGAATGTTATTATGATTTATTTTAACTTTAGCTTGTCATCATATGGTATTTTCATATTGTTAAATGCTATATGTTGTCCATAATTTCTTATTCCATTTTTATGTGTGATCAATCGATCATTTAATTATTGTGAAATTTATTTCTAATGTTAAATGATGGATAATAGCAATACCCATAATTGAGTTTTCTTTCGTTCTTAAGTATTGATTATCTTAAGATCACATGATTTTTAATTAGTTGTGTTCCTGTTGTTATTAATTTACTCCAATATCAAATACTTCTTTAAATGTATTTTTTAAGTGCTAGTATTTTTCTGTTATAGGTTTCCCTTAACAACAGTACAGGCAGGATCTCATACAACACATAAAGATAATACCAGTTTCGTTAATCAGCTACAGGTTATTTTGTGTGTTATTTAGTTAAGTTGTTTATGAATGAAACGATGATTACATTAATTAGCTTTGACTTCTTTTGTGTCACTCTTTCAATTGTATTCATTTAGTGTTTATTCATTTAATTTATTTAAAAGAAGGCCAAAAATAAGTGTTGTTCATATTTGATTCATAAACTTTATCAAACAATCATTTTCACAAGGTTTTCATGCAACCCTTGTAAACTGTATATAAATTGTTCATAATCATTTGTATATTCACATTATTGGATAAATATTTGTAATTATTGTGTCGATTGTTAGAATCTTTTCTTTAGTTAGTTTATTTTATTTTTCTATATTTAGGACCCTAGTTGGCTAACAGAGCCATTAAACTCGTCTGAATAGGTTACACCAAATGAATTGGGTTATTTAGACAACCCCGGACTGGATATATTCTTCTAGTTGATGGTAAGTCAAATTTGTTTGTCAACAAATGATGCTAGAAGAAGGGCCGTGGTTGAGTTAATGAATAAATGTTTCACCCCTCAGCCATTCATAACTCCATATTTATAAATCCTTCTTATGTATCATCTTATAATGCACTACAAGGAAGACTAACTATTTGGAGTCAATTTCTTCAAATTCTTAATGGCCCCTGCCCAAATCACTGTGTCAGAACATGCTTTTAATGTCTCACTACTAGTTATTTCCAACAAGATAAATGATCTCTTTTCAGAACTCACCTTTGATGGTGAAGGGAACACATCTGCAGTAGACCATATTTCTATTTTTTTTTATAAATGTTTAAGACATAAGATCACTGACTCTAATGTTACATGTAGATTGTTCGCTCCTACTTTTCAAGGTCGAGTTAAAATTTGGTTTGAATCTTTTTCAGGCTAATTTTATTCATTCTTTGTCTGAGTTTTTATTTGAGTTTTTATCAGATTTTAGCAACTATGATTACGATGAATTAAGTGAAGAATTAAGTTGCTTAAGGAAAGACAATGGTGAACCATCCAATGATTTTGGAATTAGGCTAATCCATGTTTGTACTAGATTCCCTTTGAAAGAAATGTCGCTTATTAATGAGTGGTTTGAATATCTTGTTTCTCTTTCAGACAAACAAGATCAATTAATTGTTAACCAATCTGAATTGAACACTAACACTCAATCTCAAGATGGTTCAAATTTTCATGTTGATTTTGAAGATTTTGAAGCACCACAATTTTTGTCGACTTATTTCATTTTGGAAAATCATGAACCACATAATGCAATTGTCACATCTAATCATTCTTTGCAAACAATGTCTCCTCTTGTCGAAGAAGAAACCTTTACTTTAAAAGATGATAGTTGTCACACTCTCATAGATTTTATAACAATTTCTAAACTAAAAGAGGTTGAATGTGAAGTTGATAATCACGTGGACGATAAATCTTCCCCTAATTTAGTTGAACAGATCCATGATCAATCAGTGGGAGATAAAATCATTAGGCAAACTATTAATCAACCTTCTATCTCTAGTGATTTTCTCTCAAATTTTCCCTTACATGATGAACCAAATTGTCTCTTAGAACTTGTCTCGTATTATTTAAAAGAGAATACAACAGAGGTTGATCAGTTTATACAAGGAGAGGGAACAAAACCATATTTTGAAACGTATATACCTATCATTTCAAGAGATTCATTTCGTCTCCTCAATTCTTCTACATATTATTCCTTGTACCCCGATGTTTTTGATCCTAATGTTGTGCAATTGCATGTTCCATATTGCATTGGAGAGAATTCATGTAATGCCTAAAAACATATATCTAACATTGTTATCTCCACGAGCAATTATTTCCTAACAGCATAATACAATATTTATTCAACGTAATATCGATCTTCATACCAACAACTTAAACAGTTTAGATTCATCAAATAACGAATTCATAGCAGAATAAATAAATGCATAATTCAACAGGGTACCTGAATCTGATGCTATTTTTCGTTGCCAGTTCCTGCTGCTCTCTTGCTACCTGCTACTCAACCCTGTTCTATTGCAACACAAAAAATTTTTTCCCAAAACCATTGTCCACCCTGCCAACTAGGAAAACGACCTAGCTCCAGGATATCTACGGATATCCTGGCCCTCCGAGCCCAAAACCCCTCAGCCCCGGTGCACTGTAAACCCCACTGTTGTAACTCTGTCTCAAAGCTCCCAAAATATCCTCTCCCGTAGAATGCCTGAATATCAATCTCTCCCAAAATGAATAATCCCCTCCATGGTCCTTCTCCCTCCCTTATGCCTCCTTCACCGCCCTCGCACCTTGACTCCCCACCAAACACCTTATCCATTCATAAATGCCTTATCTGTTCATTTATTTCTTATTTATTATCTTATCCTTTACTTGAATGTTCCTTTTTACGTATGGGTTACGTTTCCCCCTATGGGATACGTAACCCCCCCTTTAATCATTACATTGTATTTTCCCCCCTTTG
>JZKD02S0039720.1:72787-97796 GCA_000966675.3 Picea glauca
TTTTTATCTTGTCTTTATAAATTTTCTGTTAGAAAACAACAAGATTAACTTGTTGTTTCCACGTTTTTAGTGTAGAAAGAGAGAAAAACCTCATGTTTTCCTAGATTTCCGTCTTTTAGGAAGCAAAAAAAAATACCAAAAGCGTATAAAAACAGTAAGTTAATTGCATTTACAGTCAAAACAGCTTCTTGTTTTTGCTGTTTTCTATGCATTTTATTTAGCATTTATTATTGAAATTGTATTATGTTGCAATGCCCATACAGAAACTACAAAAAAAATGTGCATTTATATTAGTGTTTACAGCATTATAAATAGTCATAACAGCTCGCCCAATTTTTTTTTTGTTTCTTACATTAATTAATGTGTTTTCATCTAAGGTGTTGTTTTGTTGATTTGCAGGTTAAGCGGATGGGAATTTGGGCTGGGAACGTGGCCCTTAAGGCTCCAGTGTCTCAACTAGTGCTCTGATACCAGATGTAATGCCTAAAAACATATATCTAACATTGTTATCTTCACGAGCAATTATTTCCTAACAACATAATACAATATTTATTCAACGTAATATCGATCTTCATACCAGCAACTTAAACAGTTTAGATTCATCAAATAACGAATTCATAGCAGAATAAATAAATGCATAATTCAACAGGGTACCTAAATCTGATGCTATTTTTCGTTGCCAGCTCCTGCTGCTCTCCTGCTACCTACTACTCAACCCTGTTCTGTTGCAACACAAAAAAAAAATGCCCAAAACCATTGTCCACCCTGCCAACTAGGAAAACGACCTAGCTCCAGGATATCTACAGATATCCTGGCCCTCCGAGCCCAAAACCCCTCAGCCCTGGTGCACTGTAAACCCCACTGTTGTAACTCTATCTCAAAGCTCCCAAAATATCCTCTCCCGTAGAATGCCTGAATATCAATCTCTCCCAAAATGAATAATCCCCTCCATGATCCTTCTCCCTCCCTTATGCCTCCTTCACCGCCCTCGCACCTTGACTCCCCACCAAACACCTTATCCATTCATAAATGCCTTATCTGTTCATTTATTCCTTATTTATTATCTTATCCTTTACTTGAATGTTCCTTTTTACGTATGGGTTACGTTTCCCCCTATGGGATACGTAACCCCCCCTTTAATCATTACATTGTATTTTCCCCCCTTTGTTCAACACTTGATTAATCAATTAATTAATTACTAACAAATTAATCATTAACCAATAATTTAATACTTAATCATTTAATGACTTAATAATTAATCATACATTAACCATTAATCAAATAATTAATCATACTTAAGCTAATCATAGTAAAATTATAATTAATTAACAACATATAATTGATTAAGGTTATATAATAATTAATTATAATTAGCTAATCTTTAGGATTATTTATGAAATTATTCATATTAATAAGAAAAGGGTCATTACAATTCAACATTATATAATCAGGTACAAAGAGATTACCGAATAGAACATAAAGAGAGAAAAAATTCTACCCATGAACATATCAATTCTTATTTTCATCAATTATCTGTGGGTAAATCAAGAAATGATTTGAAAGAGTCTCAAATTGCATCTTCCATTGATTCATCTCAATTTGTAATTAAAGAAGAATCTAGATTTTTCCATGATTAATTATTTGAGGTTGAAAAGTATAATCAACCAAATATTATTAACAATGATGATTATTCAAAAATGTTGTTCGTTACATTTAGTCCACCTCAAATATTTAATCTTGAAGTATTTAAGATCAATGGAAAGTTTAAAGAGAATGATACATTTCTTTTTCGATCGAGAAACATGATAAGTTCTCGCCATCTTGATCTGACCTTTTTACAAGATTCTTTCCCTGATAGTCTAATACTTTATTCTCACCATGAATATTTGTTGCATGTGAATTCTTTCAAACCACCCCATGTCAGTAATTGCATGTATCATGATAGTATTGCAGATTGGTTGGAGTATTCATATCTCAAAAAGTTCCTAGGGAATGGTAAGATTATCTTCGCTTTATTTAGAGATCAAGGAGGTAACTTCAACACACTCATTTTATATCCTCCAGATGGAGAAAATATGGAACGAAAGGAAAATTGTCAGGAGGATGGGGCACTTTGGTTTAGGCTGATGGTTATGTCATGTCCCCATAATCTCAATATTTCATATTTTTGTGACCCATATAATGACAAAATTGTAGAATGGCTGGAGGATTCATACAAAAAGAATGTTCAAAGGAATGGTAAGGTCATGCTTTCTTTGTTTTTAAATGATGATGATAAAGGTAAGTATGATATTTTTTTGTTATTTTTTGATATACTACCATTCTTGTTAGTAATACTTGATCTTGTTTCCATTGTAGGATTGGAGTTACTCCGATGGATAGATTGGAATCATGACTTCACTTAGTATTTTTTATTTTTTTAGTAGTTAGAGTAGGTTTAGGAGTAGGTTTTCTTTTAGTTTTATTTATTAGTGTTTCTCTTTGTAATAATGTAGTTATGAACACAAGTGGTCACACCAAGAGAACCATAAAATGAATTTTGTTAGGGAATCCCACTTTAAATATTTTTCTCTCTGCTTTTCGTTGAATATTTCTTTTCAAAAACATAGTATCATCATGAAAAATTTAAATGGAAAGTAAAGGGATAAGTAAATTTTAAATATCAATTCAACCCTGACCTAAGGTGCCACGAGTACGATTGCACTCATCTTAATAAGGATTTTTCTATTTTCTTTTAGTCTCTTTTATTTTTAATAATAATGCTTGGTCAACGTAACATCTCACGCATCATTATCTTAAGAAAAGAACTTTCTCGCACATGATATTTTATATGATTTAGTTCTTCCTTTATTTTATAGTGAGATGCTAGTGGATCCAAAAGCTCAAGTTTATCTTTGTTGTTTTGATTTTGTGTACTTCTGATTTTGAATCCCGTTAATACAATTTGATTTGGTTTGCTATGTGTTTTTTGTTTTCTTTGATTGCTTTGAATGAGTTTTCTTCTTGTTTGTCTTTTTGAATCAATATTTTTCTCATCAAGGACCGATTGTCAAATGAAGCATTCATTTTAAGACTTGCATTTTTCAATAAATTTGAAATAATTCAAAAGGTCCTGATATTAAGATATAGCTTAAACAATTGATTTTTAAGTCAATTCTCACTTTCATTTTGTCCTCAAATTGTCTTTGTCAGAGTATTACACCGGAGATGTGGTTTAAATCTTTGAGAATTACGATGATCTTTAAACTTTTTACGTCGTCCATATTCTTAAGGAATCACTTTTAAGTGCTTATCCATTCTCTAGATGATTTATTAAAGGAAATATAAAATCTCTAAACCATGATAAAACTTCCATTTTTGAAATAAATTAAATAAACTATTCACCTGTATTGAAATTAACCTCAAGTATCACCCCGCTCTCTTTGTCACCAAGAAATCTATAATTGTATTATTATTTAAAAGTGACATAAGAGGTTTGGAAGCAGTTATGTGTGGACAGTGTGTGTAAACCCGTCGGGGTACTGAACAGGCTCACTGGCAGTGGGTAAATGCACACATGATACCAAGACAACTTTGCCAGGTTACTTAATAGGCCTGCTGGCAACAAAGTAATGTCAGGTTGAGAGGTAGCAGGTATATGTTTCTAAATTAACTTTTATTGAAGTATACATCATGTGGATACAACTATTGGATGGGATTAAAACATTTGAGTGGGTGAATTAATGACATCCATGTCGAGGCTATGAACGCCTGCTAGAATCAGTGGCTCTATCAATGGTATTGAAGTTATTTTATAAACATCGTGACTCTTTGATTAAGACATTATTTTAGGTTATAATCCTATGCAAAGAAAATTCTATTGTTTGGTTATAACATTGAGCTTATCCTAATACTATATGGTCTCAGAGTGAATTTATTTCTGGGATCTTAAATCATTTTTCAAGTCTTACTATTTTATTCCTAAAATGAAATCTTACCAGATTAGAGATAACTGCTTTACCCAGTAAGTCACCATTTGTTGGGCCCCAACAACTCCCCCTAAATGTTTACAAAATTTAAAGGGCCCCCCATTAGAATATTCATAATTATAATGAGCTACAAAATCAACCTTTTCAAATGGTTCCATACCTTGGGTTGCTTTGAGACAAACTTAAGACATTCACTATAGTATAAGACATTCATTACAAGAGTATATGTCAACAGTTAGAAATGAGCATAAAAATCTCAAGTTAAACAAAAACCTTATTTTTTATCAAAAGTTTACTTTCGTTTAAATTATGATTATGTGTTCATTATTTTTCTCATTAGCAAGTTTGACTATTTTAAATAATGTGTTCAATACTTCATCAAATAATATCTTGTTTAGTTTCTCATTTTCATAAAATTATTTGGTGATATTAATTAATTAAATTCTTTTTTCATTTTGCATCTCATAATAATAATAATAAATGAAAAAGAATTATCTATCATTTGTTTGATTTTGTAAAAAACCAAAATTAATATTTTTCTCTTCTCCATTAACTTGAAGCTTCTAGAATTTTAAGATCATTTTTGAAAGGAAATTATAAACAATGTTTGTTTAAAACTTATAGTTAGTTTAAATTCATTTTTAATTTTATTGTTCTAGAGTTTGTTTTGTTCACAATTTTTAGTTTATTAATTTAGGTTTCTTTTTGTTACACAGGTTTCTATTATCAAATATTTGGTACGGATCTGATCATGGCTTGATTTTATTATCCAAATACATTCAAGATGATTGATCCAAAAATAATATTGGATTGCTACAAATAATTTTATGAGCAACAACAGATAAAATTTGGAAAGGCATCAAGATCAGACAGATGATTTTGCAGGACTGATTGTAGCCAAACCATGAGGAATTTGAAGAAACGGTTGAAAACCTAGAACCCAAATGGACCCATTTACCTTTCACGTATAGATTTTCCCAAAAACATGCACAATTTGAGAGATATTTGGGTCTCTTTACAAGGAAAATTTCAGGTGGTGGAAATTATTAGTGATGCCCAGACTGTTCATTCATTTTATGAATATATGAGAAAGTTCAGAGCCAGAGATACAAGAAATTGAGAGAAGGATTTTTATCCTTTGTCTTTTGTATTTTATTTATTTTGTAATTTTTTTTTCTCAAATGGAGTAATGGATGGTTGGAATCTTTGGGAGAATGGACGAGTATTTTCAAAGAAGAATATGGAATTCCAAGTTGCTTAATGACTTTTGTTCTGTGAGTAAAATGGTTTTATTTTCATTATAATATATTCATATTCTTTGATTAATTGATTATGCATTGATTTAAATTAGCTTTAGTCTATTTTATAAATACATGGTTAATTGCTATCATTTATGTATTAATTTTTTTAATTTTAAGAGTCTATTATCTTAAAAATTCTTCCAGGACTACAATATGGGCATGTGATTTTGAGAAAGAATATGGGAAAAAAATTCATCTTTGGCTTTAGAGATGTGTGATGATTATTCCATTTCGTTCTTTCATTACTGTTGTATTATGAGAATGTTATTGTGGTTGATTTTAGCTTTAGCTTGTCATCATATGGTATTTTCATACTGTTAAATGTTATATGTTGTCCAAAATTTCTTATTCCATTTTTAGGTGTGATCAATCGATCATTTAATTATTGTGAAATTTATTTCTAATGTTAAATGATGAATAATATCAATACTCAAAATTGAGTTTTCTTTCGTTCTTAAATATTGATTATCTTAAGATCACATGATTTTTAATTAGTTGTCTTCCTGTTATTATTAATTTACTCCAATATCAAATACTTCTTTGAATGCATTCTAGAAGTGCCAGTATTGTTCTATTATAGGTTTCCCTTAACAACAGTACATGTAGGAGCTCATACAACACAAAAATATAATACTAGTTTTGTTAATCAACTACAGGTTATTTTGTGTGTTATTTAGTTAAGTTTTTTATGAATGAAACGATGATTACATTAATTAGCTTTGACTGTTTTTGTGTCACTATTTCAATCATATTCATTTAGTGTTTATTCGTTTAATATCTTTAAAAAAATGCAAAAAAGAAGTGTTGTTCATATTTGATTCATAAACTTTATCAAACAATCATTTTTGCAAGGTTTTCATGCAAACCTTCTAAACTGTATATGAAGTGTTCATAATCATTTGTATATTCACATTCTTAGATAAATATTTGTAATTATTGTGTCGATTGTTAGAATCTTTTCTTTAGTTAGTTTATTTTATTTTTCTATATTTAGGACCCTAGTTAGATAACAGAGCCATTAAACCCGTTAGAATAGGTTACACCAAATGACTTGGGTTATTTAAACAACCCCGGACTAGATCTATTCTTCCAGTTGACGGCAAGTCAAATTTTCCTATCAACAGGTTTCGAATATTCTTCATCTATAATATTTTCCTCTTCTCCGTAGTTTTTCTTGAATAGGTTCTCAAGGTGAACCCCTCGAAACACTCTTCCACTGTGCATATGTCCAACTTTTTTTTCACTTTCACTGTCCAAATTATTGAACATTATCCTTTTCAGATTCAACCAATCTACTGTATCTTCAAGAAATTATTTTCATGCAACAACATCTTGATTCTCAACTTCAGGAATTGTAGAAATTTTCCTTTGGGTCCCTCAAAGAAATATCTTTCAGCTTGGATGTACGAATCTACTATGTCAACAACAAACACTGTGATGTATCCTCCAATGGTACTATCGAACCAATGATCTTCTGCCCGTGATACAGTCTTATCATCTTTCTTGACCTTCTTGATCAACTCCTACGTCCAAACCACAGGAAGTCTAGATCAGATCTAGAACTCGGTATCGACTAATCTAGCTAGCCACTCATATAGCTCCTGATGGATATCTCCAAAGAATATCTCATGTATGTCAGTGAAGATATATCTTTCTAGCCAATCGTCAGTGCTAAGATTAGGATTCTTATTCTGGGCTTCAACGAAGACCTTCTCTTTATCCTCTATCCACTTTTGAATCTTTGTCTTCAATGGGAACCACCTTGACATTCCCTCACAAAGATTCCTGTCCCGACAAAGAAACCATTTCTTTGGACAGGGGCAAACCCAGGGTTCATCTCTAAGAGTGCACCAACAAGCCCTAGCTACTGACCCTTTCGGTAGCATCTGTGAAGCAGCTATGAGGGGGTTGCAGGACAGATATGTCTACAACCAAGGGGAATATAAAGTGGATCTGCTATAGAATAACACAACATACATATATCACTTATCCAGCCATATCTACTTCACACAACTATAGATCTGATCTACCACAACAATGCAAAGAACAATATAACAATGAAAAATATCAAAGAATCAATCACACATTCGACACAAGATATACGCGGTTCACCCTCTCTCTAGGGTCACATCCACATAACTGTTCTTATGATATATTAAGGTAAATATTATAGTTCTTGTTTGTGCTCTTAGCTAGAAGATCTTCTTCCTTCTCCTCTCTTTCTCTTCTCTCCCTGTGCACCCAGCTACAGGGATGATCTTCACACCTAGATGAAGATATTACAATACCATAAGGCTCTCCCACTTAGCACTTCTTTCTCACAATACAATAATATCTCCCAATACAACTAGATAAACAACAATATCACACCAACCCCAAAGTACCAACCCAAACTAGGCCCTTATGACCTTTATTTATACATTACAATCACTGATCGACAGCCTTAGGTCAAAACCTAGGTGTCAAAACCCTAGTTACCAAAAACCTAGGTGTCTAAAACCCTAGGTCAATTTGTCCCATATTTTCAGGGCTTCACCAACCTGTCTTTCCTTCCTTCTCGCGCGGTGCTCCAAAGCATCCAATGGTGGATTTTTCCTCTTTTTGACTTGTCCACAATCCTTCTTCCTTGCTGATATGTCATCCTTTATCTCCTCGTCCAACGAATTACTTTTTCGCACTTCGCTCCATCTTTTCTTCTCTTTTTTTTACTTTAAACTGGTGACAATCATTGTGTCTTCCACGAAGTTTTCATTCTCCCTTTTCTTCCTTGATCTTCGCTTGCTTCCCTAGCCAAGGGCCAACAAACATTCATTACACCCCTATACTCTGTCTCTGTTGATGATAAAGTAATTTTCGATTACTTATTACTTGACCAACTTATAGGTCTTGATCCAAGGTAGAGGACATATCTTGAAGTGGGCTTGCGATCAATTCTATCTCCTACCCAATCTAAGTTTGTGTAACCAACAAGATCCAAGGAAGATCATGTTGCATAGTGTATACCAAAACTGGTATTCCCCTTGACATATCTTAGAATCCTCTTTGCTTCCTTCCAGTGAAGCTCATGAGGCTCCTGCATGTACCATAAAACTGATCCAACTACCTAATATAGAGTTTGGTTGAGAGTGTGTAAGGTAGAGAAGACTCCCCACCAATTATCGATATCTAGTACAATCAACCAAAGGTGATGCACCGACATCCTCTGGTCTAACCCATGACTAAAAGGGTGTTGGATCTGGATTTCAATATGTCATATGAAACATATCAAGTATATATTTGACATAAATGAACTAAGACATATTGATTCCTGAATCATTCAGGTTGATTTCAAGACTAAGAAAGTAGTTTAACAATTCCAAATCTGTCATATAAAACTTGTCATGCAAATTGTTCTTCACTACAACAATGGACAAGGATGAGATACCTATGATGACTAAATAATCTACATATAGAAATATTAATAGAAGATAATTTTTGTTCCTCATAATATACACATTAATATCCGATATACATCTAAGAAAACCTATATAGAGAAGATAAGAGTCCATTTTAGAATACCATGCCCAAGGTGCTTGTTGAAGTCCGCACAATGACTTCTTCAACCTGAAAACTAATGATGGATACTGAACATATCTGTATATATTCTCCATATATATGTCCTCATTAATATATCCACATAATAATTCATTCTTCACATCCATATGGTGTACCTCCCACTTTCTAGATGTTGAAATATCTAGAGCTAACCAAATGGAATCAATCTTGGCAACCATTGTAAAAATATCCTCATAGACAATGCCTTGTGCATGTGAGAAACATTTAGCTAATAATAGAGCCTTATAATTTGTAATTTATCCATAAGTATCCCTCTTTGTCTTTAAAATCCACTTACATCTAACAAGCTTCTTGTTGGAAGGTAGAGGAACCAACTCCCATGTGTTATTCTCTATCAAGTAATTATACTCCTCTTTCATAGCTTCCTCCCAATGGGGGTTTCCTTTATCCTTTGCATACAAATTAATATCTTATCCAAGAACTATATAACAATAAATAGTCAGTAATGGCTCCATGGTAGTAAAATCTTGTTGAGGATCCACAAATTGAGATCTAATTCTTTGTGGATCGACCTGATCACCCACTATATCACCTATTGCTTGAAGAGTTTGTTGTGCCCATCATGGTTGATGTTATGGAACTGAAAAATATTGTTGTTGATAAGACATATCATATATATCATATTCATATATCTTATCATAAATCTGATTAGAATAATTCTTACAAAGTTTCGTAACTAGTGGCGGTGGAGATGGAGGTGTGGATTTCTCTAGAAGTACCTATGAAGGAACCTCTTCAAACTTAACACTCCTTTGAATGAATAGTGTATATGAAGTAGGATATAATAACCTGTGACCCTTCACTCTCTCTAGATATCCAAAAAAAATTACACTCCTTACTCTGAGCTTCCATAGCTTTCCTCCTATTGGAAGGGATCCTATCCCATGCAGGGGAACCAAAATTTTTGAAGTGAGTGACTTTTGGTTTCTTCCCACTCCAAGACTCATATGGAGTGAATTTCTTGAATGATTTATGATGAACTATATTATGAATGTAGGTTACAAAGTTGATAGCTTCAACCCATAAATTTGGAGGTAGTTCTCTAGCCTACAACATATAATTGGCCATCTCTTTCAATATCTCGTTCATTCTCTCTACTACCCCTTTTTGTTGTGGAGTATATGGAACTATGTATTGCAACACTATATGATGTAGGAGAATCACCAAAAAATAACAAGCGTGGAGGACAGCTGGGCACACTAGCGCACATTTTGAAATATTTTGAATTTCAAACTAATCAATGTATTAATGTAATATCTGACATAAATTTTGAGTCATGAATGTATTTAATGTTTGAAGGTTGAGCTATCATGAAAGATGATGGGGGAATGTATTTTGTTTTATGGATCGGATCACAATATAGATTTGGATCTTGCGCTCTTATTTGTCTGACACAATATTTATTGTAATAGGTGTTGAGTAGTTGATATCTTTTAATTTCATTTAAGGTAGTGTAAAGTAGTTGGAGGGAATGATCGAAGAGAACCTCTTTGTATAAAGATTTGTAATATTTCCAAAGAGAGGTTGTTTTCGATTGTTTTTGATTTTGTTGCTGCGGATAGAAGAGAACCGAGCAACATTTAAATCTATATTGTATAGGTTAAGGAGTGATGAAGAACAGTGTATGTATGTATGTAAGTTTCAGTTGGATGAATATAACAGAGAAACATTGTCCCAAATGTGTGTGGTTGTTTTTCTATCTGAATGAATGGTAGAGTTTCTGTTATTTTTCAATTCTCTGTTATTTCTTTTCTTGAATCTATGACTACATTTTATTTTTTGAATGTATGAGTCATTGTGAGGAGTAGAGAATTTCCAATGGGTTCTCTTGATTGAGTGAGTGCAAGGTGTGCATAGCATCACTGAGTTTGTTTTGACTCGAAAACTTAGAAGAGATATAGGAACTTGCATGCATGCAAGGAGTGCATCGGTGTCTGCAAGGAGTGCATGATAGAGTTTTAGAGCATGATTCAGTCACGAGAGATACAAGCGGTTGAAGGGTGGTCGCAAAGTCTGTGAAGTTGTTTAGAGAAGCTGAAGTGTGAAGAGAATTCTATTGCAAGGTGTGCATAGGCCAAAAATTTGACTAATTGTTGAGAGATTGTTCAAAGGAACAAGGAATTCAGAGAAGAAATTTTAGGAGGGAGAGTGATAGAAATCTTCAAGGAGAGGAATCCTTGAAATTCTCGTAAAAAATAGTGAGTGCGAGATTCGTTCTTAGAGGGAAGAAAATGACTCCAGACAATTAGATATGGTGAAGTTTCAAGGAGGAGAACTGATAAGTACTTCGATACTTCATAAGTTCATCAAGTTGGAAACTTGACGAAGATAGATCACAAAGTTTGAGCTTACGATTGGATCACAGTTGTTGATCGTAGAAAGAATGAGGGTCGTAGATATGGTGTCGAAGAGTTCACCGATTCATAAATCAGGAAGGAGGAGGAAGAAAATTTGTGAAAATCCTGAAGTGTGGGGTCACGAAGGGAGTTGACCCATGGTCATAGTCTGTGGTCACACGAATGAGGACTACTAGCCCCAAGAGATAGTGTCACTATCAAAAGAGATAAAATATCAAGGAGAGGATCTGTTGGTGCCACATAGTGGGCACCGAGGAAGTAAAAAGGGAATGTGCCAAGTCAAACAGGTTCCATCAGGAGCCTAATGAGCCATTCGATTCAACAAATTGAACTATCCTAGACTGGGAGGTTGTGCCAGACCAAAGGAGGGAAGGGGGGTTGTCACCAAGAGTGGTATCAGAGAGAGAACATAATTGATTTCTATAGAGGGAAGGATAAGCGTCAACACAATGCCACCTAGAAGAAGTGTTGATCCACCTATAGCCAATAGATATATGGAAATGGAGATCAGAGAACTGTGTGTGAGGTTGGATGCCATGGAAACAACACAAAGGAGAGTGTCTGATGCTGAAGACACCAGCGAGGCAAAAATTGAAAATGTAGAATTCAAAGAAGAAGCTGTAGTTGAGGATGCTGCGAAAGAACGCTTGTTGAGAGTGGTTGTCAAATTGGGTGCCAGAGTGAAGATTTCCATCCCTATGTATGAAGGAAATTTAGACACAGAGGAATTGCTTGACTGGATTCAAGCAATGGATAAGTATTTAAACTATGAGGATGTTAAAGAAGAGAAAAAGGTGAGACATATTGTCAATAGAATAAAGGAACATTTAACACTATGGTGGGATGAAATGCAGGTTGAAAGAAGGAGAAAAGGAAAACATAAGATCAAGAGTTGGGATCGAATGGTAGCCAAGTTGAAGGAAAAATTCATGCCCAAGGATTACCAGATAAATCTATTTAGGAGAATGCAGAACCTGAGACAAAGAGGATTGAATATGAAGGAGTACACATAAGAGTTCTACAAATTGAACATTAGAGCTAGACAAAGAGAGAGAGACGAAGAGAAAGTTGTCAGATATATTAATGGCCTGAGGTACAAAATTCAATATGATCTTAGTATGGCAACAATCAGGACTGTAGAAGACGCATATCACATGGTGTTGAAGGTAGAAGAGAAGTTGTCTAGAAAGAAGATTCAGAAGAACAAGAGCCAAAATCTAAATAGAGGCAAAGGAGTTACCCAGGAGAAAACAGAGAATCCCAAAGATGAGGCGGAGAAACCACATAGTCACTCTGAGAGAGGAGGAAGTTCCTAAGGAGGATAGAGTGGTGTTAGAATTTCTTTTCCTCGAGGAAGAGGAATATGCAGAGGAAGAGAAGTGAGGTGTTATGACTGTGGAAAGACAAGACACAAGTCTTGGGATTGCCCCAAGAGAAAGAAACAAGGTGAAGCATGCATCTTAGAGGAGAAAAAGTGAGATGCTGAGGTAGAAGGTGCAGAGGATAGAAGTTCCTTGATTATGAAGAAGGTTATTTTGAATCAAGAACTAAAGACTGGAAAATCCGGTACAAAGGAACAATTTGTTGAGGACAACATAATGAAGGACAAAGTTTGCAAGGTGATAATCGACAGTAGGGGAATTGACAACTTAGTATCCACATAGATGGTGGAGAAACTGGAGCTGGAGACGACTTCACACTCGACACCATATAAAGTATCATGGTTACAGAAAGGTCATTAGGTAACAGTCACTCTAAAGTTCCTGGTTAATTTTAAAATAGGAGGATATAGGGATGAGATCCTATGTGATTTGATTCCTATGGATGTTTGTCATGTTTTGTTGGGAATACCCTAGAAATATGATAGGAATGTTATTCACGATGGGAGGAGAAATACTTACACCTTAGAGAAGAATGGTAGGACACACATGTTGCTGCCAATTGACGAAAATAAGGTGAAAGAGGAAGCCAACACGAGCATACTTCTCATGAGTGGGAAGGAACTCCTAAATGAAGTAAAGAAGGAACAAGAGATGCAATTTTCCATAGTGAGGAAACTGAGGGTTATCCTTACCAGTAATTCACTGGAAGATTTTCTTGAAGAAGTTTAGAAAATGCTTGAGAATTTTGCTGATATTGTAGTTGATGAATTGCCGAATTCATTGCCTCCTATCAGGAGCATCAGTCACCACATTGATTTGATACCAGGATCAAGCCTTTCGAACAAAGCAGTGTACAGATTGATGCCTCAAGAGAATAAGGAGGTGAAAAGACAGGTTCAAGATCTGTTGGACAAGGGATTGGTTAGATAAACTTTGAGTCCATGTGCAGTATCGACTTTACTAAGTCCAAACAAGGATGGGGGATGGAGAATGTGTATGGAATTGAGATCCATAAATAAGATTGCCATCAGATACAAATTTCCATTACCCAGGATGGATGAATTGATGGATTTATTAAGTGGAGCCAACTATTTTTCAAAATTAGATTTGAAGAGTGGATATCACCAAATTAGGATGAGAGAAGGTGATGAGTGGAAAACAACATTCAAGACAAATGAGGGGTTGTATGAATGGCTTGTCATTCCATTTGGATTAACGAATGCCCTGAGCACTATTATGAGACTGATGAATGAAGTATTAAAGGACTTCATTGGTAAGTTCGTGATTGTGTATATGGATGATATACTAGTGTTTAGCAAGAGTAAGGAGGAACACCTGAGACATTTAGTATTAGTGATGAGGAGGTTGAAAAAAGAGAAGTTGTTAATCAATTTGAAGAATTCCTGTTTCATGAAGACAAAGCTCAGATATTTTGGTTTTGTTATCTCTCCAAATGAGTTGAAGAAGGATCCCAAAAAGGTGAAAGCGATCAAAAAATGGTTGTCACCGAAGAATATCTTTGAGGTAAGAAGATTTCATGGGTTAGCAAGTTTTTATCGTAAGTTCATCAAGAATATTAGTGGGATTAGTGCTCAGTTGATGGATACAGTGAAGAAAAGACACAAGTCTTTCAAATGGACAAAAGAGGCTGAGAGGAGATTCAACATATTGAAGGAGAAGATAATTGAACGACCGATTTTGGTTCTACCAAATTTTGAAAAGATGTTTCAAGTAAGATGTGATACGAGTGGAGTTGAAATTGGAGTGGTCTTAATCCAGGACAACAGACACGTTGCATATTTTAGTGTGAAACCGAATGAAGCTAAACAAAAGTACTCCACATACGACAAATTGTTTTATGCCATAATTTAAGAATTGAACAAATGGGGACATTATCTTGTACCAAAGGAGTTTTTCTTGTATAGTGATAATCACACTTTGCAATTCACAACCAGACATGAGAAGTTAAACCAGAAACATGCCAAATGGGTAGAGTTTATGGAAAATTTCACTTTTGTCATTAAACATATGTATGGAAATGCTAACAAAGTTATTGATGCATTGAGAAGGAGAATTTTGATTCTGTAAGAATTTCAGGTCAAAACCTTGGGGTTTGATCACCTTAAGGAGATGTATCATGGTGATCCAGATTTTGGAGAAGCATATGAAGCATGTGCGAATACTGTGCTCAGATACAAAATCCTGTGGGCCAAATATTTGATTCAGGATGGGTTACTATTCAAGGGATGCCAGTTGTGTATACCCATATGCTCAATGAGGGAGAATTTTTTGAAGGAAAATCATAGTGGAGGTCTAACTGGACACTTCAGCCATGACAAAACAATTGTTCAAATAGCCAGTTCATATTATTGGCCAGGTATGAGAGAGGAGGTAAATATATTTGTGAACAATTGTAAAATTTGTCAGTATGCCATGGGGAAGAAACAAAACACTAGATTGTATCAGCCATTGCCTATTCTAGAGAGGCCTTGGGATGCAATAAACATGTATTTTGTATTTGGATTTCCAAGGACACAAAGAGTAAGTGATTCCATATTTGTGGTGGTGGACATATTTTCGAAGATGGAACACTTTATCCCATGCCAGAAGACCAGTGATGCAATGCATGTTGCAAACTTTTTTTTCAAAGATATGGTGAGACTCCATGCATTTCCTGGGAGTATAGTTTCAAACAAGGATACCAAATTTGTTGGTCATTTCTAGAGAACGTTGTGGAAAAAATTGGGGACATAGCTATCTTTTAGTTTTGCATATCATTCACAAACAGATGGACAAACTGAAGTGGTGAATAGAATCCTAGGAGATTTGCTGAGGAGTTTGGTCACTGAACACCATAGTCAGTGGGATCAGATTATAGCACAAGACGAGTTTGCATATAATGACTCAGTGAATAGGAGAACTGGGAAAATTCCATTTCAAATCATGTATGGAATGAATCCAATATGAGTTTCAGACTTAAGAGAGTTGAATCAAGGTGATTTTAGAAGCATGGGAGTTGAAGATTTCGCTACAAAGATGTAGGAGCTTCACAATCAGATCAAGGATCAGTTGAAGAAGACCAACTATGAGTACAAGTGCAGAGCTGATCAACACATTCGAAAGATTGAATTTGAATTTGGAGATCAAGTTCTAAAACATCTAAGGAAATAAATATTCTCAAGAGGAACCTATAAAAAGACGAAGTTGAAAAAGATAGGGCCATGTAAAATCTTGAGAATATTCGACGATAATGATTATGAGTTAGAGCTACCAAAAGATGCTGGTATATCACCCATATTCAATATTGTAGACCTGTATCTTTACAGGGAAGATGGAGCCAAAAGTGTTGAATATCAAGGAAAGATCCAGTGGGAGAAAGAGATGTTTGTAGAAGAAAATCCGTAGATGGAAAAGATTGTGGACCAACAAGTTGGTAAGAAGACCAGAAGGAAAACGTATTTTGAATACTTGGTGAAATGGAAAGGATGACCAATAGAAGATGCCAACTGGGTTAATGAAGCAGAGATCCAAAAACATGGAATATTGGTGCAGGAGTTCATGGACAAGAGTCCATGAATTTTTCTGCCAAGGGAGTATGATGCAAGACCATCACCAGAAAAGCACAAGTGTGGAGGACAGTTGGGTGCACTAGCCCACATTTTGAAATATTTTGAATTTCAAGCTGATCAATGTATTAATGTAATATCTAAAAGAACTTTTGAGTCATGAATTCCTTTAATGTTTGAAGGTTGAGACATCATGAAAGATGATGGGGGAATGCATTTTGTTTTATGGATCAAATCACAGTATGCATTTGGAGCTTGCACTCTTATCTGTCTGACACAATATTTATTTTAATAGGCGTTGAGTAGTTGATAGCTTTTAATTCCATTTAAGGTAGTGTAAAGTAGTTGGAGGGAATGATCGAAGAACACCTCTTTGTATAAATCTTTGTAATATTTCCCATGAGAGATTGTTTTTGGTTGTTGTTGTCCATTGCTGTTGATTTTGTTGTTGTGGATAGAAGAGAACCGAGAAACATTTGAATCTATATTGTATAGGTTAAGGAGTGATGAAGACCAGTGTATGTGTGTATGTAAGTTTCAGTTGGATGAATATAAAAGAGAAACATTGTCCCAAATGTGCGTGGTTGTGTTTCTATCTGAATGAATGGTAGATTTTTTTTATTTTTCAATTCTCTGTAAAACAATTTCTTCAATCTATGAATACATTTTCTTTGTTGAATGTATGAGTCATTGTGAGGAGTAGAGAAGTTCCAATGGGTTATATTGATTGAACGAGTGCAAGGTGTGCATAGTGTCCGCAAGGAGTGCGTGACTGAGTCTGTTTCGACTCGAAAGCTCAGAAGAGATAGAGGAACTTGCTTTCATGCAAGGAGTTCATCGGCATCCGCAAGGAGTGTGTGATAGATTTTCATACTTGAAAGCTCAAGGAGGGAGAGTGTGATTCATTCATGAGAGCTAGAAGCGGTTGAAGGATGGTCACAAGGCATGCAAAGTTGTTCAGAGAAGCTAAAGTGTGGAGAGAAGTCTATTGCAAGGTGTGCATAGGCCAAAAATTTTACTAAGGTTTGAGATATTGTTCAAAGGAACAAGGAAATCATATAAGAAATCTCAAGAGGGAGAGAAGGAGAAATCTTCAATGAGAGGAATCCTTAAAATTGTTGCAAAAACTAGTGAGTGTGAGATTCATTCTCAAAGGGAATAGAATGACTCAAGACAATTGGATCTGGCAAAGTTGCAAGGAGGAGAACTGGGAAGTACTTCGATACTTTGTAAGTTTTCCAAGTTGGAAACTTGATGAATATAGATCCTGACATCTGATCTCGTGATTTGATCATAGTCGTTGATCACAGAAAGAATGAGGGTCGTAGATATGGTCTTGAATAGTTCGACGATTCAAAAATTGGGAAGGAGGAGGAAGAAAATTAGCAAAAGTTCCAAAGTATTGGGTCACGAAGGTACTTGACCCACAGTCATAGTCCATGGTCACACGAACGAGGAAGACTATCCCCGAGAGCTAGTGTCACTAGCACAAGAAGAGGGTCTATAGGTGCCACATAGTGGGTGTCGAGGAAGTAAAAAGGGCCTGTGTCAAGTCAAACAAGTTCCATCAGGAGCCCGACAAGTCATTCGATTTGACAACTTGAACGATCCCAGATTGGGAGGTCGTGCCAGCCCAAATGAGGGAAGGGGGGTTGTCACCACTATACCTGATCCTAAAAAACGATGCTCAAAATCCTTATTCAGATAATATCATCCATTTTATGTATGAAGCCTCTTAATCCTCTTCCCTGTTTGGTTCTCAACTATATGCTTGAAATCATTAAGACACTCAAAGACTTCATATTTTAATTTGAGAAAGTAGACCCATGTATATCTCGAAAAGTCATCTATGAAATTAAGAAAATATTTATCTTTACTGATCCATGCATGTGGAAAGGACCTATAATTTCACTGTGAACCAACTCTAGAAGTGATGATGTCCTCCATTCTTTACCTATGTTGAACTTCTTCTCAGGATGTATTCCTAGTAGGAAACCCTGTCAAACTCCATTTGTGTAGTGAAATTGAGGTAATCCATATACCATTTTGTTGGTCACTGTAATTTCTTATTAACTAAACAATCAAGTGTTACATAAATTGCCAACCCAGGGAACTCTGTTTATTTCAAAGGCAATCATACACTGTATATGCTGAATCTCAAAACAAATCTAGAGTTATAGTAAAAGTACATTAATCACACCTTTCCTTGAACAGACTGAAGTTCTACTTTGAATTACAAAAAGCAATCTATCTATTGTAGAGTTTGAGGTTTAAGGAAATAATTATCAGAAGAATCTTGGATTACATTAAGAAACAACAACCTAGGAAAATAAATCTTTTAGGATATTGCAAGGAAGACTAACTATTCTGTAGCAGAGAACAGGACCCTATTCCCCAAGCAGGAATCTTCAGCACCTGTTTTCGACTATCACACTTTCATGAACTCATTACTAATCAAAATGATTGACATGTACTGAAGGCTAACTATCTCATAACAGAGAACATGACCCTATTCCCCAAGAAGGAATCTTCAACACCTGTCTCTGATTATCACACTTTCATGAACTCATTACTAATCAAAATGATTGACATGTACTGAAGGTTAACTATCTTATAATAGAGAACATGACCCTATTCCCCAAGAAGGAATATTCAACACGTCTCTGATTATCACACTTTCATAAATTCATCAAGCAGAATTACCAATCAGAATGATTAACAGTTACCCAAGCATGAATTGTATGAAAACAATGTAACAATCAGTAAAACAGAGTTTCAACAAAACAGAGTTCAGTAAAGTAGAGTTTCAACAAAACAGAGTTTAATCAAGTCATGAACAAAAATAATACTAACACACTACAGAACTAATGGGTGAATCTTGTGAAAGGAACTAATAATAAATGCTCAGAATAATATTTTATTCATCTGTCAATTGTATCATGTTACAATATCCAAAGTGAACAGGTCCTTCTCTGTAATTCCTTTCTAGCGAAAAAGGATTATCCCTTCTAATGATGATTTCCCCTTATTTAAAGAGGATAATCCTCTCAATACAATTGATCATCAAATTACATGTGCACATACGAATCCTATTCTTAGTCAGATCTAATCTTCTATGCTGGAATAGGATATTCTAATATCTCGTAGAAAAATACTATTACAATAGTTGGAATGGTGTTGGTTTGAGGTGTAGTTGTTGCGGCCGATGTAACAGCTTCTTTATTTATCTTCTTGTTACTACTGTTGTATACTGTTTCAGCATCACAAATCACAGACTGTTTCAGCAAGGGGATTTGTGTTCTGACTGTTTCAGCAACATGGTCTCAAGTAGCAGCGATGGTTGGTGTTGGCTTAAGGTGCGGCTGTTGTGGCCAGTGTAACAACTCCTTGTTACTGCTGTGTGAATTGTTGTTCCAGCATCGTATATCACATACTGTTTCAGCAAAGGGATTTTCATGTTGTTGATTGTTTCAACAACGGGTCTTCAAGCAGCAACAATAATCTACAGTTCAAACTGTTTCAGCAACTATATGTTTCTGATCGATGGCTGAGTATGAGAGTAATGTAAAATTACATGTAAAACAAATTAAACATATAGAAAAGAGAAGAAACGTTATATACCTTTGGAAAGATAGGTTAAGGTGATAATGTAAGATTAAATGTGAGTGGGAAAAGGATGTAATGATAGAAAAAGGTATGAACACAAAGGTACATTATAGGGTCCTAACATCCCCCCCAACTAAAAAGGTTGCACGTCCTCCGGAAACTTCAATCTGAATCAGAATCTGGATACCGACTCTGAGCATGCAAATTACTTAAGCAGTAGCTGTGGAAAGTGTTGTCTATTGGAGCTCTGAATCCTTGAATGCGTTGTAGCCTTTGTCAAGCTGTTGTTTCAACCTTCTTGGGAAACTTATGATGAACTTGATATTTCTATACTGGCATCCACATAATAGGAAAATGGAACTGATAACCTATCCAGCTTTCAACACATTTCTAAAAACATTTGATGTAGCTAGGTACCCGAGAGATTGTTGTCTCAAGATTGGTAGGACTAAAGGGATTGTGTTCCTACCTTTTCTCAGAAGATTGCTTCCAAAACATGTTATTTTCTTGTAGGGCAACGATCTCTGTGGATTTAATAAACTGTTGACAATCTTGAGGTACTGTTGTCTGTAGTTGCTGAATATATTGAATCATCCCTAGTTTCTTCAAAAAATGATAATACTTTGTAACAAAGGTGGCAACATTCTATGGTTCTGGCCATATCCATAGGAGGCGGTTATCCTCGTTATGCTTGGCAGCTAGGAAGTCATTCTACCATGTAATCTGATTGTTAAGGAAGGAGGTGAGTGCCTGAATCTGGATATCACCGACAAGAGGGTTAAGGTTAAGCTGTCGGTTCTCAGGGATGGCCTCATTATGAAGATATACCTCACATAGGAGGTGCTAATCAATATTAGAGGCTTCTGCAAAAGTTCTAACAAAATCTGCTGGATTTAACACTGTGTGGGGTCTGCCTTCTTTGATTGATTTGGTATGAAGAAAAGAGAGTAATTGGAGGATGGTTTTCTTGCAGCCAACAGTTTTTGTGCCAAGTAAAAAATCAGGAGCAATTTTCCATTTAGCTCTTCATTCTACTTCTTATGGGAACGAGATTCTTGGCGTGTTTGCTCCAAAGCTTCCCAGTTTGAATAGATGTGGTTTAGCCAAAGTAGTCTGTGCTCCTATAGGTATTTGTCCTATGTAACAACAGACTCTTTTTTCCATTTGACCACTATTGCCTACTCATCCCATGGTTGAGTTTTTGTTTCAGCATCGTAAGTGATAGGCTAAGGTAGGGTCTGAGTGGATCGTTCCACAAGAGTATGGGTGTTGATCTTACTAGGAGGGGTAGATTCATCAATAGGAAGTGTTTGTATATCTTTATTAATATAAATAGGGGCTTCAGATGTAGCAGTTGTTGTAGGCCAAGGTTCATTTTGAATTTTGGAAGGTCCTACTGGTTCTTGTGTAACAACAGGGTTTTCTTCTTTGACTGCAAAAGTCATAGGTGCAAGGGAAGCTCCAGGCATTGGAATTTGAGTTACTTTGTAGCCTGCTTGATAATAAATGTCCCCACATTGACTACACATATACTCTCTACACTGATTCTCTTTTGTGTTTTCCTCTGTCATGGTTGCTATGCGAGCTAGGGTATACAATTTAAGTTCCTTGTCATAGGATTCCTTTACCAATACTAGCTATTGCTTGTAGGCTTCCAGTTCAGACCTTAGGAACTCATTTTCTTGTAAGACAGAGGCCATTGTTGGTTCTGGTTGTTCATCTTTCATGGGTGTATTAAGAGAGGTGACTGGTTCTTGTGTAACAGTCACAGCCGCAATAGCTGGTTCTTGTGGAGAAGCTACAGGATCAACAACTGATTCTTTTGTTTCAGCTTCTTTATGTAGAGAAAGTAGTGTTGTGACACCCTGGGCATCTAATTCCTATATTTTGGTAACAACATTAGCAACTAGTTCTTGTGTTTCAACTGTAGCTGGTTCTTGTGTAACAACTATAGTTGGTTCTTATGTTTCAGCTACTGAATGAGTAGTTGATTCTTGTGTTTCAGCTACTGGATGAGTAGCTAGTTCTTGTGTTTCAGCTACTGGATGAGTAGTTGGTTCTTGTGTTTCAGCTACTTGATTTAAAGAGAATTATGTCGTAGTACATTGGGCCTCTAGCTCTTGTGTTTTAGTGCCCATGGGTGGAATAGGTAAACTTTCCAGAATTTGGGAGGGTAGAGGTGTACGGGCTTTTAGCAAGATGGGTTGGGGGTTTAGGGCAGTAGTAGTAGTGGCTACTCTTATTGAGGTCCTCATTCGTTTTCTTTGTAAAAAGGAGGGAAAAGGAGGAATTTGCTTTTTCGTTTTGCATGTGGGTTTTTCCTCAGTGATGGGGCAGAGAGAGTTATTTGGTTCAGAATCATCGCTAAGGATATGAACAATAGGAGTAGATGATTCTGGTAAGTTGTGGGGCAGGCTTGGTATGGTAGGAGGGTTAATTGGATCAATTGGGTCTGTAGGAGGATTGTTAGGTATTTTCAGAGGGTCTGGAAGGTTTTGTGGTTTTGGTCCTGAAGATTTTCAGGATGTTCAACAACTTCTTGAGGGTCTATGTGTGGGTTGCTTAGGGGAGGGTTTTGTTGGGAAAAACCCTTTTGGATGAGTAGTTGAGTGATACGGTGATGGGTGAAGGAAAGGGTGGGATTTTTATTCTTTTTACAATAATGCGATGTATTTCTAAGACATTCGAGCAGATAGCAGGGAATATTCACCAATCTAGCATGTCGTAAATGAGACAACAAGACAAAATCGTATTGGACTACCTGGTATCAGTATTCATAGGTGAGGTAGTGCTTGACAAACTCTGTAACTTTTGGCCAAGGAGGCGGCAACGAGCTAAGTCGAACACCCCGACTTTTAGGCTCAATTTGTTCTCCTGGCAAGAGAAAATCCTGTTGGGAATTAAGGATAATGTGTTTGCGACTGAACCAATGAATGCCAGTGAAAGGGAGACCCGAAACCTATGCTATATCATCCTTTGTGATTGGAATCCGAACCCCTTGAACAATGGAATAATCTTCTTGAATATTTCAAGAAAATTGAAGAACCTGTTGTTGATCAAATCCCTGGAGCCTCTGAAAATAACCCAGCCAGCCTGCCTACAAAAAAATTTGATAGACTTATGGATATAATTCTAACAGGGCTATCATGGCAGGTTCGTATCGTATAATAGGGCCTCCCATATCTAACATCTCAGTAAAATGCACAGTCAGAGAGTTAAGTAACCACTTCTGAATAGAGTATGTTTTGCAGGTGAAGGCATGCAAATGGTGGTGAAAACAAATGAAATGATGGGTAAAAAGGAATGAAGGTAGTTGGTTCGTGTGAAATGATGGCATAAGATTTCGATATCCCCCCCCGAAAGTACGGCTAAAATAATGATTTTAAGTGAATGATAATAATGAGTTGGTATCTTCTCATTAGCCATAGTTCAATTGTATTTACATATAAAGTTTACATACCTCATCTTTACCTTTGATTCGTACTTAAAAAAAAATATAGTGTCTGTCCATAATAGTTCTGCAGTAACCATGGGAGAAACTTTGGATTTATTAGAGAAATTGTATCAAGGGTTTGTTTAATTATGAGAGAGGGTCATGGAAGGACAAAATGTAGTATGAGATTGAAAGAGCTGAAGTAGATGTTTTTATTGACAGGGAATGCTGACAAAGTGGTGTTTCAGCAACAGGAAAAAAGGGAGAAATATTGTTGAACAGTGGTGTTTTAGCAATGGGGAAAAGGGCTAAATATTGCTGAACAGTGGTGTTTCAGCAATGGGGAAGATGGGAAAAATGAGAAAAAATGTTGTTGGAAAGTGATGTTTCGGCAATGGGGATAAGGGCGAAATATTGTTGAACAATGGTGTTTCAGCAATGGGGGAAAAGGGTCAAAAATTAGGAAAAATGTTGTTGGAAAGTGATGTTTCAGTAATGGGGAAAAGGGTGAAATATTATTGAATAGTGGTGTTTCAACAATGGGGAAAAGGGCGAAAAATGAGGAAAATGTTGCTGGAAAGTGATGTTTCAGCAATGGGGGAAAAGGGCGAAAAATTAGGAAAAATGTTGGTGGAAAGTGATGAAGAAAGAGGGAGTAGTGCTTCACAAAATGAAGGTTGGATATTCTTTAAGTAAGATCGTCCTTTATTGGTAGGCCTTTTCTTTGATCGAGAATCTGCAAAATAATCAATTGTAACATGCCATTTCTTGACAGGGATTATTAGTAAAAGAAATCTAATCTAATACTAAAGGAATTAAATTCAGAAGAATTAATTGCAATGAGGGGTAGGAGGCCTCTCTAAAAAGAGATAATGTGAGTCTACCACACATGTGGCCTTAAAATATTCTTTGGAAATGGGGCGCTGGTATAGACGGAGTCGATGACCATTCACTAATAACAATGTTTTAGAGTCATCGATTGTGAGGAGCCTTACTGTTCCATTGGGGAAAACAGTGTTCACTTCGTAAGGTCCAAGCCATCTTTTATGTAGTTTCCCTTGAAATTCTTTAAACCGAGAGTCATACAGTAAATCCCAATCACCTTTTTGGAACTTATTATGCTTGATGGTTTTGTCATGCCATTTTTATGTTTATTGTTGAATCATAGTTGTCTGATGAATGGCATCTAGTATTTTTTCATCCAATTCATTAAGCTGCTACAACCTAGCTATCTGTGCATCGTCCAAATCAAGGTTGATAGCTAAAGTAGTCCTTAAGGTTTTGATTTCAAATTCCACAGGAAAGACGACACTTTTTCCATAAACTAATTCATAGGGAGAGCATCATGTAGTATTTCTCCAGGTAGTTCTGTAAGCCCATAATGCTTCAGGGATCCCGTGAGACCAATCCTTTCTATTTTCCTTCACTGTTTTTGTGAGAATGGATTCTATTTCTTTATTTGTGCTTTCCAATTGTCCATTGGCTTGGGGGTGGTATGGTGTAGTCATTATATGATGAATATGATATTTTTGAAGGGTGGCTTTAAAACCATGAGAAGTGAAAGGAGGTCCTCCATCTGTAACTAATTCTCTAGGCACTCCAAATCTGATAAAGATGTCTTCAAATAGAAAATCTAGAACCACTTCTTCAGTATCTCTATGCAGTTCTTTAGCTTCCACCCATTTGGTCATATAATCTGTGCAGACCACTATATAAACTTTTTGATTAGATGGAGGGTTAATGGGTCCTACAAAGTCTAAGGCCCATCTTTCAAATGGTTC
>JZKD02S0039720.1:100618-114851 GCA_000966675.3 Picea glauca
TGTTGTTTGATCTATTCCTTGCAACTCCTCTTGAACATCTTTTACATAGGTTAACAATTTCATCATATGATTCTTTAGATATGTCCCCTTTTCCAAGCATATTCAACATATCTAGACAGTCATCCATTACTCCTTTTAGTAATATTGTTTTAATAATATCTTTACTTAGATTGGGGTGACTGGATCTTTGTAGATTATACTGTAGCCTTTCCACAAAGTCCTCCAAATTTTCATCCTCCTCCTGTATCATCTTGAATAGTTCCTCTATTTTTCTTCTTGTTCAGCAATAGTCTTGGTATTTATGTAGGAATTTCTATTTCATCTGATCCCATGTTGTGATTACATGACCTCCAAGACTCATGAACCATCTTAATGCATTTCCTTTCAATGTTGCTGGAAATAGTTTCAATTTTTGAGCATTGGAAATTTAATCATAACTTCCACATAATATGTCAAACTCGAAAAGGAATTCATCAGGATCTTCTGAAGATAAACCATGAAAGTTAGGTAAAGCTGAGAGTGGAATATTCTTCATGGGAGCTACTCCTCTAGGAAGATCACCAATAGAAAATCCTAAGGTGGAAAAAGAGTTTTCATCATTTACCTCTCCTTCAGGACCTGCCTATTCTTCATGATGTAGTTCTTCATTATATTCATCCATGGTTTCTTCTGTTTGTTCCCCTGCTACACTTTCTCGATCCTCAATGTTTACTGTTGGTTTCTCAACTATATCAGGACTCCAAATCTCTTTTTCTGTTTCAAATTTTGCTTGAAAGGAAGGTTGAGATTTTGGTTTTCAAGAGCTTGGTTGCTGAGGAGAAACAGATTTAGATTTTGATATAATATCGTCAATAAAAGTATTTCTTCCTCCCCTTCCTCTTCCCCTGCCACCTATAGGGTCAGTTTCTTCGGGGTCTCCACGTCCTCTCATGCAATCTGTATATCTAAAAGAACATAAGTTCTTTTGAAATCTATAATTGCCTTCCCCGACAACATCACCAAAATGTTGGTCACTGTAATTGCTTATTAACTAAACAATCAAGTGTTACATAAATTGTCAATCCAGGGAAGTCTGTTTATTTCAAAGGCAATCACACACTGTATATGCTCAATCTTAAAAGCAATCTAGAGTTGTAGTAAAAGTACATTAATCACACCTTGCCTTGAACAGACTGAAGTTCTACTTTGAATTACAGAAAATCAATTTATCTATTGCAGAGTTCGAGGTTTAAGGAAACAATTATCAGAAGAATCTTAGATTACATTAAGAAACAACAACCTAGGAAAAGAAATATTTCAAGATACTACAAGGAAGACAAACTATTATGTAACAGAGAATAGGACCCTATTCCCCAAGCAGGAATCTTCAACACTTATTTCCGACTATCACACTTTCATGAACTCATTACTAATCAAAATGATTGACATGTACTGAAGGCTAACTATCTCATAACAGATAACAAGACCCTATTCCCCAAGCATGAATCTTCAGCACCTGTCTCTGATTATCACACTTTCATGAACTCATTACTAATCAAAATAATTGACATGTACTGAAGGCTAACTATCTTATAATAGAGAATAGGACCCTATTCCCCAAGAATGAATCTTCAACAACTGTCTCTAATTATCACACTTTCATAAATTCATCAAGAAAAATTACCAATCAGAATGATTAACAGTTACCCAAGCATGAATTGTATGAAAACAATGTAACAATCAGTAAAGCAGAGTTTCAGCAAAACAGAGTTCAGTAAAGTAGAGTTTCATCAAAACAGAGTTTAATCAAGGCGTGAACAAAAATAATACTAACACACTACATAACTAATGGGTGAATCTTGTGAAAGGAACTAATAAGAAATGCTCAGAATAATCTTTTATTCATCTGTCAATTGTATCATGTTACAATATCCAAAGTGAACACGTCCTTCTCTTTAATTCATTTCTAGCCAAAAAGGATTATCCCTTCTAATGATGATTTCCCCTCTTTTAAAGAGGAGAATCCTCTCAATACAATTGATCATCAAATTACATGTGCACATACAAATCCTATTCTTAGTCAGATCTAATCTTCTATGCTGAAATAGGATATTCTAATCTCTTGTAGAAAAATGCTATTACAATAGTTGGAATGGTGTTGGGTTGAGGTGTAGCTATTGTGGCTGGTGTAACAACTTCTTTATTTATCTTCTTGTTACTGATGTTGTATACTATTTTAGCATCGTAAATCACGAACTGTTTCAGCAATGGGATTTATGTTCTGACTGTTTCCGCAATGTGGTCTCAAGCAGTAGTGATGGTTGGTGTTGGCTTAAGGTGCAGCTATTGCGGCCAGTGTAACAACTCCTTCTTGTTACTACTGTGTGAATTGTTGTTCCAGCATCGCAGATCACAGACTGTTTCAGCAACGAGATTTGCGTGCTATTGACTATTTCAACAACATGTCTTCAAGCAGTAATAATAATCTATAGTTCGAACTGTTTTAGCAACTATATGTTTCTGATCGATGGCTAAGTATGAGAGTAATGTAAAATTACATGTAAAACAAATTAAACATATAGAAAAGAGAAGAAACGTTATATACCTTTGGAAAGATAGGTTAAGGTGATAATGTAATCTTAAATGTGAGTTGGAAAAAGATGCAATGATAGAAAAAAGTATGAACAAAAAGGTACATTATAGGGTCCTAATACATTCCACCCTTACTAAGATATAAATATTTAAAATTGAAATTCCAAAACCTCTCATGCCACAACCTTGACTCTTCATTAACATGCGCTAGAAGAGATACATAATCAGATTTATGAGTGAAGTGATAAACTGTGTAAAATCTGGAATGGTGATTAGCCTCACCAATGTAAATTTTTGAACCATCTGACAATTCGGAAATAAAAATTGATTCCAGAATGAACACCACCTTATTACCTAAACCTGAATGAGTGATTTGATAGATGGAGAGAAGATCCACTGAAAGTTTCAGAACATGAAGTACATATCGAAAGCATCCATGGTCTAGATCAACTCTACCCCTATTACACACCTTTGTAGGAGAATCATCTCCCATGAAGATCGATGGTCAAGAACAAGTCTCCAAGTATGAGAACAATCTATCCGATGAGGCCATGTGATGGGTATTCCCTGAATCAAGCACCCAAGCATTAGGAGAATATGAAATAGAAAGTAATGCATGACCATTACCTCTTTCTGATGATGGATTTTTCCTTGCATTAAATGGAACACAATCCTCAAGGCGATGTTTCTCAAGTGTTTGTTCCATGATATCTATGGTATTTTTCATGCGATAACTCTTAGGATGGAACCCCATATTGTAATAGGAACACTTTGTCTTCTCCATATTTCCTTTTGATTCCTTGGAACTTAAACTCTCATATGTGGAATTTTAATTACCTTCCTTCTTTTTATCTTCATCCTTCTTACCCTTGTGCTTTTGCTTATTCTTCTTTGAACTTCCTTAAGTTGTAAGAGCATGGGGCTTGTAATTCTTAAGTTACCCTATTTGGATGAGATTTGTTTGATCATGGATAAGTGACTCCATGAAATCATATAGGGATGACATATTCCATGAAGACCCCATAGCTAACTTGGTAGTATGAAAATAAGAAGTGTAGACATAATACTCTAGTTTTATTTTTGTTAGAATCGAAAATATTAACTATTCATCTTTCTTATCAATTCCACAAGCCTTAAAATGAGAAAGAATATTTTTAAAATTACATAAGTAGTCTTGTAGGGTCTTGAAATATCTTGGATTCAATGCATGTAGATCATTATCCATTTGATGACCTATTAGATTGTCTTTATTTCCTAGAAAATACTTCAACTTTGTGCAAACATTGTTAGGAGTCTTGCAAGTATTGATATGAAATAGAAGATCTAGAGATATGATCAAGCACAATATCTGATAGGATTCATCCATTCTGTTCAATTATTTCTATTTCTCTATGGCTGAAGTAGGATCTACCTCAGTCCCCATGGTTATCCTATACAAAACCTTCCTTCAAAGTAGAAGCTTTATCTTGGGATTCCACTCAAAGTAGTTGAAGGGTGCCAAGATCACTGAAGAAGATGTCTAATACATAGTTCTATATGGGTTGTCCAATATGATCTATAAACATGAAATAAAAGTGAATACTCCCTCACAATAATGGATCTAATACCATGTAGTATTAAATCACAATCCAAGACCTAATTGTGAGAAGGAAATACTACACTAGCTAATTGCAAAAGAGAGAGAGGAGAGAGAAAAATAAAATCAACCTTCACACATAAGAGACTAAGAAACCAACTCTAATTATAATGTATTAATCCTTGATAATGAGTACGATATATAGGACTCTCCACATGAGGAGTAATGTGCACTTGGTTGGTATTTCCATGTGCATGCTCAAGTAAAAAAGTAACTTCTCCCAATATCAACAATTAACTAAAGTCAAAATTTGATAATAATGAGAAAAGGTAAAAAATATAGGTATGAAATTAGTGAAAACTTTACTTGAATTCAACATGCATTCCATAATATAAAAAATATCCTAGAATAAGATTATAATCCAAGAATGGAACTAAAGTCCTAATTGTGTGAGAATTTACTAATTATGGAAAGTCACTAAATAAGTGAAGTGAGTTAACTCCAAGTATTATATGGGTAATGCACACTTCCTTATGAGGATAATATTATTACTAAAGTGTGCTATATAGCCATGAAATAGGAAAAATCTCCTAAAATCAAAGAAATAGGAATTATCTCCTAAGAAATAGGAATTTTCCTAATTGTGGTTTATGATCCCATGGTATTTTCCTATGGTATTACATATAGGAATCCACCAGCTAAAAATAGACCTGCTATAAATAGAAGTCCTCCTAAATAGTAGGAAAAATGGAAAAAAATGAGTATGTCACTAAGTATGTAGTTTAGCATGTATCCCAACACTTCATATTTTTACTGCAAAAAACACAATTATGGATGGATATGTGGATTATTCTATCCAATATATTTCCAATGCCTACTTTCTTGCTCAATTCTGAGCTTTGAGCAGAAAGTTGTAGTATTTTGAAATTTGCTAATTTACCCCTTTTGTGCACTTTTCTTTCTGCTGCAATTAAAGTCAAATACCAACTTGTGTCACCCGTAGTGATTAAGGGATTTTTCCCCTATGACATTGGGTCTGGATCACAGTAGAGAAAGACTAAATGGAAGAGACAGTAGTCTCCCCTCAAAGACAAGAACACAAAATATAAAGAAAATAACTACTTAAACTAGGAGGAAGTAGGGATAATGAAGAGAGAAGAAAGTGCACATTATTCTCCTCTCTCATGTTGATCCCCACTCCAATTCATTGGAGAGCTCTTGATATTATTCTGGAATTGGCCTGTAAGATAGATACGATAACAAGGGATGAAATGAAAGTAGTTATACAATCCAAAGAATGTGCATATTATATGTCATATTCAAAGTAAGTATAGATATGAACACACATTGAAGACAAAATCTAATGGAAAACAAACCCTTTTATTATCAGCAAGTGGAAAAGGTAAGTTACAACCTTGTCTAGCCTTTGGGCACCATTTTGAAGCCAATTGTTTGGGTTCCTCCAGGAATCCTTAGACATCAACTCAAGCAATGAAATCTTACTTCAATGAATCAAATAGAGATAAGGAGACAATCTATAGTCATATAAAATGAGAAATAAGTTCTGGAAAAGGAATGTCTAGACTATAGAGGATGTTGCTCATATAATTATAGGGAGGGGAGGTTTGTTAGAGGCTGGAAGCATATATTTTTATAAAAGGACTTGACCTCTCCTTATCCATCAATGATTGTTTTATATATTTCAAAAGAGGCTTGGGGAGTTGTATTCTATTGAGTATGGGCTGGGGTCATTGGGAAATGATTCCAACCGAAAAACCCGCTCGAAAACATGAAATTATTTTATTTTTCACAATTTTTGAGGGAATTCGTGTGTTACAATGTGGGAAGACATGGATGTCCATGTGTTACACCAAGGAAACCCGCCTATATTCTCTTAAGGCATGTTTTTTAAGTGATTTTTGAGAGGTCATTTGGGGAAATGTCTAAAGAGCATTAGGAAAGGGTTAGGCCATGGCACAAAAGCATAGGTGTGGAATTTTGTGCTATAACAGATGCCCCCTAATGTGTGAGGTCAGAAGGGTAAAATTATGGCCGAAATACATTATGAACTCTGAGAGGAAAGGATGCATCGAAGAATCCATGGAGGTTCCTGAAAAACTGATCCAAAAACAATAACCATCAACAATGATGAAGCATGAGTTTTGTTTCCCAAGTTGAGCATACCTGTTCTCAGGAGTGATGTAAGCATGGTTGCCAAAGAAAGTACACTAAATATCCATGACATATGCAAAATGTAGCTATAGTCCATGGACAAGAATAGCACAGAGTGGATCCATGTGATATAGATGAAGTAGCAAGCATGGCCATGAAGAATACATAGTGGATCCATGTCAAAATAAATCATAGCCAAAAATAGATACACAGTGGAGCTGTGTCTCAAAATCAATAATAGGGGATAATTGAGACCAAAGCAATGAAAAATATGACCTTTTATGAGCACCAGTCTAGGAGGTGGCACCATATGAGTCAGGAAGGAGAACTAAAGATGTGATTCTCATACTTCACCCGAAGTCTTCACTACGATCTGTCATGGTAAAAGTCTACACTACACAAATAAATGAGTTGAATTCGAACAAAGTGAGACAACATTTGATTACTGGTCATTAAAATATACCATTAACAAATGTGAGACAACCCACCAATAATGATAATGGTAGTCAAGGTACCATGTTACTATTTAAAAAGTTTGAATGAATGAGCTAGCATCAAAAACCTTGTATAAAATATTGAGTTGGGGACATTGAGGTATTCCCACTATCAATAGTGAGGGAAACTCCCACTAATGAATGCAAGCCCCAAGGTACCAAATAATAACTCTAGATCCCTCTCCCAGAGAAATACATGTTGAATTCAATGGGAGGGAACCCACTGGAAGGAATGAATGAAGGAATCCTCCATCATCCAGCATGAGGGGTGGCGAAACGCAAAATGTTTGGAAGATATCAGATGAAGAGACTAATACTCGTGATGATGAGATAAGTTTGGAAAGAAAGACTTGCAAGGTGAATGTATAACTGTGGAATGGACGACACAGGTTGAAAAAATTCCCTTGAACATAAGCATGACTGATGTAGGAGCATCGTTAGTAAAGCCACATGGGATGACAACACAATGCCCAGTGCACGTTTTGAGTAAATTCCAAATTTTGAAAGATGGCGTATCTCAAAGAACTTATGAGTAAATGTTGAATCAAAAAAGTTTTAATGGTCGAAGGTTGAACGATCGTGTCAAACTAGGAGATATCAAACTACCTTTAGTTTATTTTATGTTTGCGTAGATTGGGAGGTTTTTTCTTAAATTGTTTGTCACGGATGTCTATATAATAGGACTTAAGTAGTTGTGAAATTTATTCTCAATCAGATAGGTAGTTGGAGGGAACCCGAGAGGACCTATTGTATAAGTAGATGCACTGTGCGCCTAAATAGGGATGCCATAGAGAAGTAGGAAATAGTGTTACTAAATGTAAGTTTTTTTTATCAGGTTGTAGCCATTTACATTTGAATAATAGAATAGAGGGATACTCACCCAATGGATGGTGTTTCTACTATTTACAGTTTCCCTATTATTTCCTATTTTCATGAATGAATGAATTATGTTGTTGAAAGTATGAAACTGTGAAGCATTTGGATAAGCTTCAATTGTTTCTCTTCATTGAGTTCATGCAAGGTGTGAATCCATTCCGCAAGGAGTGCATTGAAAGAGTCTATTTAGACTCAGAATCTCATAATAGGTAGCGTGAAACTTCCATTTGCAAGGAGCGAAAAGGGACTATTGCAAGGTGTGCACAGTCTCATGCAAGAAGCTAAGTCTTGCATGAGAATCAGTTTCATAGAGTGCACAGGTTTGAAGTATGACTAAGTGTCAAAGTATCCCTCTAAGGAGTCAAAGGGTTTGATAAATAAAGCTCAAGAGAGATAGTGGGGAGAAACATTCAAAGGGAGTGAAGCTATGAAGTTTTCATGAGCTATCGATCAAGATTTATCCAAGAGGGAGTGAGATCATTCCAGATCATTGGATTTGGGTAAGATGCACAATATTTAAGTCTCTGTGTGCACACAGGAGTGGGGATTCTATGAAGTCTCGAAGAGGTTAGGGACCATCCATCATCTAGAGGGACAAGTGGAATAATATCTACAACTTTAGAGTGGAAGAACTCCGCGAGTTTTGTAGACAAGGAGAGAGCGAATTGTCGAAGAGCCAAAGCGATTTTCAGTCGTCGGTCTATGGGAGACATGCATAGACAGATCATCGACTTCGGGTGAAAATACTTTGGGAGAAAGAAAGTGTGCAGGAGTTGAAACTCCCAAAGCCCAAAGAGCCAAAATGATTTTCAACTGTCGATCTGTGGGAGACACATGTTGATAGATCGTCGACTTTGGATGGAAACACTCCAAGAGAAAGCAAGTGTGCAGGATTTGAAACTCCTGAAGCCCGAAGAACCAAAGCAATTTGCAGTCATTGATCTTTGGGAGACATGTGTCGACAAATCATTGAATTCATGTGAAAACACTTCGGGAGAAAGTGGGTGTAAAGGATTTGAAACTCTTGAAGCGATTTGCAACCATCAATCTATGGGAGACACACGTCGATAGATGGTTTAGATCGGGTGAAAAATATCAAGGAGAAAGTGAGTGTGAAGGAGTTGAAACTCCTGAAGTCCAAAGATTCGAAACGATTTGCATCCGTCGATCTGTGGGAGACATGTGTCGACAGATCGTCAACTTTGGGTGAAAATACTGCAAGAGAAAGAGAGTGCAGAGGAGTCAAAAATCCCAAAGCCCAAATATATGAAGTGAATTATGGTCATCATATTCATAAGGACATGCGATAGAGATCCGTGAACTTCAGGCTAAAGTAATTTGGAAGAAAGAGAAGATAGAGAGTTTTAAACTCCTGAAGCCCGAATAGTCAAAGTGAATCATCGTCATCAAATTCAGAAGGACACGCGACAAAGATCCATAAACTTTGGGTGAAATTACTTCGGAAGAAGGAAATCATGGAGAGTTTGAAACTCCCGAATCCTAAATAGCTAAAGTGATTTGTGTCCGTTGATATGTGGGAGGCATGCATCAATAAATAATGACCTTCGGGTGAAAGAACTTCGGGAGAAAGCGAAGGCAGTAAGTTTGAAACTCTTGAACCCTAAATAACCGAAGTGGGTTGTGGCCATCGATCTATGAATGACAATCGATGGTGGGGAATCATTGCGGAGTGTGGAGGTGAAATTATCACACATGATATTTCACAACCTACAATTCACCAATGTTATTGATCTCATCGGGTTGGGGTATCAACAATCACGATTAGACCATGTTGGGAGAGTAATTTTCTGATTGTGGAGATTGAGCCCTCTAATAAAGAGAAAGCACGTTGGTGACCTGTAATCACTGTGGACCATCAATCGATGAAAAAATTAGTGATGGATAGATCATGATCATGAAAACATGAGGGATGACGAAAGACGATTAGACCAGAGCGAGGCGTTTACCATATGACCTATGCCTTGGGTGATATCAGGGCCTGTGTTTGATTTAGTTTGAGACCAATAAGGTCTCAAGGAGATTAATATCCTTAACCAAGAGGTCACGCAACCATGAGGTAGATTAGGGGGCCTTCATCAAGTGGTATCAAAGACAAAAATAACTCAAAGTTGTATTATGTGTGTGAGAACCAGTTAGCACAATGCCACGAAGGAGACATGTAGAGTGACTTGTAGCCAATTACGCTGTAGAAAAAGAAATGAGAGAACTTCATGCCAAATTGGAAGTGATGGAAGCAACATAGAGGAGAGCACTTGACGCTGGAGATGTCAGTGAGGTAGAAAGTGAAGAGACAAAGGTTGAGGAAGTTGCAGGGGGATATGTCATTGAAGAACACTTGCTGAAAGTTGTTGTGAAGTTGGGATTTAGAGAAAAGATAGACATCCCAATGTATGAAGTAAATCTATATGTTGAATAGCTACTAGACTGGATAAGGTCCATGGACAAGTATTTCTACTATGAAGATGTCGATGAGGAGAGGAAGGTGAGACATGTTGTCACCAGGTTGAAAGGACATGCAACACTATGGTGGGATGAACTGTAGGCTGACAAATGAAGAAAATGAAAACAAAAGATTAAGAGTTGGGATAGAATGGTAGCCAAGATGAAGGTTAATTTCATGCCTAAGGATTATCAAATAAATATGATCAGGAAGATGCAGAACTTGAGACAGAAAGGAATGATAGTAAAGGAGTACACAGAAGAGTTTTACAAGTTGAACATCAGGATTGGACAGATGGAGAGAGATGAAGAGAAAATTGCCAAGTACATAAATGGACTGAGATATGAGATCCAATATGAAATCAACATGATGTCAGTGAGGGAAGAAGAGGAGGCATACCAATATGCACTCAAAGAAGAGGAGAAGTTGGCCAAAAAACAAAGCCAACGAAGAAGAAGTAGAAGCCCGGATAGAGATAAAGGAGTTGCCCATGATAAGGAACAGACGCCCAAGGGTGAGGATTAGAAGACCTATAGTCACTCAGAAAGAGGAGGAAGCTCAAGAGGGATGCAATCTAGTGGAAGAAATTATTTTTCCATACAAAGAGGAAGAAACAAAGGAGGAGAAATAAGATTTTATACCTGTGGAAAACCAGGACACAAGACTTGGGAATGTCCCAAGAAGAAGAAAGGAAGAGGTGAATCTCACATTTTAGAAGAAAAGGAAAGGAATGTTGAAGAAGAAGGTGCATAGGATAGAAAATATCTTATGCTGAGGAAGGTTCTCTTGAAGCCAAAACCATAAATTAAAAAGCCAGTGTAGAGGAATAGTTTGTTCAGGACAACTTGCAAGACAAAAGACAGAGTATGCAAGGTGATAATTGATAGTGGGAGCACTGATAAATTAGTATCCAAAAATATGGTGGAGAAATTGGAGCTGGATACAATTGCACATCCAAATCCATATAAGGTCTCATGATTTCAAAAAGGACATTAGGTAATGGTAACTAACAAATGTCTTGTTGACTTTAAAATAGGTGGATATAGAGATGAAATTCTGTGTGATGTAATTCCCATGGATGTATGCCATTTTTGGGGGGGGATACCATGGTAGTTTGAAAAAAATGTCATTCATGATGGGAGAAGGAATACTTACACTTTAGAAAATAATGGTAGAACACACATGTCACTGCCAATAGAAGAGAAGAAAGTAAATGAAGAAGCCAAAACAAGCATACTTCTCATGAGTGGGAAGGAAATCCTGAGTGAAGTCAAGAAGGAACAGGAGATGTAGTTTGTTGTGGTAAGGAAACCCATAGTTTTCCTTACAATTACTTCTATGGATGATTTTCCTGAGGAAGTTTAGGAGTTGTTGGAGAATTTTGCTGACATAGTAGTGGATGAGTTGCCTAACTCATTGCCACCCATCAGAAGTATCAACCATTATATTGAATTGATACCAAGAGAAATTCTATTGAACAAAGAAACATACATATTGACACCTCAATAGAATGAGGAGCTAAAGAAACAAGTCTCAGATTTGTTGGACAAGGGTTTGGCGAGATAAATCTTGATTCCATGCACAGTACCAAATGTGTTGAGTTGAAAGAAAGATGGAGGATGGATAATGTGCATAGACTCAAGAGCCATAAACAATATCACCATCATGTATATATTTCTTTTGCCTAGGATGGATGACTTAATGTATTTCTTAAGTGGTGCATTTTTTTTTTCAAAGCTAGATTTGAAAAGTGGATATCACCAGATAAGGATGAGAGAAGGTGATGAGTGGAAAACATCCTTTAAGACAAATGAGGGGTTGTTTGAGTGGCTTGTTATTCCATTTGGATTAACAAATGCCCTGAGAACTTTTATGAGTCTGATGAATGAAGTATTGAAGGATTTCATTGGTAAGTTTGTGATTGTATATCTGGATGATATATTGGTATTCAACAAAACTAAAGAAGAGCATTTGAGACATATAAAATTAGTGATGAGGAGACTACAACAAGAGAAGTTGTTGATAAATTTGAAGAATTCCTCTTTTATGAAGCTAGAACTCGTTTACTTGGGTTTTGTGATCTCTTTGAATGAATTGAAGATGGATCTTGAGAAGGTCAAAAAAATCAAAGAGTGGTCATCACTAAGGAGTATGTTTGAAGTGAGAAGCTTCCATGGATTAGAAATTTTCTATAGGAAGTTTATTAGAAATTTTAGTGGAATCTGTGCACCAATGATGGATACAGTGAAGAAGAGACACAATTCTTTTAAATGGACAAAATAAATTGAGAAAAGTTTCAATATATTGAAGGAAAAGATAACAGAATGACCAATTCTGGTCTTGCAAAATTTCAGGAAGACATTTCAAGTAAGGTGTGATGCGATTGGATTTGCAATTGGAGTAGTCTTGAGACAAGATAATAGGCCTATTTCATATTTTCATGAGAATTTGAATGAGACTAAGGGAAAGTACTCCACATATTATAAAGAGTTTTATGCCATAATTCAAGCCTTGAAGAAATGGAGGTATTACCTTGTTCCAAAGGAATTTTCTTGTATAGCGATAACCAAGCTATACAATTCATAACTAGATAGGAGAAGTTAAACCAAAGACATGCCAAGTGGATAGAATTTATGAAAATTTTCAATTTTTCCATTACATATATTTCTAGTAATGATAACAAAGTTGTTGATGCTTTGATCAGGAGATGTCTGATTCTACAAGAATTTCAGGTCAAGACCTTAGGGTTTAAAGACCTTAAGGGGATGTATTGTAACGACCCAGATTTCAGGGATGCATATGAAGCATGTGAAAATCTTGTGCTTAGAGAAAGAATTCAGTGGACATAATATATGATTCAATATGCATTGATGTTTAAAGGTTGTAAATTGTGCATACCCAAGTGTTCAATGAGAGAAAATTTGTTGAAGGAAAAACATAGTGGAGGCCTAGTAGGACATTTCATCCATGAAAAGATGTTTGCATAGTTGAACAATTCATACTATTATCCAGGTATGAGAGAAAAGGTGAAAAAGTTCGTAAACACATGTAATATTTTCCAATATACAAAAGGAAAGAAACAAAACACTAGATTGGATCAGCCATTGCCTATTCCAAATAGGCCTTGGGATGCAATAAGCATGGATTTTGTGTTGGGATTTCCGTGGACGCAAAGAGGAAGTGATTCCATATTTGTGGTAGTTGTTAGATTTTTAAAGATGGCAAACTTTATCCCATGCCAAAAGACAATTGATGCAACACACATTGAAAATTTGTTTTTCAAGGAAGTTGTGAGAGTTCATGGATTACCCAAGAGTATTGTCTCAGATAGGGACACTAAATTTGTTGGTCATTTCTAGAGAACATTCTGGAAGAAGATGGGGACATAACTATATTTTAGTTTAGCATATCACCCTCAAACAGATGGACAGACTGAGGTGGTAAATCAGAGCTTGAGAAATTTGTTGAGAATTTTGGTCACTGAACATCATAGCCAGTGGGATCAAATTCTGTCACAAGCAGAGTTTGCATATAATGACTCGTCAAATAGAATTACAGGTAAAATCCCATTCCAAGTAGTGTATGGGATGATTCCAAGAGGGGTATTAGAATTGAGATACATGGATCAAAGTGAATTCATAAACGATTGAGAAAAATACTTTGTTGCAGAGATGCATAAGCTTCATAATCAAATCAAGGAGCAGTTGCAGAAAAACAATGCAGAGTATAAATGCAGGGCTGTTCAACACAGAAGAGAACTTCAATTTGAAGTAGGAGATCAATTTTTAGCACACTTGAGGAAGTAAATGTTCCCAAGAGGTACATATAACAAGTTGAAGCTAAAGAAGATTGGAACATGCAAGATCCTAAGAAAATTTTGTAACAATGCTTATGAGATAGAGCTGTCAGAGGATGTGGGAATATCACCCATATTCAATATTTAGACCTGTATCCTTACAGGGAATATGACACATACATATATAAAGATCAAGAAAAGATTCAGTGGGAGAAGCAAATGCATGTACTAGAAAATCCATGGATGGAGAAGATCATTGATTAGAGGATCAGTAAGAAGACTAGGAG
>JZKD02S0039720.1:133257-151899 GCA_000966675.3 Picea glauca
GCAACAAAAATGACACCATTTATGGAACTTTATGGATACCACCCTCCTTCCATCACTTCTTCTCTAAAATAAAAATCTAAGGTTCAAGTAGTGGAATATCACATCGAGAATCAACGAAAAATTCTCCAAATATTAAAGGACAACCTGACCATGGCACATAATCACATGAAACATCAAGCAGATCAACATCGTAGTGAAAGAAGTTTTGAAGTAGGGGATTGGGTGTTTTTAAGAGTACAACCATACAAATATATTTCCCTCAAGCAAGCCAAGAAGGATAATAAATTATCACCAAAGTACTATGGACCTTATAAGGTGTTGCAAAATATTGGTACTATGGCATACAAATTGGAGTTGCCTGCATCTTCAGGAGTACACCCAATTTTCCATGTTTCATGCTTAAAGAAGGTTATAGGTGACATGATCCCAGTTCAAGCTATATTTCCAGAACTTGATGAGGAATGAAAAATCATATTGAAGCCTGAAGCCGTCATTGACACAAGAATTCGCTCGCTGAGGAATAGATCCATTTCAGAGTATCTCATTAAATGGAGGAAACTACCACCTGAAGATTCCACTTGGGAAGATGAGTCTTTTATACAGAAGCATCCAGAGTTACTCAAGTGTTGCGGGCAACACTTGTCTCAAGGGGAGGGGCATGTTAAGCCCTAATATTGACTCATTACCCCTTAATTGGGACATATTTTATTAGTAATGTTATTTTATTTATGTCGGACTTAAGTCATTAGTTGTAATTATATCTCCTAGTCTCCTATATATACCAAGGAGAAATTTTCATTTTAAATCATCTTGTACTTGAACATTTAAGTGGGGTAAAAGGAGGTTTCCCCGTTGAAGAGGCTTATTATTTGAAATTATCTCATTTTCAAGGCATTGAGTACTTTTCCTAAGGTTTTTTATGCTATATTGATGCTTGGTTCTTAACAGTTTAGGACAACTTGCAAGACAAAAGGAAAAGTATGCAAGGTGATAATTGACAGTGGGAGCATTGATAACTTAGTATCCACAAAGATGGTGGAGAAATTGGAGCTGGATACAATTGCACATCCAAATCCATATAAGGTCTCGTGGTTGCAAAAAGGACATCAGGTAATGGTAACTAAAAAATGCCTTGTTGACTTTAAAATAGGTGTATATAGAGATGAAATTCCATGTGATGTAATTCCCATGGATGTATGTCATGTTTTGTTGGGAATACCATGGAAGTTTGATAGGAATTCCATTCATGATGGGATAAGGAATACTTACACTTTAGAAAATAATGGTAGAACACACATGTTGCTACCAATAGAAGAGAAGAAGGTAAAGGAAGAATCCAACACAAGCATACTTCTCATGACTGGGAAGGAATCCTCAGTGAAGTCAAGAAGGAACATGAGATGTAGTTTGTTGTGGTGAGGAAACCCAGAGTTTTCCTTACAATTACTTCTATGTATGACTTTCCTGAGTAAGTTTAAGAGATGTTGGAGAATTTTGTTGAAATAGTAGTGGATGAGTTTCCTAATTCATTTCCACCCATCCGAAGTATCAACCATCATATTGACTTGATACAAGGAGAAAGTTTATCGAACAAAGAAACATACAGATTGATACCTCAAGAGAATGAGGAGGTAAAGAAACAAGTCCAAGATTTTTTGGCCAAGGGTTTGGTCAGATAAAACTTGAGTCCATGTGTAGCACCAATTGTGTTGAGTCCAAAGAAAGATGGAGGATGGAGAATGTGTACAGACTCAAGAGTCATAAAAAAGATCACTATCATGTATAGATTTCCATTTCCTAGGATGGATGACTTAATGGATTGCTTAAGTAGAGCAAATTTTTTTTCAAAGATAGATTTGAAAAGTGGATATCACCAGATAAGGATGAAAGAAGGTGATGAGTGGAAAACAACCTTTAAGACAAATGAAGGGTTCTATGAGTGGCTTGTTATGCCATTTGGATTAATAAATGCCTTGAGAACTTTTATGAGACTGATGAATGAAGTATTGAAATATTTCATTGGTAAGTTTGTGATTGTATATCTCGATGATATATTGGTCTTCAATAAAACTGAAGAAGAGCATTTGAGACATCTAAAATCAGTGATGAGGAGATTACAACAAGAGAAGTTGTTGATAAATATGAAGAAGTCTTATTTTATGAAGACATAACTCATTTACTTGGGTTTTGTGATCTCTTCGAATGAATTGAAGGTGGATCCCGAGAAGGTCAGAGAAATCAAAGAGTGGCCATCACTAAGGAGTATGTTTGAAGTGAGAAGCTTACATGGATTAGTAAGTTTCTATAGAAAGTTTATTAGAAATTTTAGTGGAAATTGTGCACCAATGATGGATACAGTGAATAAGAGGCACAAGTCTTTTAAATGGACAGAAGAATATGAGAAAAGTTTCAATATATTGAAGTAGCAGATAACAGAATGACCAATTATGGTCTTGCTAACTTTCGAGAAGACATTTCAGGTAAGGTGTGATGTGGGTGGAGTTTCAATTGGAGAAGTCTTGAGCCAAGGTAATATGCCTATCACATATTTCAGTGAGAAGCTAAATGAGACTAAGGGAAATTATTCCACATATGATAAAGAGTTTTATGTCATAATTCAAGCCTTGAAGAAATGGAGGCACTACCTTGTTCCAAAAGAATATTTCTTGTATATCGATTACCAAGCTTTACAATTCATAACCAAACATGGGAAGTTAAACTAGAGACATGCTAAGTGGATAGAATTTATGTAAAATTTCACTTTTGTCATTAAACATATTTATGTTAATGCTAACAAAGTTGTTGATTCATTAAGCAGGATATGTCTAATTCTGTAGGAGTTTTAGGTCAATACCTTAGGGTTTGAACACCTTAAGGGGATGTATTGTAATGATCCAAATTTCAAGGAAGCTTATGAAGCATGTGAAAATCCTGTTCTCGGAGACAGAAGTCAGTGGAAAGAATATATGATTCAAGATGGATTGATGTTTAAAGTTTGCCAACTGTGCATACCCAAGTGTTCAATCAGAGAAAATATTGTGAAGGAAAAACATAGTGGAGGCCTAGTAGGACATTTCAGCCATGAAAAGACATTTAAACAGTTGAAAAATCCATACTATTGGCCAGGTATGAAAGAAGAGGTGAAAAAGTTTGTAAAAAAATGTAAGATTTTCCAGTATGCAAAAGGAAAGAAATATAACATTGGATTCTATCAACCATTTCCTATTCCAAATAGGCCTTGGGCTGCAATAAGCATGGATTTTTTGTTGGTATTGCCACATATGCAAAGAGGAAGTGATTCCATATTTGTGGTAGTTGATAGATTTTCAAAGATGGAACACTTTATCCCATGCCGGAAGACAAATGATGAAACACACATTACAAATTTTCTTTCAAGGAATTTGTGAGACTTCATGGATTACCCAAGAGTATTGTCTCAGATAGGGACACTAAATTTGTTGGTCATTTCTGGAGAACATTGTGGAAGAATTTGGGGACATAAGTGTCTTTTAGTTCAACATATCACCCTCAAATAGATGGACAGACTGAGGTGGTAAATTGAAGATTGGGAAATTTGTTGAGAAGTTTGGTCATTGAACATCATAGCCAGTGGGATCAAATTATATCACAAGCAGAGTTTGCATATAATGACTCACTAAATAGAAGTAAAGGGAAAATTCCATTTCAAATAGTGTATGGGATGATGCCAAGAGGGGTATCGGAATTGAGAGACATGGAGCATAGTGAATTCAGAAGTGTTGGAGCAGAAGAATTCGTTGCAGAGATGCATAAGCTTCATAATCAGATCAAGGAGCAGTTGCAGAACAACAATGAAAAGTATAAACACAGAGTTGATCAACACATAAGAGAAATTCAATTTGAAGTAGGAGATCAATTTTTAGAACACTTGAGGAAGGAAAGGTTAACAAGAGGAACATATAACAAGATGAAGCTGAAGAAGATTGGATCATGAAAGATACTAAGAATATTTGGTAACAATTCTTATGAGATAGAGCTACCAGAGGATGTGGGAATATCACCCATATTCAATATTTCATACTTGTATCCTTATAGAGAAGATGACACACAGAGATCATAAGATCAAGAAAATATTCAATGGGAGAAGCAGATGACTGTAGTAGAAAAGCCATAGATGTAGAAGATCATTGGTCAGAGGATCGGTAAGAAGACTAGGAGGAAGACCTATTTTGAATATTTGGTCAAGTGGAAGGGACACATGATAGAAGATGCTAGTTGGGTAAGCAAAGATGATGTCTAGAACAATAGAAGGTCAGTGCAGGAGCTCATGGACAGGATTCCATGAATTTTCTACCCAGAAGAGTATGATGCAATAACATCGTCAACAAAGGCACATGGGATGACAACACAATGCCAAATGAACCTTTTGAGTAAATTCCAAATTTTGAAAGATGGCATATCTCAGAGAACTTCTGAGTAAATGTTGAAGTGGATAATTTTTAATGGTCGGAGGTTGAATGATCGCTTCAAACCAGGAGAGATCATACCATCATTTAGTTTATTTGATGTTTGCATAGATCAAGAGGTTTTGTATTAAATTGTCTATCACAGATGTTTATGTAATATGACTTAAGTAGTTGTGAAATTTATTCTCGATCAAATAGGTAGTTAAAGGGAACCCGAGAGGAACTTTTGTATAAGTAGATGTACTGTGCACCTGAATAGGGCTGCTGGATAGAAGTAGGAAATAGTGTTAATGAATGCAATTTTTTTTATTAGGCTATAGCCATTTACATTTGAATAATAGAATAGAGGGATACTGACCCAATGGATGGTGTTGCTACTATTTATAGTTTCCTTGTTATTTCTTGTTTTCATGAATGAATAAATTATGTTGTTGAAAGTATAAAACTATGAAGCATTTGGATAAGCTTCAATTATTTCTCTTCATTGAGTTCATTCAAGGTGTGCATCTAGTCCACAAGGAGTGCATTGAAGGAGTCTGTTTCAAATCAAAAGCTCAAAAGAGGTAGCGTGAAACTTCAATTTGCAAGGAGTGCAAAGGGATTGTTGCAAGGTGTGCATAGGTTTGAAGTTCGACAAACTATCGAAGTAGCCCTCTGAGGATTCAAAGGGTTCCATAAATAAAGCTCAAGAGATATAGTGGGGAGAAACCTTCAAAGGGAGTGGATCTATGAAGGTTGCATGAGTTATCATTCAAGATTCATCCAAGAGGGAGTGAGATCGTTCTAGATTGTTGGATATGGGTAAGGTGCACAAGATTGTCTATGTGTGAAAACAGGAGCGAGGATTCACTGAATTCTTCAAGAGGTTAGGGAACTTCCATAATCCAGAGGGATAGGTAGCGTAATATATACAAATTTAGAGTGGAAGCACTCCGAGATTTTTGTAGACAAGGAGAGAGAGAATTGTCGAAGTTCTGAAGCGATTTTCAGCTGTTGATCTATGGGAGACACGCGTCAACAGATTGTTGACTTCAGGTGAAAATACTCGAGTATAAAGAGAGTGTGTAGGAGTTGAAACTCTTGAATCCTAAAGAGCTGAAGCGATTTTCATTCGTCGATCTGTGGGAGACATGCATCGAAATATTGTTGACTTTGAGTGGAAACACTCCAAGAGAAAGTGAGTGTGAAGGAGTTGAAACTCTCAAAGCTCGAAGAGCTGAAGTGATATGAAACCGTCGATATATGGGAGACACGTGTTGACAGATCGTTGACTTTGAGTGAAAACACTCTGGGAGAAAGTGGGTGTGTAGGAGTTGAAACTCCCAAAACCCAAAGAGCCAAAGCGATTTGCAGCCATTGATTTGTGGGAGACACACATCAACAAATCGTTGACATCAGGTGAAAACACTCGAGGAGAAAGAGAGTGTGAAAGAGTTGAAACTCCCAAAGCCTAAAGAGATGAAATGATTTGCAGTTTTCGATATGTTGGAGACACCCGTCGACAGATCATCGAATTCAGGTGAAAATAATTCGGGAGAAAGAGAGTGTAGAGGAGTTGAAACTCACAAAGCTCGAATAGCTGAAGTGAATCGTGGTTGTTAGATTCATAAGAAAACATGACAGATATCCTTGAACTTGGGGTGAAATCACTTCAGAAGAAAGAGAAGGCAGAGAGTTTGAAAATCCCAAAGCATGAATAGTCGAAGTGAATCATAGCCATCAGATTCAGAAGGACACGCGATAGAGATCCGTGAACTTCGGGTGAAAGTACTTTGGAAGAAAGCAAAGGTGGAGAGTTTGAAACTCCCAAATCTTGAATAGCCTAAGTTATTTATGGCCTTCAATCTATGGAAGGCATGTGTCAATAGGTCATGAGGTCCGGGAGAAAGAACTCTAGGAGAATGTGAAGGCAGAGTGTTTGAAACTCCCAAATTATGAATAGTCGAAGTGGGTTGTGGCCATCGATATGTGAACAAAAATTGACAGTGGGGAATCATTATGGAGCGTGGAGGTGAAATTAGTAGATGTGCTAGTTCACGACTTGCAATTCACCAACGTCGTTGATCTCGTCGGGTTGTATTATCAATGACCATGATTAGATTAGATTGGGCAAGTAATTTTCTGATTGCGGAGATTGAGACCTATGATAAAGAGCGAGCACATTGGTGCCCTGCAATCACTATGGAACTTCGATTGATGAACAAATAAGTGATGGTCGGATCATGATCATGAAAACCTAAGGGATGATGAAAGACGATTAGATCAGAGTGAGGTGTTTATCATATGACTTGTGCCTTGGGTGATATCAAAACATGTCTTTTATTTAATTTGAGACTAGTAAGGTCTTGAGGAGCTAGTCTAGCTTGAGGAGATTAAGATCCTTGATCGAGAGGTTGCACAGACCCGAGGGAGAGTAGGGGGTCTGCATCAATGACATGTTATGTGACTTAGGCAACATGACTATAACCTAGGATACATTTGTGACACAAGAGGAATCAACAAATGCTTCATATAGTTGGAAGAATAACCAATCGAGGGAGAAAAAAAAAGTGAGAAAAAGTATCCTACAACTATACTAAACCCAAAACGATGAGATAATGACTCAATATTATGCTTTTTTCAAGGGAGACAAGACTTCTTCCAACAAGAGAGATAAATGTTTTCCCATTCTTTTTGGTTTTTTTCTTTTTTTTTTCTTTTTCATGTTATAGAAGCCTGAAAAGGAATAAAATAATGCTTATTGTAGAGTCGAGGAAATGAGTGTTGTGGGAAAGAAAACTAGTTCCAAAGTGCAAGGAACATAACTATGCTCAATTCAAGGAATCATGCGCAGGATAAGGACACTCAGGGGATGTTCCATCCATGGATAGTGTATCGAGTCGCAAAGGAATAAAATGCAAGGTTGGGAAATGATAGGAATGCATAGGAAATCAGTTCAATGAGAGCATGATGAAGCCGACATTAGGCCTAAAAGCACAAGTAATCAATATGCATATGCAGTTACGACTCAACTTTGGAAAGAAAAACTTCCCATAATGGTTGTTTTCATAAGTTTAGTCTCTAGGGCCTAAAAAAGAATAAAATCATACCAAGGAGAACTCTTTTGGTCACTGGGTCCAGAGTATTACTTTTTCGTACATAGTCCAAGCAATCTTGAAAAGGGTTAAACTTATACCTAAAGGACGCTTCTTCCCAATATTTTTAACAAGTTTGACATAGACAATATCACTCGACTATCTTTTCATATTTAAGGAGTCTGAAAAGAGCTTAAATATGGACTCCCTCGTCCCTTTTCATAAAGTTATTCCCTTGAGCTCAAAAAAGTATAAAACACAACTTAGGATAAATCTTATAGCCTGTAGAATAGAGTATACATTTTCCATAAGTAGTCTTGTCCAGTCTGAAAAAGGGGTAAACCTATACTGGATAGACGTTCCTTTAGGTCCATCAATGGGTGTACAAGAAAAAACATAAACCGTCAATCTTTTCAATTTTAAGGAGTTTGAAAAGAGATTAACTATGGACTCCATAATGCAAGATAGGGGTCATGTGGGGAAAAAGGACAAAACAAGACAGAGTAAGAAGAATGAAGTTGAAACACAAACTCATTGTGGGGCTAAACTAGGACCTTCAAGCCTAGAGACAAGATTGCAACATGTGTACATGAATGCAAAACGATTCTATAATAGAGCGCCCATGGAAGGTAGCCTCTACCAACAATCAAATGATGCATTGAAGTAGAGAGAAAGGTTTCATCGCTTTCTATGGGGTTGACCTTAGGTTTAAATGGTAATGGTCACCGATGATGCAAAGTTTGAGTGGAATTCACCCTAACCTAAATTCTAGTTAAAAACAAATTACCTACCCATAGTCTTGTAAAATACTTGGCCAATCGATGATAAGTGTACTGAAGAAAAATCCTAAGACTCGCCAAGAGGACAATAATGCTACAAATTTTTTATCATTAGTTGGAAATTTGGAGAAAAATAAAAAACTTTAGGAAGTGGGTTTTCAAAATTTTAATAAAAATTAGTATATTTACACATTTACCATTCTATTTTCACTATTTCACCCAACCACCAAAGTGACCAAAACCTTGGAGAAAAAAATCAAGAAAACATGGAGCATGGAGAAATTCCACTACTTACCACCCTAAACAAGTAAGTATTCCATCCTTATCTTGCATTTCAATTAGTTATTTTGTCATTTTATGTCAAAATTCAAGCTTAGAGTCACTTAAAAAAAAAAACGAATCTGCAGATCCACAGGCTTCCTTAAGGAAACCTGTAGATGTCTGTAGCTGGTGGAAATACCAATCATGAATATCCACATCTGTTCTAATGAAAATGTGTGGATGCACAAAAAAGGTTTTGAAAAATTAAAAAGCTAACTCAAACTGTTTTTTTGAAAAATGACATGATGTCTTTTCTTTGGAGAGAATGTGAACATAAATAGGTGGATCGAACAATTTTTGATAATGATGAATAAAAACAAGCTCTTCGTGCTTGTGGGATGTACAAATTATTTCAAGTTGGTGGCATGAGAGAAAAAAGGAGATTATTGAATCTCCTCATTTACTACTGTATCCCGGATGTCGAGGAATTCATTCTCATTGAATAGTGTTTAATAATTACGGTTGAAGAAATTTACTTCATTATTGATTTTTTGAGGAGAGGTGAATTTACAAACATCCAATATCAAGGAGGGTGCCATAGTATCAATGAATTTATCAATGAGTATTGTGTTTCTAGTACCAAGAAGAGTGGCTCACAAGTGCCAATCAAACAAGTAACCAAATTGAGTCTCTGAATCATCTTATGAACTTTGCTTTAGAACATGGGATCCAACACTTTACATTTGGCATTATGGGAACAAATGCATTATGGGGTTGAATGCCTATGCCCTACTATGTATGACTAGAGCACTACCATGATGAACAATATGAAAGAATAGTTGAAAAACTACAATCATAGGAAGGAAAATAAATTTTTCTTTGGTAGCAAACTATGCACATTTTTCTTCGAGTGGCTGTCCATGATGAGCCCACGAACACAGATATGAGGAAAATTACGACCATGGCCAACCATGGTCCGATGAACCAAGCTCATAACTCACTTAGGAGGTGGATAAATGTCCAACCCATTTGATGATGAATTCTGTGGTTGGTGGGAGAGAAAAAAATCCTTTCATCAAGTACTACCCCTCTGCGGGCATTGAATTCATCAATGAACTCGATGTCAGCATCCTTGTCGGAGACGAGCCACGAGACATAGGTAATATTTGATTTTGTTTTATTTAATTTTTTATTTTTGAAAATATATAACTATTTATAACTTTTTGTGAGATCCAATGTAGTAACAATCACCTTAATTTTATGCAGATAGATCACCCGTGAGACCAGATAATGTCCCGATACATAGCTGATGAGTCAGAGAGGAGGAATTCCTGAGTGATGATGCAGGGAGGAAATTGCGTAGTGTGGACTAGAAATTTGAGGCCCTCATCCACAATCTGAGTATGGATACCATTGATGACATCCCTGTAGGAATCAAGTGACATGTCGTAGGAGTACCCAAGCCATATGTCCAATTGTTCCAACGTTTGGCCAACATTGTAGTTTGTTACGATAGGGTGAATGAGCTGTAGGCCTAGACATATTATGTTCTCATAGAGCAATTTTGTACTTGTATAACATTATATGACCTTAGGGGGATAGGAGGCCCCGTACTTTGTACTTAATTGATATTATTTATATATATATATATATATATATATATATTATTTTTTGCACGTTATATGCATTTTATATTTTACTTGAAAAAACATATATTTAGATGAGACATTGTGTTCTTTACTTTACTGATGATATACATGTCAATATAACACATAATTAGCATAAGCATTATCTAACTCATTATTTCTCCTAAGAACATTCTCGTAAGTAATGAACTCAAAAGAACGATCCAAAAGACGTACCCTAAGGAAAAACTGTAATAACACCATATATCAAACTCAATACACACCATTTAATTGTGAGACAACCAATTGTGAATCCATGAACACTTGATGGTGATAAATACCATAAGAAAATGCATCTCACAAAAGATCAATAACAATTCTATATTCAAAAATAGTGTTGGTAGTTTCCTCTAGTTACACACCTCCAGTGGACACTAACTGCCTAGAAGGAGAGTAAATCGCCCAAGCAACAGATTCTAGGTGTTGAGTATGGAAATTGGTGCCATCAGCGAATATGAAGTAAATCAATGACTCCTCGGGCATATACAACACAAGAGAATCACATCAAACACTAACGCATCAAAAGGGCCAAAAATTTAAACAAAGCTACATACAATATAGGCAATAAAATACAAGAGCGCTAATGCCCAAACCCTTAGGTATAAGCATAGTACTTATTTAAGTAGATCCCATTTCTGAGCTCCAATAGCACATTTCCTTAAAAATATGAAAATTCGTAGGATCCTTTCTCTAAAACCTGTTGCACAACATAGGGGTTGAACCACATAGGGTTGAACTTTCCTGCCCCCAAGGAATCCTTGTCCTGATCATAGACCAATACAATATCTCCCTTGGAGAATACCTTGGGATGAATAGAATTATCATACTGAGACTTGAATTGTTTCTTATGTTCTTTGTTTTCTAAAGTTGCATCTTGAAGTTTCTCATTGATATGTTCAAGGTAAACTAGGAGTTCTTTGAGTTGAGTCATGTCCAGAAGGATCTCGACTACTATTTTAAGTGAAGGAACTTCACGTTCGATAGGAAAAATTAATTCCAGTCCATGAACGAGTTGGAATGGTGAGAAGCTAATGGAAGTTTTGACTGAGGTTTGGTAAGCCCACAAGGTCGAGTAAAGCATCAAGTTCCAGTTCGTTCGAGTTGAATTAATTATTCTTTTTAGCATCATTTTTAATGACTTGTGGACAACTTCAACCCGACTATTATCCTGGGGATATTAAGGAGTCAAATGTTCCTTCCTAAACCTCAGTTTCGATACTAACTTTAACATAATGCGGTTCTGAAAGTGACTACCATGGTTAATGACAATCTCTCTTTGAACCCCAGACCTAGATATGACTTGGTTGAATATGAATAGTTTTTTTGTCTCCCCGTCATTAGAAAACATTTTCTTAGCCTTGTTCCACTTAGTAAAGTATTCGACAACTACAATTATGTAATGATGCCGCCTATCTGAAGTAGGGTGGCATGTCATAAAATCAACCCCCCACTTTGTGAAGGGACCAACAATGATGATGGGAAACATTGGAGAAGGATGTGAACACATTTTCTTAGAGAAAATTTGGCATGGATGACTCTTCTTGACCACTTCAACACAATCTTTGAAGAACGTAGGCCAAAAGTATCTTGCACGATTTTTTTTTTGGGTTGTTTCCAACCCAAATAAGTGACCACCACATGATCCACTATGGAATTTGTTCAAAACAACCTCCACTTCTTCAAGAGTTAAGTAATGTCGAAGGATAGAATCTAGCCCTCGTCGATACAAAGTGTCATGGATAATGAGGTAGTTTTTAGCCATATGAAGGATCCATCATTTCTCATATCTCAAAATGTTTGGAGGGAACTTCATAGTTTGGAGATATATAAGGATATTTCCATACCACAGATCAGACAAAGAGATGAGGAAAATGTGCTCATCCAGAAATGAGTGTTTCATTTCACCTTCCTCGTTTTCTATAATAAAATATGTCATCAAATCAGCAATGACTAAATAATTCTTATATTTTATAGATGCAAAGTCCAAGTCAAACTCTTGAAGCCCAACAATCCACTTGTTGTAATTCCTGCCAATAATTCTCCTGGTCAAAATATATTGAAATGTATTGACTGCAACAATGACAATTGTATTTCATAATAGAATGTAATTTCAGAGTCGCTAGACATCATGAAAATATTTTAGCACCAGTTTCTATACATGTGAATATCTAAGTTCAAGACCCATGAGAGAACAACTCAAGTAATAGATGGCGTGCTCTTGGATCTCATCATCCTACTGAACTAGAACCATGCCAATTGAAGACTCAACTGCTGCCAAATACAACAAGTAGTCTTCATTGTAATTAGGGGGACTCAACAAAGGATTTGAAACCAAATATTTCTTCAAAGAATCAAAATAACATTGTGCGATTTCATCCCAATAGAATGGGACCCCTTTCTTCAAAAGGCACATAATGCTCTTTGTTATGTTAGCATAGTTATGGAAAAAACACCTGATGAAATTTGACTTTCCTTGTAGGCTATGAAGTTGTTTGATAGTGCATGGGGGAGGAAATTGAGTGATTTCTTCAACCTTTAAGGGGTCAACCATGATCCCTATTTTTGAAATGATGAATCCCAAAAAATGACTAGAGGTCACACAAAAAATACACTTGTGTGGATTCAATCGGATCTTATAGGAATGACATTGTTCAAAAACTAAGTTGAGGTATAAGAGATGTTTTACCCTCTTGCATGAGTGAACCATGAGATTTTCTAAGTATTCCTCCATTATGTTCTTTAAGTCATGAAAGGAAAACATCATGCCCTGCTGGAATGTTGCACTAGTGTTTTTAAGACCAAACGACATTTTTTTGTAAGCGAATGTGCTATAGGGACATATGAAGGTCATCTTGTGTTGGTCTTCTAGATGAATTTTAATTTGGTTGTAGCCAGAAAATCCATCCGCAAACTATAATATATCGCTCCCTTCACACTTATCCAAGATATGATCAATGAATGGTGTCGGGAAATTATCATTTAGACACGCCTTTTTCAAGTCCCTAAAATCCATGCAATTGCAAACACGGATCATACCCTGCTTCTTATCAATGGGAAAATTGTAGGAGACCAATTCCATCAGAGGAAATGGGTAGATAAAGCCTGCATTAAGAAACTTTTCAACTTCTTCCTTTATTTCCACTGCCTTTCTTGGGTTCACAGGTCTCAACTTTTAACGAACTGATTTTAAATTTTCATAGGTTCGCATTTCATTTTGGACTATTCGAGGTTCAATTCCAAGAATTTCCTCATAGTATAATGAGAAAACATCTCGAAATTCATTAAAGAGTGTTGTATATTCAATGATCTCATCCTGTGAGCATTCTTCTCTGATAAAGACGTTTTCAAAAATTTTAGGATTCCTAGAAATGTTGACTAGGATCATTTCTGATATGTTATCCATGTTTCCTTTGGCATAGACACCGTGTCTAGCCAATGGATTGACTACTCCATCAACACTTCCAATAATGGTTGACTTGAACTCTCCACTCTCTACTCAACTGATTTCAAGAAGGAAATATGTAACGTACCTAGCCACCCCTGGGTTGGGCATGCTACCTCAAGAACTCTACTCGAAACTAAAATTCGAGTTTTGATGCCTTTTAATTATTAAAGAAGCATGAAAGAAACATGATAACAACACATGCAATAATAAATATACATGCTACAATATAATAATTCTCAAACATTCAATGAATAACAATAACCATCAATCATGCACATCAAATATATACATCTCAGAGATATTAATTCATACACAGTTGAAATAAATATACAACATAGAAAACACATGATAGAGAGCACTTATATTTAACAAAATGATTCACCAACTCATTGTAGACCAAGGAAGTTCCACCCAACCATAGACATTGCTATTCCAAGTCTCAACAACAATGTCACCCCTGATCTAGGGCTATGAATCCACAAGGATGGTTCCAGGGTGTCACCTAGATTCTCAAACTAACCAACACTTAAGCTCTCATAGGTTTCTCAATGCACGTCAATCCAAGGTACAACAACTCTCTTCTCTCCAACCTACACAACCCAAGAGAATGGACCCCCTTCTGTGCTACACAATGCCTCATATTATCCACTTCCTTCCAAGGCTTCAGTGCATCTGGTGGAGAATATCCATGCTAAGACTCTTAGGACTCGCAGTTGTGAGTAAAATTTATCACATGCCAATGCATCTCAAGACTGCAAGAACAAATTCATGGCTAGAATACACCGGTCATCACTACAAACAACCAACAATATTCATTTTTCCTTTCCCAACCTAGACCAAGGATGAATGAACACAATGTATGAAAGTGGGAAAATGTGTATAAAGAAGAATCAGAACCCCAAAAAACCCACAAGATGGGTTTAAATATTTACTTGCAATCAAGAACCACATGGCCTTCCCTAAGTTCATGTAACCACTTCTCTCCATTAAAAATTTATGGATAAATAAAATATGATAACATGACTTAGCCCCTCAAGCCCCCTCTCTTGTGGAATCATATCCCCTTATAATTCTTTTCCTTGTTCGTCTTGCAACCAATGATGTATTTTATTATTAATAATGATCAAAGGATTACCTTTCCAAGGCACACTACCCTCTTCTAATTTTTTGGGCACTCTGGCATTTCATAAATTAACAAAATACATTATTTAATATGGGGGCTCAAAACCAGGGTATTACATTCCCCTCCCCCTTATTTTGGCATTATCTCTAGTGCATATACAAAACAAAAATCAAAACTTCAAAATTTATTCAAAAATTTGCGGGTACTCTTCCGGTATGGCATCTTTGTGCTCCTAAGTAGAATCTTCAGGACCATAGCAGGTCGACTGAATGTTTACCAACTCTATAACTTGATTCCAGAGCATTTTGATTTTTTTGTCCAATATGCACATTGGATGGACCTGAAAGTCTCCCTCTGGATCTACCTGAATCAAATGCCAATCAATAAAATGGTTAGGATCATGTACACATTTTTTTAGAGTTGAGACATGAAATACATTATGCACATTCATGGAAGTAGGCAATGTAAGAATGTATGCAATTGGCACTATTATGTCCAAGATCTCAAATGGACCACAAAATCTAGTTGCTAGCTTTGTACAACTACCCAACTTCAATGAGATCTTCTTGGGATTCACTTTTAAAATAACATGCTCCCCCACTTTAAATTCTCTAGTTGTTCTTCTCTTATCTACATAAATTTTATGTCTATCTTGAGCTGCCTTTAAATTATGCTTAATTCTAACCATCTGGTCTTCCATATCCTTGAGCAATTCTGGCCCAAGTACCACTTTGTCTACTGGGTTGTCCCAACTCATTGGAGTATTGCATTTCCTACCAAACAAGGCTTCAAATGGGCTCATTTTCAATGAATCTTGATACCCATTATTATAGGAAAACTCAACCAAGTGAAATTAATCTTCCCACTTAGATGGTTTATCTATCACATACATTCTCAACATGTCTTCAATTACTTGGATGACTCTCTTTGTCTTTTCGTTTGATTGTCGATGGTATGTTGTGATAAAGTTCATATTTGTACCAAATCCTTTAAACAGTCCCCTCCAGAAATTTGAAGTAAAATTTGTATCTTTGTCTTAAACAATTTTCTCGGGGATCCCATACAACCTAGCAATCTCCCTCGTGTAAATTTATGCAATATTAGTTGTTGTATGAGTCATTTTACAGGAACAAAATGAGCAAACTTTGTCATTTTATCAATCACTACCATGATTGAATCATGGTGTCTCGCTCTCCTGGGAAATTTAGTTACAAAATCAATGGTTACCACTTCCCATTTCTTATTTGGAATTGGTAATGGCTGAAGAAAACCCATTGAGTGCCTATGTTCATCCTTCACTCTCTGTCATTCCATACATTTGGAAATGTAATAAACCACATCTTTCTTCATTCCCGGCCAAAATAATTGGCTTCTTATTGCTGCAATTGTTTTTTGGTAACCAATATGTCTTGTATACAAAACATTATGCATTTCTTTTAATACCAAATTCCTAATTTCTCTAGAACTAGCAAGATAAATTCTATTTTTTTCCATAAGTAATCCATCTTCCTTCATGTCATAGTCTTTAATTTTATGTTGTACATTTTACTACTATAAGATTTCCTCTACCTATAGGTAACATTGATTTGTAAAAAAAACATCTAAAATTATGCTCTTTAAATATGAATAATGCATACTAACAACTATAGAATGCATGAGATGTACTCTTCTACTAAGTGCATCAACAAATATATTTTCTTTTCCTTTGATATTATTGATGTCAAAATCGTATTCACTTGATAATTCTAGCCATCTCATTTTCTTGGCATTCAATGTTGGTTGTTCAAAAAGATATTTCAGACCACTATGGTCTGTTCTGAATTCAAATCTCTTTCCCATGAGATAATTCCTCCACATATTCAATGCATGAACTATGGCAGCAAGTTCCAAGTCATGTGTGACATAGTTCCTCTGATGTTATTTAATCTTGCTAGACTCATAACCAATGGCATGTCCATTTTGAGTGAGGAATCTATTAATTCCTTCCTTGCATGCATCTGTACATACCAAAAAGATTTCATTTGGGTAAACAATATTTAAAATAGGTGCAGTAGTAAGTAATTCTTTCAACAAATTAAAGTTCTCTTCACATGCAACTGTCCATTCAAATTTAATTCCGTTCTTTTGCAAAGAAGTGATGGGATGAGAAATCTTAGAGAACCATGCTATACATATTTTGTAGTAACCAACTAATCCCATAAAATATATGACTTATTAAAAATTCATGGGTTTTGGCCATCCTATAATGGCTTCAATCTTATCTGGATCCACTACTATGCCTTGTTATGAAATAATGTGTCCCAATTAATGGATTTGTTCTTGGTAAAAATAACACTTACTAAGCTTGGAATACAATTGATGTTCCCTTAGCACTTGCAATACCAATCTTAGGTGATTATCATGCTATTCCTCAAAATTAGAATAAATAAGTATGCCATCCAAGAAAATGATGACAAAATTATCCAGGTAACTTCTTAATATTCCATTCATTAATCACATAAATTCAGTTGGTGCATTGGTCAGTCCAAATGGCACCACTAGAAACTCATAATACCCATACTTGGTTCTAAAGGCTATCTTATTGATGTCTTCTTCTATTGATACTGAGAGGGGGGTGAATCAGTATCAAGTACAATTTAAAACCTTTTTCAACTTATACTTAAACCATTCAACTATATCCAATGAGCAATGAACAATAGTATAAGAGTTACACCAATACACCACAATACACCATGCACAATATATGAGAAATAATCAATAGTTATTGTTCAAGAGAAGTAATGGCTTCCAAAGGTAGCTACAACTTCCAAATGTAAAGGGAGGGATAAAAATCCAAGAGGAAGATACAATCCTCCAATATCAAGAAAGATTTGAACTCTCCATCCTTGCCCCTTCCTTCCACCCAAGAATATATGAAAGATAATAAAACTTTACATTAAATCATCACCATCAATCAATCATCACATAGAACCTAATAATGCTTCCTGAGACTTCTTCAATTTATGAAATTATTCAATTCATGGAGTACTATGATCCTATAGATAATATTATTCAATGTATTATTTGAAACTCCAATTTTCACTCCTTGAATCCTCCCCAAAAAGAGGTTATAGAAATAATGGTAGACTTTATTCAATTCTGATCTATTCAGAAGACCCAACTTGTAAAGAATGCCCCATGCTCAATATTTAACATCCAATTTCTAAACTTAAACAAAAGAAACTAAAGTCTGTACTATTTCCAATGGAGGTGGTACCACTTAATTTGGATTTTGTATGAATAAGTTATGGTTGTTTTACCTAGAACACCTGTTTATTGACTAGCTTGAAGACTGGTCACAAACCCTATCTTCCACATAGTGTATCTCCATAATTATAGAGAATCAAGAGCTGAAATTGTTACTAGAGGTACCTTGATATGGATTCTAAATACCATAGCGATTTCACCATCTCAATCGTTCTAGAAAAAAATTTATAGAAAAAATGGTAAGATGACCTGAAAATAACATACCTTAGAACACATCACCAAAAGACTTCATCCTCCCTTGAAACCTGACCTTCTTTTAATTATTATTCCCTATAAAATTTGATTTGTATCAAATGAATGTATAATGATGTTTATTTATAACATTTATGTCACTTCCTTTTAACATTAGGGCCGACATGACACTTTCTTATTTTGTAATTCTTTTCTTTAATTATCTTCAGGGCCTGCGTGTACAATTCACTTTGTCATCTTCAAAAATTCATTTCTCCTCAACCATGAGGATCCACGTGACGTGCCACATACCACTAGAAACAACATGATGTATACTATCCATCCATGGGTGT
>JZKD02S0039720.1:154405-169620 GCA_000966675.3 Picea glauca
ACTTTCTTATTTTGTAATTCTTTTCTTTAATTATCTTCAGGGCCTACATGTACAATTCACTTTGTCATCTTCAAAAATTCATTTCTCCTCAACCATGAGGATGCACGTGACGTGCTACATACCACCACAAAAAAAATGATGTATACTATGCATCCATGGGTGTTGTATATGCATGCGCATTTTCCTTCATGTCCAAATACCTTCATCAATCTTTCGGTCCAAAACCCATGACTAGGGTTGACATCAATGACAACAACCAATCTTCCAACATCTTCCCTGATTCTTATCTGATGGTATCCTCATCTCAAGCGTATCTTTGAAAATATCCTTTCTCCTCTTAGTTTATCAAAGAGGTCATCAATTCTAGGTAGGGGGTATTTCCTCTTCATAGTGTATTTATTCAGTTGTCTAAAGTCTATGCATAGCCTCAATGTTCCATCCTTCTTTTTCACGAAGAGTACTAGTTCTCCCCAAAGTGAAACACTTGGACATATGTACCCTTTATTCAACAACTCTTCCAAATTCATTTGTAATTCTTTCAATTCAGGTCTACTCATTCTGTAAGATATTTTTGATACTTGTGCAACTCCTGATACTAAATCAATAGAGAAATCTATCTCCCTCTTTGGTGGCAATCCTGGTATTTCTTGGAATAAATCTTCAAAATCTTGTAGTACCGAAACATATTCAAGGCTTTGCCCTTTTGTCCTTTCTGGATCCTCCACATGGGATGCATACAATTGACATACTTTCCTGAAACATTTCTTTAGTTGTAAACTTGAAATCTCCCTTATAGAAATGGGTCTTGGAATTCCTTTCACAGTGCTATGTTTTCCTTCTTCATCAAGACATGTAAAGTTCTTGTTATGAAAATCTAGGACAACATGGTGCTGGTCCAACCAATCCATTCCAATTATGATTTCATAAGATCCTAATGGGACAATATTAATATCAACAATGATATTTACTCCTTTAATAGTTATTGGACAAATTCTGACAGCGCCATTGATCATTCTTTTGATTCTAGTGGCTCGCTGAACCAAACTTGACTTCCCTAGATTAATTTTCTCCAAATGTAATGTATCCACTATTTTAGGATCAATGTAACAATGACTTTCTCCTAAATCAATTAAAATAAAAACACGATGTTATAGCAAGATTTGCCTCACCATTGCTATCTTGCACAAAGGACCATTTTCCATTTCCCTATGTAGACTTTTCATCCCTTTTTTGATGAATCCAGAGCTAAAAATATACATTTTTCTACATATATGCTCCCTAACTTCTATGCAAGATGCGTATATACTTTCTACTCCATTACAACTCGCATATATTAGGATTTGTGCCAGAAAATATAAAATGAGATCAATTTTCCATGTCACAAAAAAATATCTTTGATCCTTGGCCTTCCATATACTGGAAACATTCTGACTCGGCCCTTCAGTTGCATTCTGGAGTCTATAAGAGCACAATTTCAAACTATGGAAAAGAAGGAGAAAGCATTCAACTTTGAGAGAAAAGTTACTCTGGAGAAATTACTTCATATTGAGTCTGCATCCCTTTGTCCCTCAAGTCTAAACATAGTGTTCAACCCCCAAGCTCTTCCCTTATTATTGAGAGGACCTATTTGCCTCTTTCTCATGAGATTTCCTTTGGTGGAGGACTAAAGTGGTGGGGACCCAGTTGGAAGGAACTTGGTTTCTTGGTTTCGAACTGTGTCGACATGAAAGTCTGTAATGTTGAAACTTCTGCTGATCAATTATTAATAGAAATACTCCTTTCCTGTCCTATTGGTATCTTGCAAATATATGAATATTATCCATGGGTGTGTTTGTAATGATTATTAATGGATTTTGCTATCTGATGTGCTAACCCCTTTCATATCATCACTATATACTTTCTTTGTTTGTTTGTTTAGAACTTCTCACAGGTATAAAGATTTAGGTCAAAGTTCTCAATGGTGGAACATCATCAAACATTGGATCAAGGTAGGTCTCTTTCTTATATTGCACATTAGTTTATATAACATATGTTGGAATTGACTTGATTTCTGCAGTCATACCTGTCTGTTGTGGTTTACCCTTGTCCATAGAGAGTTTTTCCCTTGTAACAGACAACATGGTGTTGGTCCAACCAATCCATTCCAATTAGGATTTCAAAATATCCTAATGGGATGATATTCATATCAACAATGATATTTACTCCTTTAATAGTTATTGGACAAATTCTGATAGCCTCATTGATCCTTCTTTTGGTTCTAGTGGCTAGCTGAACCAAACTTGACTTCCCTAGATTAATTTTCTCCAAATGTAATATATCCACTATTTTAGGATCAATGTATTAATGAATTTCTCCCAAATCAATTAAAATAGAAGAATTATGATTAATAATCTTACCTTCCACTTCGATCATATTGGATTGGTACTCTGCTTGTTGATTGTCTAAGGTTGCATAAATTCTTCCCATGTCCTCCATTATTGTAGCCTCTTGGATGTTGTGCATGGTCTTCACTTTATATCCTCTGTTAGGGAAATCCTTGTATATATGATTTTCCTTTCACCCCCAACATTGGATTGGTGGTCTTCCTCTTTTCCCTAAGGAGTCCTCTTTCATGGATTCCTCCTTAGAAGATTGATCTTGTTGATTTTTATTAGGGTTGTTTCTATTGAAAGGAGGTTTGAACCCCTTCCTCCTTAGATCATGTTTATCCTTCTTCTTATCCTTCTGATATTTTTGCATGGATTATCTACCCTTACCTTTCTCATACAAGTACTTATTCTTCCTGATAGTCTCAATCAATGTCTTGGGCTCATCATATTGAATATTCTCTTTATAAAATGAAGGAAGTCCACTCAAAAATATATGTATTTTCACCTTCTCATCCTTTATAAACCCCACATATTTTGGCATTCCCAAGAACTTCTTTTCATACTATGACATGGTCATTCTTCCCAACCTTATTTCAAATAACTCTTGCATCTTCTTGTCATAGAAGTTCACTGAAAGGTACTCCTTATGAAAATATTTCTTGAACTTATTACAAGTGATCCTACTCTCATTAATGTGATCAACTTGCTTCATATGATCCCACCACATAGAAACTTTTCCATGTAAATGGTATGTGGAAATTATTACTTCTATGTTTGAGGAGTAGTTGTGCAATTGAAAATACCTCTCGAGTCCAAGAAACCATGCTTCAACATCATCTTCTCTTTCTCTTTCACCATCAAAGAATGGTGGCTTAATATTCCTAAAATCTCCTTGAAAAATGTCCAATTCATGCCTTCTTCTCTGGTCCTAACATGAGACACTTCTGAACTACTTATGGAGTATTCAAATGCATAAAATTTCCTTGTTGAGTAAGGAAATGAGTGATGTCTATGATATCTTCTATCACTTCTTGAATGAAGAACTCTTCTGTAGTTATCCCTTCTTTCATGATATTTTTCCTCTTCCTCCTACCTTAAGTCCAATCCTTTCCTTTCTTACCCATGCAACTGATTTAGGATTTGCAAGAATTTATAATTTATCTAATTGTGTTCTCTCATCAACCTATCATTGTATACTTTGTAACTCTTTACATCTATTTTTAGGCTTCTCACAGTCTCTATTAAGGTTTCTTGTTCCCCTCTGCTCCTGTGCCTATTTGATTCCATATCTGCATTACCAACATTTATATTTTGAACTTTGGATTCTTTGTCATGACTCAAGGCTCCCTCTCCTTCCTCAATTTCTTGAATATGCATCCTTATCTTGAACTTGATTTGGTTATACTCCCTAATTCTGCAAAACGTGCAGCCAAAAAAAATTGTTAGGATAAAAATAACTTAATAAGATCCATGAAATTATGTACAATTTATTCCAATACTGTATCAAAATTCCCCCTTTCATGATTTCTCTCGAAACACTTTCAACACTTAGATCATTTTTCCATATATTCGGACTCATGGAATCACAGAGTCACAGTAGGTCCAAAACTTAGCCATTTTGTTTTTCTATCTTTTCAGACTGGCAGACTCACGGACTCATAACAATTCTAACACTTATTAGGTTTTTTTTATATCTTTTCTTATTCATAAACTCATGAAACTTTGGAATTACAGACTCATAAAAATTCCAACACTTAGCCATTTTTCTTCTACCTTTTACTAGTAGATTAGACGGTTGATATTTAATCTCTTGATGATTGGATGATCCTGGCTCATCTAGTGGTTTCAACAAATCAATGATCACGACTTAATCAGGCACTAGGATGGATAATTCTTATTCATTCCGAGACTTCAACACTCTGCGACTCTGATATATTACAACTCTCGAGTTGTTCAAATTGCCTGGAGTGATACTTCTCAAAGTGGTCATAAAGTGTAGGTGACCAATGGTTTCCATTTAACATTGTCACTTACTCTGTCCTCCCACTTCTTGATCAAATGGCTAGGAAGGATCCTACCTGATCTTGATCTACTATTTTTAGGACTTCAGGATATGAAAACTCTAAAGTTTTTCAACTCCCCAGAGTGATACCTGATGAAGTGGTCATAAAGTGATGGTGATTTTTTACCATTGGTTAACACCTCCGCTTACGCTATCATTCCATTAGATTAATCCAACGGTTGAGAAAAGTTCCAAAGGGATATTTTATCGATTGTCTATGTGAATTTACTACTTTGACTTTCAACACTTTTGTTGGTAGGGATGTTGGACATTCCTAGAGTCCATAATCCCATAGATGACATGGCATGTTGATGTCATCTATGGTGATGTGGAACCATGGTATGTTTTCCACATGTCACTAAAAAATGGACATGTTGGGGTACAAAAGGCACTAAAACCATGTGACATGTGTCCCCACACGACACCCCAACCACGTGGCATAAGACATGTCATTCACCAAATGGATGGTCCACATTCTTCTTCTCCATATCTGACGACCTTCATGATTTCAAAGCTATGTCTTTACACTTCGTGGCTTCAACACTTCGTGGCCTTGCCTAGTCCCCAGTAATTACTGAAGTGGTAAAGTTTAGGAGTCCCAAAAATTAACTATCCTTGTACTCCTAATTTAACAGTTCACATTACTCCTAAATTTCTTCCTCGATCTAAAGTTGGAGGGATTTTTCAAGTTTGGCATTTGGGGTTTCTTGGACTCAAACTTCTTTAAATTTAGAGGGTCAACATAGGATCACCATGATCAACAATGGATATTTCACCCAAACTTCTTATCATCTCAGATGACCGGTCGTATTTCTCAGATTCGACCTTCAGGATTTCAGGATTCTTCCCTATATCCAAGAATCACCAAAGTGGTGAATTTCCAGAGTTTTTCTATCTCCTACTTAGCTTCAATCCACGGTTGTTGATCGAACAATTTGATCTGATGGTCAAGACTTAATCTCTCCCAGCCTCTAGCTTTACCTTTATTAGAGTATCCTTATTTACTTGACTCCCAATATGAAAATCTAGATATTCCTTTCTTCAATGATTGTGATTGCTTCTGAAATAAAAAATGGAAAGGGTCATGATTCCACGATCCTTTACAAAGGATCTTTGTCTGCACAATGCTCTAAATTCTACATGAATTTTGAAATGCTATTTCTCTTGAGATTTTCTTTCTTAATGACAATACCATGTCCAAAAATTTTGGCCCATTCCAGCCTGGTGTTTCAACCCAAATATCTGATACCAATTTGTGATGTAACCAACCACCCTCGGGTCGGGCATACTACCTCAAGAACTCTGTTCGAAACTAAAATTTGGATTCTAATGCTTTTTAATTATTAAATAAGAATGAAAGAAACATGATAACAACACATGCAATGATAAATATTGATGCTATAATATAAAAAATCTCAAACATTCCAGGCATAACAATATTTAGCAATAAAGCACATCAAATATACACATCTCATAGATATTAATTCATACACAGAGGAAATAAATATATAGCAGAGAAAACACATGGTAGAGTGAACTTGTATTTAACAAAACGATTCACCAACTGGCTACAGACCAAGGACATTTCACCCAACCATAGACATTATTGTTCCAAGTCTCAAAACAATGTCAGCCCCAAGCCGGGGCTATGAATCCATAAGGACAGTTACAGGGTGTCACCTAGATTCCCAAACCAGTAAGCACTCAAGCTCTCATAGATTTCTCAACACACATCAATCCAAGGTACATCAACTCTCTTCTCTCCAACATGCACAACCCAAGAGAATGAACCCCCTTCTCTGCCACACAATCCCTCAGATTGTCCACCTCCTTCCAAGGCTCCAGTGATTTCGGTCAAGAATATCCATGCTAGGACTCTCAGGACTCGCAAGTGTGAGTAAAATTTAGCACATTCCAATTCATCTCAAGCATACAAGTACAAATTCATGACTGGAATACACCAGTCATCACTACATCCATCCAACAATGGCTTCTCTCCCAACAATTCGTTTTTCCTTTCCCAACCCAGACCAAGGATGAATGAGCACACTGTATGAAAGTGTGAAAGTGTGTATGGAGAAGAACAAATACCCCCAAACAACCCACAATATTGGCTTACATATTTACTTGCAATCAAGAACCATATGGCCTTCCCTAAGAAGTTCATGTAACCACTTATCTCCATTAAACAATTATAGATAAATAACATATGATAAAATGACTTAGCCCCTCAATCCCCCTCTCTTGTGGAATCATAGCCCCCTCTAACTCTTTTCCTTGTTTGTCTTGTAGCCAATGATGTATTTTATTATTAATAATGATCAAAGCATTACATTTCCTAGGCACATTGGCCTCTTTTAATTGTTTTGGCACCCTGGCCTTTCATAAATTAACAAAATACATTATTTAATATGGGGGATCAAAAATAGGGTATTACAAAATACAATCCATGATGAAAATCCTCCCATGGCCATTTCCTCAATAATTGCTTCGTCTGAATGAAAAATGGTATCCAAACAGTCTTGAGAGTTTGGAGAGTTTTGAGCACATATAGGCTCATGAAAAATATCATCCTCCACAATGACTGCTGGAATATGATATGGGTCTACCATGGCCTACTTAATTGCTTGATAAACTATATCATTTGTAGAAAAAGGTTCAACCATCTTGTCATGAAATCGACCTTTGACCATACTAGATGTGAGGGAAGGGTCCATGGGTCATATATATACGATGTCCTAAATGAAGTGACCCTATTAACCAGAGTAGCATGAATGTATGAAATCAGTGCTGGGAAATCAAAAGATCCCATTAGCGAAGGGTACATCCCACAACCAATGCTCTCAGTGGTCGCCTTAGAGTCTTCAATCCAAGGGATAATAGTCCTAGTATTAGTTGCCGCATCATAAAGGTTTAATTCCACCTAATTGATAGTCACAATTATTCCCTCATGGGGAAAGCATATAATATGAAAAAATGTCGAGATGACAACTATAATGGCATAATTCCAAATTCTTCCGAACACGAGATTATAGTCGAGCAACGCATTGACTACTTCAACCTCAATTTAAACACACTTTCCCCCTAGTGTGATTGGAAACTAAGGAATCATACAATGTGGTCGAAAAACATGTCCATTGAAGGAAGTCGAGAGTGTAAGAGAAGGAGTAAGCTTAGGAGAACCGATAGATTTCATCACACACGTGGAAGCAAATTCATCAATGATGGTTCTCTTTACTAAGATATTGTTGCAAACAACCCCAATCTGAAATGCTACATGATATGGAAGGTGAGGCCTCACATAAATAGCATCAAACTTCATTACGAGCTGACTAGCATAATCAACAACTCATATAGAATATAACAACACATAGTGCTATGAGGGGAAACTTTGGAGAACCTCCAAAGAGGACATTGAATAAGCCATTTAATCCAAATCCTCAACAATTGAATAATTCTGAGAAACTTGTGAATTAGGGTTATGCGTTGTCCTTTCATAAATTCCCTTAGGTATGTGTGGCACTGTCTCTTTCTCGGGATTCTCTATATGGCGAGGGGCCTGATCCTTTGAAGTTTTCTTACCCTTCTTAGTCGACTTGGGGTTATCATAATTCCGATTTCTTGTCGACAAGTATACATATTTTAGCTTCGAGGATTTGATCATGTTTACTACTTATTTATATCCATTAGAGGGGGAATAACCTAAAGTGTCCCCTTGTGGGTTAAAGTTGGAAGAACTAGCTTGCAAATTTTATGCTTGTGGAAAAGGGTTTTGCAACACAACATGCTATTGTTTTTTATTCAACTTAATGAGCTATTGGGATTCTTCCATTCATGGGAATTTATGTGTAAGGTGATCATCGTCACAAATCTTATAAGGAAACTTCACCTTCCTTTTCTCATCTTTTCCCCCCTCAAAATTTTTATCCGAATTTTTATTATTACCCCCACTAGCTTTCTTACCCTTTCCTTTTATCGTTTCTATGGGTTTCTGAGGCCCCTTCAATATCTTCATTTGCACCAAATGTACATTGAAAGACTGGGTGGCGGGGGTGGTCAAGCCATTGGTTGGACCGGTCATAGGTTGTTGAATAATAAGTTTTTACATATGGCCAGTGGCTAGGTCTGGAACGTTTGTTTGTGAAAAACCCACTATACCATCGACATGTGAGTTGGAATTTGGATTTTCCAAATTTAGAGTGGATTGTGGTGTGTATAACATAATATCATAGAGAATGCATGATTGATAGTACATAAGCTCTAACTCTTGCTCTTGAAATATCGCTTGTTCCTCTGAAAACACTCCTAAAGATGAAACATCCTTCAAAATATACGAGAGTAAGGATTTCATGAACCATTTGAGGAGGAACTCCAATGGGACTGTATCCTTAATCAAGATATTCTATCTGCTCCATTCTTGAATTTGATCACAAATTTGTGTGGCGCTGTATTGTACAAAGTTAGCCAACAATTTTGTCATGGAATTGTACTAGACAAGGAGTTGGGAGTGGTTCAAGAAAACCATACTTAAATCACCGAATGTCGACTACTTCCCCCTCTCAAGTTCAACATACCATTCGGTAGCACCTCCAGTGATATTATGTTGGAACAAACACAATATGATCGAATCATCATTTAACAAGTTGGACAAGCACAAGAAGTGGAATGTCGTCACATGGTCCTATGGGTCTTTGTTGCTTTTCCCCTCAAACTTTGGAATTTCTGAAGGTAACTTAGTCAAAACCATAGGTCATATAGAGTAATGACGAATAGGATCTTTCATCAACTTGGACGAATCTGGAAAATGCAAATTTACCAGAAATGATAACCTAGGTCACATAATTGGTTGATGAGCGGCCTAAAAAGAAAGTCCTAGCTTGTAACTGACACTAAGTTGCCAGAAATATTTTTCTATTGAACTATATCTTGGGATAAATCCTTATGGCCTTTGGTTAAATGAAGGAAAACGTCCACCTATCTGGTTCCCAAGAGGAAAACTGAGGTTACCTCCAGTGGACCCCCAATGCAAAGAAAGAAATTCTCGCATGGGGGTGGGCTGACCAGGAAAGGGGTTTCCCCCTTGAGACATCCCTTTGAAGGGATTCCATTGTCCTTGGAGAGAGGTACTCCCTGAAGGTTCCACTAGATAAGAAACAAGTACTTGACAAGGGGTGGGTTGACCTTGGAAGGGGTTGCCCCCTGTCGACACTATAGACATGGTGAAAAGGTTTCTCTCAAACCCATTGTAAATTGTGAATAGGGTCAAAGTGGATGGAATACTAGCATATTGGGATCCTCTACCCATAGAGGCGCCCCAACCACATGCGAGGTTAGGGGCAAAAAATGGAATGGGTCTACTTCTGACAAAGGACATGATGGATAAATGTGACATGTGCTCTAATAAAGGGCTTGGTAAGGAGTTGAAGTGCTCCCTGCACAAACATTTGATGATTGGGATGTTGGATAAGAAATAACCAATGTGTTAAGCATTCCCATCGATGACATTCCATAAGAGAAATCATTTTTTGTTGACGCAAAAGATGTTGATGCACTCGAAACTTGAGTGGGACTAACAACCAATGAGGCAATGTTGTTGGTTGTCATGACCATGGTGGATTGAATCAAATTTGTCATTTGAGCCAACATACCAAGAGGAAATATCCCCATGGTAACGATCGTCGAGGTGGGAGTTGTAGAGGCTCTCAACCCTAACACTAGAAAAGTGTCTTCCATAATGGCCTAGCAGAGAGGGATACTATCAACAAATTCTGATCCTGGAGGTGGGATTCAAACGACCAAAAATTGGAAAGATGAAGGTAATGGAGAATTAGTGTGTGAAGCAAATTCTTCAGCTCCAAGATCCTCAACAATTACCTCTTCAATTTCTACAAATTTGACTTCTGGAGAGTTATGGTCTATGATCTTAGTTTGACCAACTGATAAGAAAGTGCCAGAATGATCACTCTGATGCCTTTGTGGGGGTAGAGGATAATTATTGCTAATCTCTTCCTCAGGTGGAAGGCCTTGAATTCTCCTTGATCTTCGAGTCGATAGGTTTTCCAGTTTGAGTGATTATCTCTCGATTCTAATCGACTTTCCTTCCTAAGATTAAATTACCTTCACCAAACACACCACTAAAATTCCCTAAAGAAAAGATAGACACAAACAACATTGTCAAAATTCCGACTCAAGTGGATTAAGCCTTTGAACTAGAAAAATAACAAAGTGAGCTCGGGGCCTCCTAGACGAAGGCATGGGTTGATTAAGTCTCATGGAACAATGAATGAAGGTATGGGAAGTAGTTATCCTTACCTCCACAGATCAACCTTATGTAGTGCAAGTACCCATGCTTTTTGGGGCACCCTCCAGCAGTATTGAAGTGCGTGATGCAAAATATACCCTAGGTACTACGACAAACCTCCACATTCACCTTATGATTTACCTAGGAAGAAAAACTAATTTTACCATCTCGCAGTCAGTTCATGATGGGTACAGTTGAGAGTCAAGATAAAATGTGTGGGCAGGGTAACTAAGACCAAAATTATTTCGAAGGAATATCTACAAAGGGCCAGTGTCACTTCAGAAAATCTCAAACTAGGTGTGAAGTTCCAGAGGACCGACACCAAGAGGGATAGTATCACTTCAAGAAGACTGCAACCAAGTTGAAAATTTACAGAGGACTGATGCTAAATGTGTCAGTGTCACTTCAAGAAAATCCCCCAATATAGGATATATCCACTATGTTTGTTCCAACTTTGGAGGGGAATCTCCTCGACAATTCCTTACACGACCTTGTGTTTAAATCTTGTGTTAGAGGAGCTTCCATACCAACTTATATGAAAAACTCGGTTCTACACTCCCTATCTCAGAAACTTACATTTGTTTAGTGGCATTGGAAAAATTTACTCTCCAACCTATGCAAAGGCCCTAGCCTAAACTTGTTGGTTTACTTTAGAAAAATCATTTTTTTCTAATAAATTTTAGTTATGCGTTCATTTTAATGGGTTGACTTTACTCAAAAGGGGTGCACATGAAAATCTGGTGATGTTTAGATTGACTCCAAAAGAAATGAAATTTAAGAACACAAAAATAGTTTCTTCAAATGAAAATAGATGCAACAACTCTTATAAAGAAAATTCTTTCCTTTTCTCAGATGAAAACAAGAGTTTGAGTGCAATATTCAGAACACTTCAAGATGCAAATGCATATTGGGATGAAAAACTTGTACTACTAAATTCTTTTCTTTTTTGATAAAAAAGGATACCACTACCAAAGCATAATGAAACTATGTGAATGATAAGTAACTACCTATTTTCTTGCAAAGATGACATGCAAGGGTTTGAGAAATGAGAAGTAAACAAATAGTCATTCTTTTGTTTTTATCTTTTTTATTTACAAAAGAAAAAATAAGCACAGGAATGAAAATATTTTTTCTTTCCTTTTGAAACAAGGAAGAAATCAAGAAAAAAGACAAAAATCATTCAACCAAGACCCCATTGAAAATATAGTGAATATGGAAATATAGAAAAACAAGGCTATTCTTTCAGTTTACCTAACAAACCTTATACTAAATAATCAAGAAAATCTTTTAATATTTTCTACACATTAAGCATTCAAGAATTAACAGAGAAAAACCAAAAAGAGACTCGAGATAGTCCAACTAACTGATCAAACCAAGCATTCAACCGAGAAAGTAAAAAAAATATTAAAAACTTCAACTTCACATAGGTCCACGACTGTTACTAGTGCAACTCATGGATATCTGTGGGATGTAGAGATGCAACTCATAGATGTATGCAAGCTACAATTATGCAACACACGAATGGATAGGTAAGGTCATAAGATAAAAAAGGTCCACTCAGAAACATAGGGCTTCAAGACTTAACAACGGGTCCTTTGAGGCTAAAATACTTTGTACAATACTCAAAAACCAATAGAAAAAGGCAAATAAATCAAACAAGACACCTCAATCAAACTGACCCAACTAGGAGTATCCCCAATGGAGTCACCAATTCTGATTAAGGGATTTTCCCCCTGTGATCTTATGTCTGGATCAAAATAAATAAAGACTAAATAACAAAGACAACGGTCTCCCCTCAAAGACAAGCACACAAAAGCTAAAGAAAATAGCTATTTAAACTAGGAGGAAGTAGGGATAGAGAAGAGAGAAGAAATTGCACCTTGTTCTCCCGTTTGATGTCGATCCCTACTCCAATTCATTGGAGAGATCATGATATTCTATTGGAACTTTCCTGTAAGATATATACAATAATAAGGGTTGTAATGAAAGTAGTTATTCAATCTAAAGCATGTTCATATTATATGTAATATTCAAAGTAAGTATAGAGATGAACATACATTGAATACAAAATCTGAGGGAAAACAAACTCTTTTATTATGAGAAAGTGGAAAAGGTAAGTTACAACCTTGTCCAGCCTTTAGGCACCATCTTGAAGCCAATAGTATGGGTTCCTCCAGGAATCCTCAAGTATCAAATCAACCAATGTAATTTTTTTCAATGACTTAGAGAGAGATAAGGAGACACTCTTTATTCATATAACATGAAAAATAAGTTTTCTTAAATGATGTTCCATACTCCACGGGATGTTGCTCACAGAATTATAGAGAAGGGAGGCTTGCTAGATGATGGAAGTATAAATTTGCATAAAAATACTTGACCTATCCTTAGCCCACAATTATTGTTTTATATCTTCCCAAAGAGGTCTAGGAAGTTATATTTCTTTGAGTATGGGCCAGGGTCATTGGAAAACGAGTCCAACCAAAAAACCCTCCCGAAAACACATAATTATTTTATTTTTCACAAATTTTGAGGGAATCCGCAAGTTCTAGTGTTGGGAGATGCACATGTCCGCATGTTGCACTAGAGAAACACGTGGATATTCTCTTAAGGCATGTTTTTTAAGTGATTTTTGAGAGATCCTTTGGGGAAAAGTCTAGCAAATATTAGGAAAGGGTTAAGACATGGCCCAAACACACAGGTGTGGCATTTTGTGCTATAGCATGTAGAGGTAAATATATCAACACCCAAGGAAATATTTTTATGAGACACTAATAATATTGATGATAGTAAGTTTACATCAACTCTCATATTTTTTATCTAATGCTCCACTCAAAATCTGCAGCAATTTGGAAATTACAACTTTGTCTTTTTTCACCCCTTTTTCCAAACTTGAATTTTTAGCCAAACTGGTTATCTCCCAAATTGAGAATTTATAAAAAAAAAATCACTTTAGAAATTTTATTTAGTGGATGATTACATGAAATTTCGAGTAATTGTTTTTCCCATATTTTCCATCTAGGATCCCTTTTCCTCTAAAAATCCCCAAAATCCCCAAAAAGTGGCTCGGAATAATGGATTTTGTCCTATTTTGGAATCTCCACTCCAATCTCCTTGGAATACAACCAATCCGCTCACAAATTATTTTCATGTCTTTTATTCTAACATCTATACAAATTTCATAAGTAATAGTTCCCCTACCACTGAGCTTAACGCTGACCTTCAAAACCCTATAATTTGCATTTTCTGGCAAATGAATGCATAATTAGTGAGTGGACCTCATTGGAATTTATGTATCCCCTGAGAATGTACATAAAATCCATAAAAAGTTACATTCATTTGATTTATTTTTCACCCTCTATGGCCAAAATAAGAAATCATCTCTAGACTTTGTTTTTTTTTAACATAGGATATTCTTTGCATACATGTCAGTTTGTAGATGTGATAACTAATGTGGCACATTGAGTACACATGGAACCTTGAGGGAATTCCATGTCACCCCTCCAGTGACTCTAGCACCTCCTCTTCATCCTCCATCACAACCTCCTCTCTCTCTCCTCCCCCCCCTTCTTATGTCTTCCCTTCTCTTCCCTTTCGCTTCAATGTGTAAGTGTCTGTTTTTGTACATGTGTGTGTAAATGTAGATCCCTTTAGTACCTATATACCCTCCTAGAAACATGAATAACTACATATGGGACAAGGGTCCCAGTTTCTCTATCATCCTTCCACGTGACACCCCTTTATTGGTTGTGGAGATGGGTGGGTCCCATCCAACACCATTTTTCTTCAGTATGCACAACTTGCCCATTCTTCCGATCGGACGATGGATATCAAATGAGATAAATGACTCACATTTATATGAAAGGTTTAGTTATAGGGAGGTTAATAGTGCATAAACCTTAGATACTACCAAACCACCCTTTGCTACGTGTCACCCCTGTTATCACTCCAAGAAACCCTCCGTGGTTGCAAACCAAAGGTGCTTGGTAACTTAAGAAATGAATGTTTTTTGTGTTTTGTGAATGTGGATCAATGGGACAACTCAATATATCTTATGGCATTCAAACATAAAAATGATAAACAAATAGACAGTTCTCTCAAAGATTGATTAATCAGCAGGCAACTTTAAAGTGGGTGGAGAATAAATTGTAACTAAACCAGTGCAAAGCAGGGTCTAAGAGACAATCAAAGAGTTATTATCAGGTTATGAGCTAAACAATGGGATGACAGCCATTCAAAGTTCGACAACACAGATAATAATGCAGAAGAAGGATGAAAAACTGATAATCAAAATCGAAAGAAACCTGTGATCTGTATTAACATATAAGTCTGAGTACAATAGTCAATCTTCTATCCAAAATCGAACCTCTTATCAAACTAAGTTCCTAGGCTTTATAGCCTTTACAAACAGTTTTCAGATCCTGAAAACATGGATCAAATCATCTAAAAATAGAAAGTCAAAATTCAGTTGCCAAATATGTGGGAT
>JZKD02S0039720.1:176776-188745 GCA_000966675.3 Picea glauca
TAACTGTTGTGCTGGTCTTGATAATTCACCACATGTCTATTCCAAGAGGTTTCATCTCATTATGCTTCAAAAATTCCTGATCTGGGCGAAATTTCGAAAATTCTGGTTAAAACAGCCTTTCGATGTTTGACTGGAAAGATTCTGTGCGAATTTACCACCGAAAGCACAGCTTTCGGTGGTTAATGAACAGTCGTCCTGTTCGCCTAAACTACCGAAAGTCAGAATTTCCAGCAAAAATTGCCTTTGGTAAAAATCAATTTTCTCATCCATGGAATGTTTGTTTTACACGTTCAAATAGTCGATTTTTAACTATGGATCATAAGCTTTCCAATGATGCAATCAGATTTGGATTTGGAGCTAGGGAAGCTGGAAAATTTTTTCCTACAAGATTAGGCATCTTTCCTTCAAAAATGCCGGTGCATTTTTGAGAGTTAACAACCCCCACATTCATTTAAGAGGTTTGAATACTTCTCAAAACAATTTTAAAAACATTTGATACCACTTATGGTTTTGGAGCTATACCTCCTCACCATCGTGGAATCTATGTTAATACTAGGATTTCCAACTTTACACTATGGAATTTCACGTCACCACTTCCACATCTTATGACACATGGCCTCCACATCATCAAGTGCAAAATTTTCCAAATTTTCCAAAAATTAGGAAAATTCCCAAATTTTCAAAAATTCTTATTTTTATAGTTTATCCCTCGATCACCATGGAAATTTGTATCTTGGATTCCCTTGGCCAAATTTGACTCTGCAAAATGCTAACTACCATAAGTAGGATCAACCCTTCTATGATTCTGGGCATTCAACACTACAACAACGCACCAAAAAAACCCTACCTACCGACCCTTTCGACAACATCTATGAAGTAGATGAAGTCTCACTCGAGGTAGAGGCAGGGGTGGTTGCAGGACTCAAATATTTGCAACCTTAGTGGGGACACAGATATGCAATTCTACAACTTAATAGAGAACTTAGACGTAAACATTCATCAACATTCAATTCTTAGTAACAACACATACAAACCCTAATTACAGAGCATCATAGTATTCAACCAGATCCATATCTAATAACACTTAGCATGATGAAACAAATCAAGTCTTAAAAGATTCACCACTAAGCATATCTATATCAGTCATATCTAACATTCATTCTCTTTTATAATCACAAAGCAACATCAGTTCTCTCTAACATTCATCCATATCATAGCAAGTTACACATAAACACACCAACACATTGCACAAAGCAGAGAAACACATCATATACGTGGTTCAACCCCCCTGGGGCTACGTCCACTAGCTCTTATTCTCTTCTATTATCTTCTATTAATCAGTTACATGCACAGAGCCTAAAAAACCCTACTCTGCATAGGACAGGAGATCTGTATGCACCTCGCCAGATCCTCCTTCCCTGAGCTAGGTTATAGCACTAAGTCTTCTACAATCACTTTCACTCAGCTTTGCAAGCTTCCCACAGCATGCACAGAGCACTTACAATCCTTAGATCACATAGATCGATCACTAGCACTTATCACATTTTCCTAACACCACATAGATGCCCCTCCTTACATTGCCTAGACATCTGTTTATACTTTACAAAATAGGCCTAACCATGGGTAAACCCACGGGCCGGAATACCATACCCATTACATAATCCCAAACCCCAAAAAGGACCCAAAAAGGGCCCAAGATCCTGTGATATCTGCTTCATCTTGCACTCCTCCTTCGACAGGCTGTCGAAGTCCCAAAATAGGTCAAAATTAACCAAGGATCTCCCAAAACTTGGTCAAGGGCCAACAAGCCCCCAACACTCACCTCTGACTCATCCCAAGTCACTTTGATCTGGGTAGTTCTTCTTTGAAAGCCTCAATATTGGCTCAAGATGCTTCGACTTGTTGTTGTGTCATGACCTCCTGTTCAACAAACTCTTGGATGACTGCCTTGTTCAGGGGTCCTTCTAGGTGTTATTCTACTGTAGCAACAACTTGCTCTAGTTCTACTCCTCGAACCTTCGATCTTTGTGAAAAATTGGTAAGCCTTATCTTGTATAGGTTGGATTCTTTGAATCACTTCCATGAATTTTCTCTGAACAGTGTGAACCTGTTGTTGGGTAGTGCATTTCTCTTAGAATCATTTCATTCTTTCTACAACTGACAGGGGCTTCAACTACACCTGTATTGTCTCTTCTTGCTTCTTCACCTCCTGGATATATGACTCCAGTGCCTTTAGTTCTGCATTCTCAGTGAGTTTCTCATAAGTCTGGGACCTTCGGTCACTGAGTTAATTGCATTCCATGGAAAAATATTTTATTCTCTTGACTGTGCTCCAGGAAGTCACTTATGTTTGATCTCTGACATCCTGCAGAGTGTTGGGCACTATGTGAAACTCTAAATCTGCTATTATTTGTTGTAGTTGTTGGATGGCTTCCACAATCTGCTCTACTTGATGCTCAACCCAATATTCTTACCGTGGCTTGCAACCTATCACAGAGAAAAGTGTTATGTGGATTGCTTCTTTTACCTCGAGTTTCCCTGTGAGCAAATCTTCCTTTTCTTGTTGCATTTGCACTTTATCCTCATCAAACTTTGTTTGGAGAGAAATCTTCTCTTGCTCTGCAACTCGGTGCTATTCTAAAAGTACTCCTTGTACTTGTGTCAAAGCCTGGGTGTATTTTTTTGTTTCCTCTTATTCTCATCGAAGGCGAGCTTCATTTTCATCTACTAGGCGGCAGAGTTAGGTTGTCTCATCTCCTAATTCTTGCTCTCCCGATAGAAGGGGTGTAGTGGAGACTGAACGACTAGACTGAAGAGCCTACTATAGTTTTTGCGATCTCCCAGGTTGAAGTCACTGAACTTCAATGCTGTGATCTTATCCTATTGTGCGTGAATTGTGCGTATCCCCTTCAGGAGGTATGCAGTAACCATGGTGTACTCGAAATCTCTGGCTACACTATCATGGCTTATCGCGATGGCTAAAGGTAGGATATAGTTGGGTAATATATATGGGATAAACTTCACATTGGCTAGGTCATATCTGTGTTTGGTTTGCTTTTTTGCTAACGGGCGGGATGATTTGGCTCAGTGAGAAGTCAACAGAGAGGCTTGCATTCCTCTTGTCGATGACACTTGTATACCTCCAGACATCGACATTGCTCTTTCGATCATGAGGTCGATGAGAACTTCCTCAAAAATTTTCTCTTCCATGTTAAAATCATTCAACATACACGCTCAGGTTTGAAAATCTCAGGGTCAGAGAGTAATCTCTCAATGTAATGGGATAGATGGAAAAAGCGCGATGGTCATTGTGTGAAAATCAACTAATCTATAGGCTCAAATTCACAATTAGAAAAAAGTGTTCTCGGTGCGTGGCGTGTAGGGAGAAATAGATACTTGGTAAAGGATCTCTTGCAATGGGTAAGAAGCCTTCATTAACTCAGTTCTTTCCATTATGGCACAGTCTTAATGGTCTGGTGGCAAGATGTCTAACCATTAATGCCTTCCTTCCCATTTGGGGCATCAATCGAATGGTTATACTATCTCTAACGACTATATTGCTTCACCATGGCAAAGTGCCATGTGACGTTGTTATGTTATTCTGGCGAAGCTCCAATTCTATAAATTTTTCTTCTGTGAAGTTCCCTCGGGAATCTTCTATAAATTTTCAATATTAGCTCTCTTCTTACTTAGTTTTCTATCCTTATTTCCAGTGAGCCTCATTTTAGAATTCCGATTCTTATCTTCTTTTGGCATAGTAACTTTGCACTGTTGATATTCTCTCCTAGAAATCAGGGGAAATAATTCATCTATATTTAAAATAGGTACTACAATATTCTCTGGGGTTTATAGTGTTCTTCCAGCTTCAACATTCCATTCTTTTTTTTTAATAATCTTTGCTCGGTTATCCTGTTCTTCAATCAAGTGTGTGATCTTCCTAGTCATGAAATATTTTAACTCTTGCTTCTTTTGTTCTAGGACTTCTTTTTCTTCCCTTCTGGCCCGATCTCTTTCAATCCAAGGTTTTCCAAGCAACATAGTAAATGGAGCATTGTCCTCAATAAATTTAACAACTTCAAATTCCTCCTTTGTCGAAGTTCCATAGGAATTCATAGATATCTAGGTAATCTTTCCACATAGGTTTATCATCTTTCCTCTGAATAATCCTATTCCTCCTAATGAAGAAATCATAGTAGGCCTTCCTATAGCTTCCCAAGTTCTTTCTGTCATGATATTCACCCATGTTTCCTCATTCAGAACATAGTCAATGTCGAAATCTCCTATTCTTTCTTCAATGCATTCTTTTTCTTTGAAGACCTCTGATAAGATGATATGTCGGTGATCATTCATGGTTTCTTTCATCTGTAGCAATACTTTCTCTGATTCTTTCTAGGGTTCTACCATAATATCAGTTTCTTGACTTTTCTCATGGTATTCTTGTCTCATTCATCCTTTCAAGCTGAGAAATCATTCTAGGGCAATCCAAAACTTCATGGTCCATAGCTTGGCAACATAGGAAACTAGGTTTTCTACCAGGGAATTCCTTAGCCAAATGTCCCGGTCTTCTGCAACTGTAACAAAGGGCTAATCCTCTCTTTCTCTTAAATGATCCTCATCCTTTAACATATTTTTCACTATTCTTATCATATCTACTTATATCACATCTTCTTTCGTCTGTCAGTGCCCTAGTTTTCAAGCTAGGATAAATCTTATCAAACATTCCTAGATCCATACTTTAGAAACAAAAATTTACACTAATCTTACTTCTACAAAAAACAAAGCTTCCAGATCTAAAACTTTTCACTATTCTTACCTTTATCAGAGAACAAAGTGTTCAGATATTACCTCTTTTATTCATATCGGACTTATTTTCTTTAGCATAGAACTCCACAAACTAAGTAGAGTAATGCACACTAGAGGGACAGATATACGCACAGATCTTTCACAATTTCAGGTTGGATCTTTGCACAAATATTCTTCTTTCTCATTTCCCAGCAATCGTAGTTTCAGGTCCTGACAACAGAACCATTTGTTGGCATAGGGGTAGACCTAGGGTTCAATGCTACAACAATGCATTGACAAAAACCTAACTACTAGCCCTTTCAACAACACCTGCAAAGAAGATGAAGTCTCACCCGAGGTAGAGGCAGGGCTGGTTGCAGGACTAAGATGTCTGCAACCTTAGCTGGGATAGAGATCTGTGATTCTAACACTTAACTGATAACTTAGCAGTAAACATTCATCAACATTCAGTTCTTAGTAACAACGCAAACAAACTCTAATTATAGATCATCGCAGTATTCAACTAGATCGACATCTAATAGCACTTAGCATGACGAAACATTTCAAGTCTTAATAGATTCAACACTAAGCATATGTATATCAGTCAGATCTAAAATTCATTCTCTTTTATAAGAACAAAGCAACATCAGTTCTATCTAACATTCATCTATATCATAGCAAGTTACACATAAACACACCAACACATTGCGCAAAGCATAGAAACACAACATATATGTGGTTCACCCCCCAGGGCTATGTCCACCAACACTTCTTCTCTTCTATTATCTTCTACTAATCAGTTACATGCACAGACACTCAAAACCCATACTCTGCATAGGACAGGAGATCTACGTGCACCTCACCAGATCCTCCTTCCCTGAGCTAGGTTACAACACTAAACCTTCTATAGTCACTTGCACTCAACTCTGCAAGCTTCACACAGTATGCACATATCACTTAGAATCCTTAGATCACATAGATCAATCACTAGCACTTATCACGTTGGCCTAACACCACATAGATGCCCCTCCTTACATTGCTTAGACATCTATTTATACTTTACAAAATAGTCCTAACCATGGGTAAACCCATGGGCCGACATCCCATACCCATTACATAATCCCAAACCCCAAAAAGGACCCAAAAAGGGGACGAGATCCCATGATCTCTGCTTCATCTTGTGCTCCTCCTTTGATAGGTTGTCGAAGTCCCAAAATAGGTCAAATGTAACCAAGGATCTCCCAAAACTTGGTCAAGGTCCAACAAGCACCATTCGATTCAAAACTTCACCATAAAATTTGGGGATTTTCCCCAATTTATCCAAATCCATTTGTGGATTCTCTGGAACTATGTCATTCTAGTTAAATTGAAATTCTAAATTTTCAGTTGAACCTCCCTGGTCTGAATTTTGTTCTAATTTTTTCCATTTTTTTCTATTAATTTTCCTAACAATAACTTTGAGCACAAATTTCAAATGAATCCACTCAAAAATTGATGCTTTCTAACCAATTTTTCCATAAATTCTCAACAATTCATAATTCATTCGATTTCATACTAGAATTTACTCAATAAGAGTTTAACATAGGGGAATTTAACCCCCTAGGATCAATTTCCCCAAATTTTTGTTGAGAAATTTCCCATCTCCTCATAGGAAACTTTCGTCAAATAATTTGCAGACATCCTCAAATTTCAACTTTGCAATTCTTTGCTTCAATGTTAGGATGTATATCCCATACAACTCGAGTTCTACAATTATATCTGATGCCAATTGTAAAGAACCCCGACCTACTAAGCCCTTAATTTTTTTTGTGGTTTGACCAAACAAAATTAACAGTTGAATGTATACTAATTTCTTCATGCAATCAACAAAAAATGTAAAACACATGAATACATTTGATTTACAAAAACTCAATAGCATTCTAATTAATATTTTCACAACAGAAAACACATAAAATAAATAAAAAAACTTATCTTTTCAAATAAATGAACCAATTGGCTATGTACGAAGGATGTTCCTCCCAACCATAGTCTTGTTGTTCATTTTCTCTCAAAAAAAAACCACCATTGAGATAAGGCTATGATTCTACAAGGATTATTGTCCCTCTTGGATATCCTCTCTCCACATTCAATAGCCAGAAAGGAAGGTTCTCTAATCCAACAACAATTCCAATCCACCAGATGTCTTTCCGCTCAACCTGCAAAACCCTAGGAATTGGATCCCCCTTCTATGCCACTTTGTCCCTCAAGCCTTCCCAGGAACTCCCTTTAGGGATCTAGTGCACTCAATTAGATAGAAAATCTATTAGTTGGGGACTCCAAGGATTATCAGTTGCTCCAAGAGTTCTCACAACATCCTTCTCAAGGATCTTGAGCCATTTCCTCAACATGAAATGGACTTACATGCATACAATCCATCTTACAAGAATACAACCTTATTTTCAACATAAAACTTAGGCCAAGAATATGTATTTCCATGGATAACATGGCTGGTGCTCTTCCCAACACTCAACACCTCTCTTATTTACAGAAAACAACAAGTAAAATATCCCTTCCTTTCTCTTTCAAATTTTCTTTTCTCCCATGCATGTTGAATCTCACTCTTGCCTAGGTTGATTGTACTCATCCCCATTCTCTCAATGATCATGTGAAGTTACTTCCTCACCCAACCTCTTACATGCATTCAATGATCGAGTGTCTAATAATTCAAAGGGAGGATTAGATGGTAATGAAAGATTAGCTTAGGAAAATGACACATGTTCTCCCCTTGGAATCCCCCTTATCCACCTCTCTTGTGGAATCATATCCTCCTCATCATTACCATCCCTCTTGCATCACAACCAATGATTATTATTTTATTAATCATTTCAAAGTACAATTTATATAGTTTGTCCCCTGACTATATAAATCAATATAGGGTCTCTGGCCCAAACATATTAGCTCACTAGTGTAAATCACATTTACAGAGTTACATTATAATTTGCAGGAATTTTAAAGAAGTAATTGTTGGACAATTGAGAGGGGGGGGGGGGGAATCAATTGTTAATATGCTTAAACAATTATTCCCATTTTAAACTCTTTACAGAACACTCAATGACGATCACAATAATGCAGGGAAGTAAGCAATAAAATACTCAACATCAATCACACACATGAACTATACAAAGACAAATATTTCCTCAGGAAACCCATAAAGGGAAAAAAATCTTCTTCTTGATATGATAATTAATATTTATTTTCTGTACATTATCATTCTTGGGAGATCCAACTCCTCTTGTGGCTACAACCTCTGTTTTACAAGCTGTAAGTTGCTGAGAGCACCAACTCTCTGGTTTCTCTAGCACCCACTAGAAGGAAGCACCAACTCCCTGGTTTCTCTAGCACCCACTAGAAGGAAACACCAACTACTTGAGTGTTACAGAACCAACTGTATGGAAGCACCAACTTCCAGTTACACAAGAACCACCCTGTATAACAAAGAACAATAGTTCTCCCTTGCACCACCTTGCCACCCTGGTTTTTCTGGCTGCAACCAGATGGAAACTACAACTCCCTTTGTTCAAGAACCCACTTGAAACTCTGAGGACAATTGTCCTCCCTAGAACCTCCCTACCACCATGAATATGAAAACTTTGTTCCTAAAACTTATTACAGTGATACAATATTTATCAATGGATTACCAGTCTCATCACTGTTCTGCTACACTATTCTTCTCTGCCTACATTAGTGTCTTCCTGCATGCATCTCTTGTGCTTTTTGTTCTTTTGCCTTTGTCTCTACATGTGAACCTCATCTTTCTCTTCCTCTCTCAGATACGCATTTTTTTCTATCTATTTTTTATTCTCTTTATACTCCATGTATTATTTCCATTCAATGCGCTACACCTCTTTTGTGTGTTTCAGCTCTTGCTCATAGCATGCTTCTACCCACATGAATAACTCTTAATAGAAGAAAAAACTGTGCATATTTATCATGCCAAGTCCTCTGCCAGGGCATACACTCAACTCTTCGTCCTCTCTAGTGATCATCCTAAGTCTATTCTTCATCAGTGGTCATTATCCTAAGATTCTTCAGCTTCTTTGGCAGTTACAATCTTCTACACATTTCCATCTGTAAACTATCTAAATGATGAATCTTCACTTCACTAGTAGTTACCTCAAGACTCTTCAAGTCCTCTAGCGATAACACTCAAGCTAGTTGAATTCTTTGGCAGATACAATCACTTTGTTTCTGGAAGTTACACAAAGAACCTTCATGCACTCATGCCTTTGGCGCCTTTTCCCTTTATGAGAAAACTACATAGTGGGTGCTCGCTTTTCTGGCTAAGCCCCTTCCTTTAATGTGACCACGAGTTGTGACCACAGGCCTAACCAAAAGGTGCTTCATGATCTTGGACATTGGATATTCAGCTGTGAGTTGCCTCGATTCTCCCAACTCATGATCTTTGATGTGGAGCCTAGCGACATGATAACTCCTCCCTTAACTTTCCGTTGATGTGACCTTGGCTGTGACTAGGGGCCAAGAAAAAGGGTGCTTCGCGTTTCATGAAATTGTGAACTTCATCATGCCTGATCAATGGTCCATGCTCTCCCTTTGATTAACGACTGTAATCAAATCATGACCTCACGTGTCGGGTGTTTGAACATGAGCCATCCATGACTCTTCCAACTCTTGATTCCTGATTTAGCGTTCTGTATCAGATCGATGGCCCACAACCCTCTGTGATCCAAAGGTCCAGATCTTATTAGGACTTTGCATTTTGTGAATTTGGAGGACTACTCACCTCCCTTCTCCCGACCTCCAATTTTTCGAAACCTGATCCAAATCAATGACCCATGATTGTTGGTGATCCAATGGCTTGGATCATATTGGGACTTCACATTTCACGAAGTTGGAGGACTACTCACCTCCCTTCTTCCAAATTTTGATTTTTTGAAACTGCTTTATTGGCTACCACATTTCCTTCCCATATGAATGGCTAGGATTTCTACGGCTCTCGGGTCATCGGGTATTTTCCTCCTTCATTCTCGATATTTGTGAGCGTTAGATCAACAAATCACAACTCCCCATGATCTAATGGTCTAGATCAACTCGTGAAATCATACATTGCAAGTTCCTAAAAATCTTACCTTTGAATTTTTAGTCAGTGAAATGTTGATCTCTCACCATGTGTCCTCTGGATCCAATGCCTTAGATTTCATCACGACTTTACATTTCACAGAGTTGGAGGATTTCTCTCGTCCATTATCCTCTTCAAATTTATACTGGATCCAACGACTGTTGGTCCTCGATGCTTAGATCAATGGATCAGATCTGTACTTCTCCTCTACGTTTCCTCTGGTCATTGGACTCTGATATAATGGACATCGGGTATTCGGGATTGGTGATCCAACATCCATGATCACTCCTCCTCTTGAGCTTATGCATCCTCCTGACTTGGAATAATTTCTAAGTGTTAAATTTTCTGTGAGTTCTGATGACTTTGGGTATCGTCTGCATTTCTGAGAATGCTATCTCTCCTGATCTTTGGTAATGGAATTAACCACTTCCCTGGCACACACTTGTGCTCTGTGTGAAACTCTATGCTATTCCTCCTTAGCTTTGATTTCACACTCTGCCAGTAATCATGCCATCGTTGTTGTTTTTCTTTCCTATAGACATGCCATCATCGTTGTTGTTATTGCCTATAGATATTCCATTTTCGTTGTTGTTATTGCCATCAATGACAAGCACACTTTGTCTATAAACATGCCAATAGTCTCCCCCTTTGGCATTGATGGAAACCCTGAAAGGTTGCACTTTCCTGCTTATACCTCCAATTGTAGCATCACCTTTTCTCCCCCTTTGACATCAATGTCAAAGAAAACATGCTCCCTATGAGTTGTTGCAGTATTTTTCAGAGGTATCAAATATTCAACCAACACATACTCTCCCTGACAGGATGGAATATATTAGGTTGATAATGGGGTCACACCCAACTTCTGGCGTAAATACACAAACTAATCTTTTGCAAGTGGTTTAGTGAAGATATCAACAATCTGATCTTTTGATGGAATATAATGGAAATAAAAAATAGTGTTGGTCACTTGTTCCCTCAAGAAGTGATACTTGATGGATATATGTTTGGTCTTGGAGTTAAATACAAGATTCTTTGACACACTGATTGCACTAGTATTATCACAATGAATTGGGATCGGTGTTGTATATTTTACCTCCAAGTCTGCAAGTGTCTAAATCATCCATAATACTTGGGTACAACAAGTGTTAGTTGCAATGTACTCATCTTTTTTAGTCGATAAGGAAATGGAACCTTGATTCTCGCTCAACCATGATACAAGGGAATCTCCTAAGAAGATTGCACCTCCACTCGTGCTTTTCCTTTCATCCATGCAGTTAGCCCAATCAACATCTGAATAGACTAATAGTTGAAAATTTGGATTCCTTGGATACCATAGGCCATAGTCCATTGTTCCTTTCAAGTATCTGAATATTCTTTTGACAGCTAATAAATGACTCTCTTTAGCTACAACCTGATACCTTCCTACCATTCCAACAACATGTATTATGTTTGGATGGGATGTTTTGATGTACAATAGGTTGTTTATCATAGACCTATATGAACTCTTATCAACATCAGGTGAGTCAACATACTTTCTTAACTTGCATCCAGTGACCATAGGTGTACTCATAGGTGTGGAATCTTCCATTTGAAACCTTTTAAACATTTCTCTTAGATATTTCTCCTGAGAAAGAAATAATCCTTCATACCTCTGAGTAATTTGTAGACCAAGAAAAAATGGCAGTTCCCCTATCATAGAGATTTCAAATTCAGACTGCATGGCATAAGCAAACCATTGTACCAATGAAGCATTGTTTCTTCCAAAGATGATGTCATCTACATAGACCAACACAATGAGCAAATCATTACCCTTTGTTTTGATATATAGATTGTTGTTGATTGTTCCTCTCTTGAACCCTTTGTCTTGAAGATACTTATCTAGTCTGTAGTACTAGGCGCGAGGAGATTGTTTTAACCCATATAAGGATTTCTTCAACTTGCAGACAAAGTCAGGGTTGAGTGAGATTGCTGTGGGTGGGATTTTCAGTTTTGATCGGAAAAGCCACAGTGTAGTCATTAGATTGTCGACGTTTCAGATCCAGATCAGGATCCATCTTCAGGACAAAGAGCC
>JZKD02S0039720.1:188795-203071 GCA_000966675.3 Picea glauca
TCCTGAGAAAGAAATAATCCTTCATACCTCTGAGTAATTTGTAGACCAAGAAAAAATGGCAGTTCCCCTATCATAGAGATTTCAAATTCAGACTGCATGGCATAAGCAAACCATTTTACCAATGAAGCACTGTTTCTTCCAACGATGATGTCATCTACATAGACCAACACAATGCGCAAATCATTACCCTTTGTTTTGATATTTAGAATGTTTATGCTTGTTCCTCTCGTGAACCCTTTGTCTTGAAGATACTTATCTAGTCTGTGGTGCTAGGCGCGAGGAGATTGTTTTAACCCCTATAAGGATTTCTTCAACTTGCAGACAAAGTCAGGGTTGAGTGAGATTGCTGTGGGTGGGATTTTCAGTTTTGATCGGAAAAGCCACAGTGTAGTCATTAGAATGTCGACGTTTCAGATCCAGATCAGGATCCATCTTCAGGACAAAGAGCCTGGGTTTTAAGAGAAAGGGTTATCTGACAGTTGGAAACCCTCTGATTGTTCCATATAGACTTCTTATTTTAGGTCTCCATTTAGAAAGGATTACTTGACATCCATTTGATAGAATTTAAACTGCTTATGACAAGCATAAGCAAGAAACATTCTAATAGATTCTAATCTTGCTACAGGTGCAAATGTTTCATCAAAGTCTAGTCCTTCTATTTGAGAACATCCTTTGCAGACCAATCTAGCCTTATTTCTTACAATATTTCCTTGCTCATTCATATTATTTTTGAGGACCCATTTGGATCCTATTACATTTTTATTTGTTGGCCTAGGAACAAGTTCCTAAGTTTCATTCTTTTCAATCTAGTCCAGTTCCTCATTCATTGAATTTAACCAATTTACATATTTATTGGATTCATTGAAGTTCTTGGGTTCCACCATGGATATGAAGGCCATATGTAATTTCTCAGTGTCTTTGGTTATCCTTCTCCTCGTTTGTACACCTTTGTCTTTCTCACAAATTATCTAACTTTCAGGATGATTATTTTGAGTAATTCTGGAGGAAGGATTTGATGTTGATTGTTGTCCTGACTCTTCTTTTCTAGGTGTGTCTTCTCCATCTTATTATTGGACTCGTTCATCTTTAGTTCCAGCTGTGTGCTCTATAGTAGACTCAATATTTCTCACCTCTTTTATTGGAACTTCTTCATCAACCTTTAAATCAATGCAATCAACTAATTTATGCAATCTTTTATTAAAGATTTTATATCCTTTACTATTGGTATCAAATCCTAAGAATACTCCTTCATCATCCCTTTCATCATACTTGCCAAGGTTTTCATTATTATTATTTATGTAGCACTTGCTCCCAAAGACTTTGAAGTGTTTGATTGAAGCATGTATTCCATACCACAGTTTATAAGGTGTCTTGTCACTATGTGGTCACACATTTGACTTACATTAAGAAAATTATGTTTTAGCCCATCTACAAGAAGAACATCCTGGTATTTTGTTTACCATTACTCCAACTCATCATCCCTTTACCCTTGATTTTACCTGGTTCATCATTTCCAAAGGTTACATTTCCCATTTTTCTTTTACTTATAGATAAAAACTTATCCTTATCTCTAGTCATGTGCTTGGAACATCCACTGTCTATATACTAGGGGTCTTTTTGTTTTTGAGTTGAAAGTACTAGACCACATTTTTCACTATCTTTCTTTTTCCATGTGCTAGCATTTCTAGCTAAAGGATTTATCCTTGGATCTTCCTTGTACTTCTTTCATATGACATCTTGCATCTTTGTGTTTGAAGATATGGCATTTATAATATTATATCTCATTGTTCAGTAGGTCAAAATGATTGGTGCTACATTGTCTATTCATTGACTTCTTAGTTCTATGTTGTAAAGATTGTTTATTTCTTGACCTCCTTAGTTGCATGCCTCTAAACTTAATTTGACAATTTACAATCTTATGACCAAAATTAGAACAGTAAAAACAGTAGACATGGAAAAAAATTTGGTACCTGAAGGATGGATTTCTTCTTGGAATGTGTTTCTCCATCTTCTGATCTCTTTGTTTTTATCAGGGATCATCTTTTCTTTATTAGCTTTTGGAGACAAAGTACTCTCATGGTCTGATTGTCTACTAACTTGGAACTTGATCATATTTACTGGCTCTTTTCTTTCTGGTTGTTTTCTACTTGAACCATTTACATAACCTAAACCAATATTCAACAAAGGAGACCTTTGTTTTCTCATAATGTCATTTAGTTCTACAGTGGCTTTAATGCTTGGAAGATTTTGGAGATACAATGTTTTAAACTTCTCCATATCTTTTCTGGTTTTTACTACCTCTTCTTACAAGGCTTCACATATTGCCTTCTTTTTTGATAACTTTTGTTTCAAAATGTACTCTATTTTCTTTGCCTCTTCCAATTCCACTTTTAGCAGGGCAGAGTCTTCATCAGGTTCTTTATTGTCTTTCTCAAACTGTATTAGCAAATGTTTTTGTTTTTTCTTCTTGATATGAGTCTAGAAATTTCTTCTAGAGCACTGATTAGTTCTCCTTCCAACTCAACCACAACTTCTTCATCATCAACATCACTTCACGTGATTGTATTATCATAATCCTCTTTAGCCATAAGCATAAGTCATTAATATTATCTTCACAGGAAGAGTTACTATCTGTGTCTTCTGAAGAGTCATCATTGTTTACACATAAATGTTTCTTTTTACCAAATCTCTTGGGTTTGTACTTCTTTTCACCTTCATAATTATGATCATGTTTCTTGTGTGGACACTTAGATGCAAAGTGACCTATCTTCCCAGAGTTAAAACATTTGAAGGGAAATTTTCCTTGGTACTTTCCGGATCCTTTCTTTAGTCATCTCACAAATTTTGCTTCAATTTCATCAATCTCAAAATCCTCATTCTTATCTACTTTAAATGATGCTTCTCTAGAGGTGGGTTTATCTTTAACTATCATAATTTCATATGCAGTCAACGTTCCTAGAAGTTGATCAAAATCCAAAGATTTTAGATCATTAAGTTCTTCTATAGCAGAAACCTTTGGGTTGAACCTATCTAGAAGAGATCTCAAAATTTTTTGAACTAAAGAGGCTTCCTCAATTTTTTCACCAAGTGCTTTCATTGTATTTACTAGTTCTTAAAATCTCATAAAGTAATTCCCAACAGTTTCATCCTATTTCATATTTAGTTTTTCAAACTATACTCTATAGGTTTGAAGCTTCGTGTCCTTTACCTTCTCATTACATTCATAATTGCTAATGAGTTTGTCCCACATTTATTTGGCAGTTTCTAAGTGCATAACTTTTACAAATTTTGTTTCTGCAAGCCCACTCAGAATAACATTCATAGCCTTAGCATTGAATCTGAATTCTAGCTTGTCATCCTTATTATCTAGTACAACTGGCTTTACATAACCAGTCTCTACCACAACCCATCGTCTGCACCTAAATCCATTATGTAGGTTCTCATCCTAACTTTCCATAAGGCAAAGTTTGTTCCATTGAACATGGGGGCCTTTTTGGTTGAGGTTCCTTCATGGATAGTCATGTTTAAGCTCTAGGATCTACCCTTATATAAAAGGATCCTGCTCTGATACCAATTGTTGGACAACTAAGAGGGGGAGGGGTGAATCAATTGTTACTGTGTTTAAACAATTATTCCCATTTTAAACTCTTTACAAAACACTCAATGACGATAAAAATAATGTAGGGAAGTAAGAAATAGAATATTCAACATCAATCACACACATGAAATATATAGAGACATATATTTCCTAAGGAAACCCATAAAGGGAAAAACCTCTTCTTCTTGATATGATAAGTAATCTTTATTTTTTGTACATTATCATTCTTGGGAGCTCCAAATCCTCTTGAGGCTACAACCTTTGCTTTACAAGTTGTAACTTGCTAAGATCACCAACTTTATGATTTCTCTAGCACCCAATAGAAGGAAGCACCAACTCCCTAGTTTCTCTAGCACCCACTAGAAGGAGCCACCAACTCCCTGAGTGCCCCAGCACCAACTGGATGGAAGCACCAACTTCCAATTACATAGGCACCAACCTGTATAATAGAGAACAATAGTTCTCCCTTGCACCACGCTATCACCCTGGTTTTTCTGGCTACAACCAAATGGAAGCTACAACTCCCTTTGTTCAAGCACCCACTTGAAACTCTAAGGAAAACTGTCGTCCCTACCACCCTGAATATAAAAAATTTGTTCCTAAAAATTATTATAGTGATATAGTATTTATCAATGGATTATCAGTTCATCACTATTATGCTACACTACTCTGCTCTTCCTACATCAGTGTCTTTCGGCATGCATCTCTTATGCTTTCTATTCTTCTACCTTTGTCTCTACATGCGCACCTCAACTTTCTCTTCCTCTCTCAAATAAACGTTTTGTTCTATATTTTTCTTCTACACTTTATGATATAAGTATTGTTTCCATTCAATGCACTATGCCTCTTCTATGTGTTTCATCTCTTGCTCACAACATGCTTCTACTTGCATGAATAACTCCTAACATAAGAAAAAAAAAAAAAACTTCTTTGTTTTGCGCATATTTATCATGCCAAGTCCTCTGCTAGGGCATAAAATCAACTCTTCGACCTCTTTGGTTATCATCCTAAGTCTGTTCTTCATCAGTGGTCATTATCCTGAGATTCTTCGGCTTCTTTTGTAGTTGCAGTCTTCGACGCATTTCCATCTGTCAATTGTTTAAATGATGAATATTCACTTCATTGGAAGTTACCTTGAGACTCTTCAAATCCTCTACATATCACACTCAATCTCGTCGAATTCTTTGGTAGATACAATCACTCTGTTTCTGGAAATTGCAGAGAGAACCTCCGTGCACTCATGCCTTTGGCACCTTTTCCCTTTATGAGAAAACTACACAGTGGGCACTTGCTTTTATGGCTAAGCCCCTTCCTTTCAAATGACCACGATCTGTGACCACAGGCATGACCAAAAGGTGCTTCACGATCTCGGACATTAGATATTCAGCTGTGAGTTTCCTCGATTATCCCAACTCGCGATCTCTGATGTGGAGCCTAGCGACATGCTAGCTCCTCCCTTATATTTTCACTGATGTGACCTTGGTTATGACTAGGGGCCAAGCAAAAGGGTGCTTCACGTTTCACAAACTTATGAACTTCGTCATGCCTGATCAACAATCCATGCTTTCCCTTTGATCGACAACTATGATCAAATCACGACCTTGTGTGTCAGGTGTTTGAATGTGATCCAATCCTGACTCTTCCAATTCCCGATTCACGATTCATTTCTCTGTGTCAAATCGAAGGCCCACAACCCTTTGTGATCGAACGGTCCAGATCTTATCAAGACTTCATGTTATGTGAAATTGGAGAACTACTCAACTCCCTTCTCCCAACTTTCGATTTTTCAAAACCTGCTCCATATAAACGACCCACGATCCTTGATGATCCAATGGCTTAGATCATATTGTGACTTCACATTTGTCGAAGTTGGAGGACCACTCACCTCCCTTATTTTGACTTTTAATTTTCTGAAACGTCTTTATCGACTACCACATGTCCTTCCCAGATGAACGGATAGGATTGTCACGGATCCCATCTCCTCAGGTATTTTCCTCCTACCTTCTTGATATTTACGAGCATCAGATCTATTGAAAAAAAGTTTATTTTTTCTTCTTATAGTCTTAAACTAAATTTTTCTTTGGCTATGGAGTCGCCCTTAGTTCTAAAAATTCTTTCAAGAGTTTTAGGTTTCGAGGTTCGACTATTCACAAAGTATGATTTTTTAAATAACAGCTCCAAAGTCCTGATACCGAAGTCTCAAAAAGTGATTTCTTAAAAGAATTTAAACCGGATTAAAAGGAATAATTAAAAAAAAATGTTTAACGACTTTCTAAACCTTTCATATTTTCTTTTTGGCCATCTCAACTTAAACAACATTTCAAAGTCCCGATGCACTTTTTACGAAATCCCTTTTTAATCGTGATTAATTAAATTTTAAAACACACTTAACAAATCGTTAATCAGTTGCATTTCAGAAAATCAAAGAGTTATCACTCTTTTGCACTCAAAAAACCTCGAAGCCCGAAATCCCGAAAGTATTGAGCGCTTAAGTGTAATTAAATTAACATAAAACATGGTTAAAGATATTAAATGACTTTTCACGTTTCGCTATTCGGGAGTTCTCGAGGACATTCCTTTCGAAATATCAGTTTTGAATCATCGATATTTGTCAGTATTTATAATGGATTAATGGAAATATTTTTATCATAAAGTTTGTATCTACATGTGTACCATCCCCATTAAATCTTTTAATTTTTATCGCCCATATGATTACACTCAATTTAAGGAAAGTTAAGGGTTGATAAAGGTTTGTTATTTTGAATCTCATTCCTACTTTCAGACAAGAAGTGAGTTACATTCAAAACAACTTACACATTTCCTCTCTGTAAATGGTTTTCATTTTTAGCACAAACATCATGGCACCCAGAAAAGTGCCTCAGAATAGTGAGGAGGCCGGTGAAAGCTCAAATCTGAATGGAGATGTTATATCTGATACTACGCCACATGTTGTGGATTCAATCAAATCCTGGAGGAAGATTTTTGAAATCCTGGAGCATGAGATTAAGAACTTCCCCAACGATTTCGGAAACGAAAAGACTGAAAATAAACTCAGAGATATAACAGATTCTGATCTCCATAATATAGTAACACTGCCGAGACTCATTCCTTACAATAACATGATAAGATGGGATTTAGAAAATATCAACATTCAGACTAGGAGCATTCTAAATTGCCAAAAGGTCATTGTCGGCTCGTTTAGACCAGAGCACATCCAAGTAATGTATAAACTATCACCTGTTTCTAAATACATTTATAATGTTTGATTCATAGAAGAATTTCAAAGAAAGGAGTGTACAAAATTTGATCAAACATATCCAGGTATAATCAAAGAATGGTGGGGAATTCCAAAGAAATTTAAAGCTGATACCCATTGGATTTATGCTAGAGCACTATGAAATGAATACATGGTTTATATAGAAATGATGTTGTGTAGACTATTTGGGAGGAAAATCCCTACCCATTTCCCCACAGAATGGGTGCCAATTTTACACGAGGTAGCCGAGGGCTACACTTTCAACTGGTGTAAAATTTTATCAGATAAATTAACCAAAGAGATTGCAAAGTACCAGATGGAAAAATCAAAAGGGAGACATGTATCTTTTTACATGTCTTCATATATTATGGATGCTATCTGTTACATGACTCCATTCCCCTTGATGAATTGGAGCTGGAACCTAGCCTGTGTTGAACTCATTCATTTTTATCACTCCAAATTATGGGAGGAGAATGTTAAGGATTAATTTTACGAAATATGTCACTACGTAGTGATATCTGTGCACCGAATTTTATATGGTTATGAACCCTCTCATATTTCAGAGAAAATCATTGGAAACCTCAGAGCGATTGCAGATTGGCTTATTGAAGAGAGTTTCTCTTATGTCATATTTTGCAGGTGCTTGATTCCTCCTCACTCACATACAAAGTTCCTTCCTGAAAGAATGGTGTGCAGAGAAGTGGCATACCAAATAATAATAGGAGGAATTGGTACAGAGTTAAAAGCATCTTAGAAGAAATTCTAGCCATCTTTTCCTGTGCAGATTGGCAAGTTTTCATTGCTTAATCTTGGCCATTCTAAAGTGGAAGTCGCATCATTAGAAGACATTAATTTGGTAGATATTGAACTCAGAAAGCACGACCCATACCAAATTGTGGAAAATCATCTAGCTCATTGCAACATGAAAACGTTTGAGAATGAAAACTCCCCCTGTGACGACATATTCAAAGGAGCCAGAACATATGAGGAGATATTAGAGAGATTCCAGGCATTACCCCCTGACCTGCAAACCATATTTCTTGCTTTCCATAAACACATACGAAGTGGGTTGCCAAAAATACTACAAGGGGAATCAATAACCTCTCCTTCGGAATAGGAAATCATACCTCTAGGTTTAAAGCCAAAGCTTTTGAAGAGAAGACTGCATAAGAAAATCCGAAGAAGACTGAAGCATATTCACAAAAAGAAGAAGCTTCACAAACATATAACCCAATCTTGGAAATAGAGTCTACACTCGATACACCTCCAAAGTCGAGTCAAATAATTCCTCCTTCATCATCAACTATTCCTGCTGATATCCCTAAAACAACAGGAGAAACTCAATATACAGATTTGGGTATCCCTTTTGCATCATTGAATCCTTTATAGTCAACTTTTGGGACTCCTCATATGGAACTTATATATGTAAGTGACGTTACTCCAATCTCTAGAGAAGAGATACCTTCCTCTGACTACTTTTTCAGTAAAAAGAGGAAAGTTGTAGTGAAACAGGAAATGCATTTGAAAGGTGGCACATTGGTAAAGAGACATAGAGTGCTCAAAGATGGACAGAACCTAGAAGAGGAGGATTTCACCACAGAGGTAGAAATCTCTATGGGATCTTTGGAAACAACGAATTTATTCATACTTGACAATTTGAAAACAAGATTGGAATAGAGGAATCAAATTATAGCCTAGTTGCAGACTCAAATAAAAAATACCGAGAAAAATATCAAAGAGGATATAAACAAAGGGATAGAACAAGCTAGAGTCATTGACAAATAGGAAATCCAACTCCTCAAGTCTATCTTGGATGAGATGTATAAGAATATGCAAGACAGTCAAGGACAGGTCATCCAGCAGGAAGAATTAGCGATACAGTTGCAGGATAGGCTGAATTCTATTCAAAATCAGGTGATTGATTTAAAAGTTTTTCAAGCCCAGGTACTGGAGGTGCATATGAAGATAGAAACATAGCAATAAAGATTGATTTCTAAAGTAGAAGTTATTCAAAACTATTTCCAAGAAGTAAGTCAATCTTCTTATAACATCATTTTCAAAGAAAAAGAGGCTAAAGAAGCTTGGGATAATCTTCAAAAGGCAGTTGTACTTTTGGCAAAAGAAGAGGTATCAGAAACTCCAAGGTTGTCTTTTGCAGAGCAGATCAAGGGTGATATCATACTTAAAGTATGGGATGCCAACATAGCTGAAAGCAAGATAATGTCGAAGGAAGTCAAGGATGAGTGCGAAGAGACCTTCAATTTTCTAGACAAAGGATCATTAGGTATTAGAGAAGGCGATTTCCCTAGGCTACTAGGATAGATCAATATTGCAAGACATCAACTGAAACTCAAAGAGAACTTGAATGAAATTCAGGTTGAAATTTTGCAATTAAAAGAGATTGATGATACCCAAATAGATAGGTGGCTAGTGAAGCCAAATTTAAAATTTCAATCAGTTAAGTTTGCTGACAAAGAGATTGAAGAGCGATTCCCAAAAATTCAAAGAAAGTTTTATCTATTTGAGGCAAAAGATATACTAGAGCCTCCTAGATTTTTTGTGCATTTTCTAGAAAAATGTATTGAATGTCTCGGACCAAAAGAAAGAGATACTTCAAAAAAGAAATGAAGTATCATATTGCAAACTCATATTATCAAGACGATAGAGAAATAAAACATAACCATGAAAATGGTTCAAGTTTGCATTTTTGTAACTGTTAGCCCCTAGGAGTTAGGAAATCACCAACCGTCGAGAATTGGTGACTTTGTATAAATATAATTTCATAAGACTGAGAAAAGGATTTTTTGTGGCCGATTGTACTAGAGAAGTTTTCTCATTTACAATAATTAATGAAAATACGAATGGAGATTCCAAATTCTGTCAACCTTGAGTTATGTGTTCCTCTTTACTTTCATTTTCAACATCTTTCCCTTATGTATTTTTTATGAATGTTTAAATGCAATTTAGTAAAACATATGCTATGGTTAAAAGTTATTTGGTTATCTAATTGTTTACATTTTTTCCTCTATGCTTGCTATTAGCAAGCCCAAGACCTGCAGATTATTCAGATTACTATATTTTTATGCTTCATTAGAGATCTCTTGTCTTTCTTCTTCCCCTATTGCAAAGTGATATTCCTCCATGATTGATGCATCACATTTCTTAAACATCTTTATGTTTTTCTCCCATCACTTTCATGATTTTCGGATTTGACTGAGGAACAAGAAACGACCTCTGAAACTGTTATATTATTAATTTAAAGTTGGGAATTTTCTCTTATAATCCAAAAAAGAAATAGAAAACCTTGAAAACAAAATAATAATTTTTTTAACCTTTATCCCCCATGACCGTACCTGTTACAAGACAACCCAATATAGAGCCCGACCTCTCAGATCAGACTAGCATTTCTTTAAATTTATTTAACACTATGTTACAGACAACAAACACCCGGGTTGAATTAGAATGTTCATGGGAAACAATTGAACGAGACATAAGCATTCAAGAACACTGGGAAGCTAGACAGAGATAGTTAAGAAACCAGCCATAGTGTTTCTCTTAGTAACTGACACTTTTTATACCTTAACTCTCTCTACCTTTTTCGGATGCCTAGACTTTAGATTTTAAATCCTTAAGTATAAAATCTAGAACACCATCTTTTTGGCACCATTGTCGGGGATCGAAGTAACGAAGTTATTTTTCCCTGGGAAGAACGACATCGATATTTTCTTTCTTTGATAGTAAAAAAATATTGAGAACTTTATAAGGATACTTTCATCTTTCACTTGGTGGCTCCATGATTAATAAATTTTCTTTTAAACAAAAGAATGCCAGAAAGAATCCAGATGACAAACAGACTTCGCCTATATACGACCCAGAAAAAATTTTCAAATCAAGAAGATACCTTAAATAGACTGCCTCATCGACAAATAAGATTTATCAACCTAAATTCACACCGTTGAACACTAAGTATCTACTTGAAAGGTCAAATACCCCACCGTTTTGTGGAGAACTATCCATCGATAGAATTGTAACCCTAGAGCCTAGATTGGTTTTACTTGAATCTAAAACTGAGATTTTTTCAACTATTTCTTTCACCAGTAGAGGTAAAAGATATGTCTCACTACATGCTTCAATTTAAATATCTTCACTTTCTGAATTTTGATTTCCCATCCCTCAGAACTCTGACCAATATCCTGTATGCGTTGACTCGACTCCTGTTGATTCTCCTGTATATTCACCTTGTGAGTCTGAAAAAACCAGTCCCCATTTCCTAAGTCCCTCTTTTTCAAGTTTCCTGTCTCTTGAAAATGAGTTTCCTCACACTATATTTCTCTATTTAGGCACAACCGAATGGTTACCACACCCCTTTAAAATTCCTCATAATATCCAAGTTTCAACCTCTAAATTATTAATGGTTGCGGTTGGAGGAGGTTGGGCTGGGAGTGGAGCCATAAGTGGTGTTGGGGGAGGAGGAGCAGGCAGTAAAGTACCACTCCCTCAAATATTTTCCAAATTGGATGCTAGGTATGCTCCTTTGGTCCTCTCATTTCCTCTCCATGATCTACCCAAAAATTACATGAAAAATCTACCAAAATTCACAGGAGAAGGTGATTTAATCGCAACCGAACACATCAATTTATTTGATCAATTTGTAGACATCCTTGTTCTTGAACATGAGGATGTTTATTTGAGACTCCTGGTTCAGAATTTTGAAGGAAAAATGAGAACCTAGTTCCGAGGTTTAGCAGAAGGATCAATACGGTCATACGATGAACTCGAAAATGATTTTATCAGACAATGGCGAAAAAGGAAAGACCATCTCTACTATCTAGCTAAATTTGGGGATGTAAGAAAGAAAAACTCTAAATCAGTTCTCTAGTTTACCCAAAGGTTTAATAAATTGTATAATAAAATTCCATTTGAGGTCAAACCTTCCCAACCCGCAGCAAAAGTAACTTTCACTGGGGATTTTGACCCTGATTTCACCCTATTGTTGAGGGAGAGGAGATCAATAGACCTCAATAAAATGAAATATGATGCCTTAGAAATTGAATCAAATATGATGGCATCAGGTAAGCTAAAAAAAAGTTTGAACCAGGAAATAGGGAAACCAGATGGTACAGAGACCAAGTGGGACCCTCTGGATCAGGTAGGTCTTCTGAAGACAAGATGGATGACATGGAAAGAATAATTAAAGAATTGTCGAATAATATCTCAAGAATGGAACTATATCAATCAAAGAATGATCATTTTCCTAGAAAATATTTCAGAAGGACTCCTAACCCTCAAACGCAACAAAGGAAAATTAAAAATGAGGATAAAAAAATCCAATCCCCCTTTAAAAGAGAAAACTTTATACGAGGAGAAGACATGGAAGATTTTGAGGAATTATAAGAAGACATAAATAATCTTGGTGATGAATGTCATCAACCTTATTTGGCAAGACAAGATTATGAAAAATCTTTAAATATAGAACACAGACTTGAGAGTAACAAGAACAACAATATTACAGAAGATTCAACCTATCAAGGAATCACAGATGATATAATGGCTAAAATCCACCAGAAGTACAATATAATTCCTAGAAACAGGAGTTTCATAACCATCCCAATGAAAAATATCCTGCCAAGGGGTGAAACAGATGAGGCGGCTTCAAAAACTATTGAAAAGAAGATTGTAAAAACCAAGACCGCTAACACGCAACCTACCAAGACAAATTCAACAAAAACACTCATCGTTAACACACATAAAGTGGAGGTTCTTGTAACTGAAACAAAAACCTCACAACAAAAGAAAGATGAAAAGAAGGGGATAGAATCCCAAACCACGGAGATTGACAAAACAACAGGAAATTTTAATCTAGAAAATGAAATTAATAAAATCAAAATTCCTATACTTCTTGTCGATCTGGAAAAAAATCCAATATACAGAAAGCAAATTGCTAAAATAATTAGTTTCTCAGAAAATGAAATTCAGGTCGATGTTATAAACTTAGAAGATGACAATTCTAATATAATCTTCGGCCCACATTTCGAAGGTGCCATAGATACTACTTCCCCTTTCTATATCACGCTAACTGTGTACGATCACCTGCTTCATAATTGCATGTTGGATTCTGGAGCCTCTCACAATGTAATTCCTAAAGCCATTATGGATAGACTTGGTTGTTAAGCCCTAATATTGGCTCATTAACCCTTAATTGGGGCATATTATATTAGTAATGTTATTTTATTTATGTCGGATTTACGCCATTAGTTGTAATTATACCTCCTAGTCTCCTATATATACCAAGGTTACATTTTCATTTTGAATCATCTTGTACTTGAACATTTAAGTGGGGTAAAAGGAGGTTTCCCCCTCGAAGAGGCTCATTATCTAAAATTATCTCTTTTTCAAGGCATTGAGTACTTTTCCTGATGTTTTTCTATGCTATATTGATGTTTGGTTCTTAACATATGGTATCAGAGCTCAAGGTCTTGGGGTTTCACTGCTACATCTGAGAAATCGTGGAATTTTTGCTATAAATTTTTTTCTACAATGTTTCGGAAGGAACGGATTGGAGGATATTTAGTAGACGGATAAAGGTACATTGGGTTCAACATTTAGCTCTTGAGGCCTTATACTTTCAAAGATACAGCCTGTACAAGATAGGGTTCTGGAATCATCCTGAAATGAGTCATTGCGAAATTTTCTCTATAAAAAAAATTCTGTAATGTTTCAAACCCTGAAGTCTAGAGGCCATTTATAGAAATTAGTAAGGTATCTTTGGTAAAATTTTCCGCTTCTGTGTCATTTAAAATTTGTAGATACACCTTGTGTAAGATAGGGTATCTGACTAGTCCTATTGACTAGTCTCAAGAAGGTGTTCCAGGTAAAACAATCATAACCTCTTGCTAGAGTATCCAAATTGACTGGGACTACTTTCATTGGATTGTGGACAGACTATAGTATTTTGGGTGCATGTTTCAGAATTTGATATCAATTATTTTGTGTGAGGCATGCCATACAAGTGAGATATCTCGAAAAGGACAAAAATTGGCAAGTTGTGAGGAAGTTACCATAAATTCCACTTGGCACATCCAATTTTGATCAGACCTATGACATTGCAGAGAAGAAATATCAGAGAACTACCTAAAAGAAAGTGTCATACCAAGAAGGGCCGAAACATAGGAGATAGAACAGAATAAATATTGTCTAGTAGAACCGCCTCAAATTCAAGATTCAAAAGTGATACTTGGCCAACATGCCACCAAAAAAGGGACCGTCTACACCAAATAAGCCTCCAGAAAATCCTAATTGGACTCTTTATGAAGGTGAATAAATGCATAGGGACATAAATGAACTACAAAAGAAGATGGATTCAATGGAAGCTAAGTTGATGGATTCAATAGAAGCTAAGTTGGATACTAAGATGGATGGCTT
>JZKD02S0039720.1:206071-217786 GCA_000966675.3 Picea glauca
CTCAAGCAAGCCAAGAAGGATAATAAATTATCACCAAATTACTATGGACCTTATAAGGTGTTGCAAAAGATTGGTACTATGGCATACAAATTGGAGCTACCTGCATCTTCACGAGCACACCCAGTTTTCCATGTTTCATGCTTAAAGAAGGTTATAGGTGACAAGATCCCAATTCAAACTATATTTCCAAAACTTGATGAGGAAGGAAAAATCATATTGGAGCTTAAAGCCATCACTGACACAAGAATTTTCCAGCTGAGGAATAGATCCATTTCAGAGTATCTCATTAAATGGAGGAAACTACTGGCTGAAGATTCCACTTGGGAAGATGAGTCTTTTACACAGAAGCATCCATAGTTACTCAAGCATTGCAAACAACACTTGTCTCAAGGGGAGGGGCTTGTTAAGCCCTAATATTGGATCATTACCCCTTAATTGGGGCATATTATATTAGTAATGTTATTTTATTTATGTCGTCTTTAGGCCATTAGTTTTAATTATACCTCCTAGTATCCTATATATACCAAGGAGACATTTTCATTTTGAATCATCTTGTACTTGAACATTTAAGTGGGGTAAAAGGAGGTTGCCCCCTCGTAGAGGCTCATTATCTGAAATTATCTCTTTTTCAGGGTGTTGAGTACTTTTCATGAGGTTTTTCTATGCTATATTGATGTTTGGTTGTTAACATTGGTCTTGAAATCACTCGACCTTACGGAGATTTGTATTTATTTGATTCAAGAAAAGTTAAATGTATAGGCATGATAAAAGACTTTGTAGTTAATCTTGCATAGATACCTGCAAAAAGCATTCTAATGGATGTGGTTGTCGCTGATATACCCCTGAAGTATGGCATGCTATTATCCAAGTCCTGGGGCACCAAACTTGGAGGATCCCTCTAACTCGACATGACGTATGCCACGATCCTGATATTTGGAGGAAAATTCGCACGCTTGTACAGAGAAACCAGGTTTGTGTTTACAGTAGGTGATCCACTCAACCCAAACAACTACCCTGTTTATATTGCTGATCAAGATTTAGGGAATTGTGTTCTATCTATTGATGATGATATTGATGTATGTATAAAATAAAGTTGTACAATTAAAGAAACAGAAAAAGAAGAAAAAATAAATAAATATGTATATAGTTCAGGAGTTTGGAAAATGTTTTTTGATGGTGCTTCATCCTATGAAGGAGAAGGAGATGGAGTGTTGTTTGTGGCACCCGAAGATGATTTCATCATACCTTTTTCTTATAGACTACAATGGGATATTGATTATACTAACAATGTTTGTAAATATGAGGCTCTAGTCCTGGGATTAGAAGCTTCCAAAAAATTAAAAATTAAGAATTTAGAAGTCTACGGTGATGCCCAAATGATCATAAAACAAATTAATCGTTAATACCAGGCTAAGAACCCAAGGCTAAGATATTATAAGAACTTTGCTTGGGATCTGATTAAGAAATTTTTCTTGTCAGTGAAAGTTCATTACATCCCTAGGGCTGAAAATCAACAAGAAGATTTGTTGGCAAAAGAAACCTCGACCTTCACACCTCCAACAATTTTTAAGCTTAAATATCATAGAGAGATGAGACATAGGCATTCCATACAGAATAATGTACAACATTGGTAGGTTTTTGAGGATGATGAACAACTCATAGAATTTTTAGAAATGGTAGATGAGTTTGTCGAAACACACATCGACCAAGAAAACTAGAATTTCCATGATTGATGGTTTTTCAGGTTACAATCAAATTGCAATACATCAAGATGATAAAGAAAAAACTGCATTCACTACCCCTTGGGGTACCTTTATGTATGAAAAAATGTATTTCGGTTTAATGAATGCAGGGGCAAATTTCCAATGAGCTATGGGCATCTCTTTTGTGGGTGAAAGAGATAAGTTTGTTGTTATTTACCTTGATGATCTAACTATTTTTTCTAAATCTGATGCAGAACATCTAGTACACCTCAAGCAAACTTTCGAGAAATGTCGCAAATTTTGTTTGTCACTAAATCCCAAGAAATCTCATTTCGTAATGCAAGAAGGTAAAATTTTGGGTCATATAGTGTCTATGGATGGAATCAAAATCAACCTGAAAAGGATCGAGGCAATAGATACTATAAATATTCCTATAAATGTAAAAGAAATTCAATATTTTTTAGGAAAAATAAATTTCTTAAGAAGATTCATCCCTAACTTTGTTGAAATCGTAAAACTGATTACATATATTCTTAAGAAGGATAGTGAGGTGTAGTGGAAAACTAAAGCCAAAGTGTTGTTTCAACATATCAAGAGAGTGATAAGTGAAGCACCAGTTTTGGCGAGCCCAGATTATACAAAGTAGTTTCTGATTTTTTCTTTTTCCTCTGAACACACTATCACATCTGTATTGTTACAGAAAAATGATGAGGGTTTTGAGTAGCCTATTTCATTTTTTAGTAAAAGTCTCAAAGATGCTGAGTTGAAATATGACATGTTGAAAAAACAAGCTTATGCAATGGTGAAATCTCTCAAGGCCTTCAAAACTTATGTATTGCATTCAAAGATCATTGCTTATGTGCCTACGAGTTTTGTTAAAGATATATTGGTTCAACCTAACAGTGATAGAAGGAGAGGCAGATGGTTAGCCAAAATATGGGAATTTGACTTATAAGTTAAACCAAATAAGCTTATTAAAGGTTAGGTTTTGGCCAAATTGATCGCTGAATCAAATTTGAAAGCACTCGGGATAAACCATCTACAAGAAAATGAAGGAATTTTTGAGATATATGAACTTAATTTTACTGCATCCACAACCGAAATTCTACCGAAATTATCTTCTTCAGTTTGGTACCACGATATTGTTTCTTATTTACTAACCCTTCAGTGCCCCAACAAATTAACCCCATATAAATCTAGAAAATTGAAGTTACATGTTGTAAAATATTGTATTATAGATGGTAAATTGTATTGGAAGGACCCCCTGGGTTTCCTACTAAGTTGCTTAATAGAAACCGAAACAAAAAGGTTTATAGATGAATTCCATGAAGGAGTGTGTGGAGGACATGATGCTTGGAGAGAAATGACTTATAATATCCTAAGAGTAGGGTATTACTGGCCAAAGTTATTCACAGATGTAAACACCAAAGTACTCGTACTCCTTGTCAGTTGTTTACAGGCAAGCAGAAAGTCCCAACTTTACCTTTAGTTCTAGTTAAAACTGAAGCTCTATTTAAGCAATGGGGTCTTGATTTTATTGAAGAAATCCATCCACACTCTAGTGCTCAACAAAAATGGATTCTAACTGCTATAGACTATTTCACTAAATGGATGGAAGCTATTCCTACGAGAAACACAATTGACTCGGTAGTGATCAGTTTTCTGGAGGAAAATATTTTATTCAGATTTGGTTGTCCCCAAAAAATAGTTATTGATAATGCCCAAGCATTTAAGTCCATGTCCATGATAATCTTTTACCAAAAATATAATATTGTGCTAGGACACTCCACGACTTACTATCCACAGGGTAATGGTCTAGTTGAGTCATCTAACAAAAGTCTGATTACTGTAATTAAGAAGGTTTTGATCGAAAATAGGAAAGCATGGCATGTGCATTTAAAATATGCTTTATGGGATAATAGGATAAGTACCAAAAGGTCAATTGGGATGTCTCCATTTCAAATGATATATGGTACTGATGTTATTTTACAAATAAATCTAGCACTACCAGTAATGAAACTCTGGCAAGACTCAAATGAAGAATCGAATGACATTACCAGGAGGATAAACTAGCTAATTGACATTCAATAAAATAGGGCTGAAGTAGATGAAAAATTACAAAGATATCAAGAGAATATGAAAGCTTTATTTGACCAAAAAGCAAAAGACAGAGAATTCCTCCCTGGTGATTTGGTCCTAAAATGAGAAGACAAGAAAGAAGATGTCGATAAACATGGCAAGTTTGACCAGACCTGGTGCGGCCCATACAAGATTTCATCCTCTAAGGGAAAAAATGCCTTTTTATTACAAAATATCGATGGAAAGATTATTAACACCCCTGTCAATGGGAGGTACCTTAAGCACTTTATGCATTAATATTTTTTGGAACTCTCATTGTATATACCATTTTATTTTTGTGACTTGTTTATATTTATATTTCATTAGGTAAGTTTTGTTTTTTAATGTAAATACAAAGAGTCATCTTTTGAAACGAAAAAACAAAATAATATATATATATACAAAATAGGTCAAAAATTTGCAATGGGAAACTTCCTGATTTACTAGAGTTCTTGACAGTTACCATCTTTATCTCTTTTACAGAAGAGTTTTTTATAAGAGAAGAGACTAGAAATATAAAAATGGTGACATGCATGGATATTCATGTTAAATACCTCCCGAAAAAGGTAAAAAAATTAACAGTCTTTTTGGCTGGAAATACAAAGATCCACCAAGGTATGAATTTTTGTCTTGAAAAATCAGGTTAAAATGTCCTAAGAGATATAAATGAGCAAGACAATAATTTCATGTTTGCTAATATTATCAATGAAATTTTCAAAAAGAAAATGAAAAATAAGCAACAAAAGACTTTAGGGAAAGGTTTCAAGAGTTGAATAATTGTTAAGAGAAGTTGTGTCTTCAACAGAATATCTAAAACCCCTAAATTTTCCCCTGTCCTTGATCAAGTCACCTCCTCATTCGTTTCCTTGATGATCTTCCCATAAGCTTCTTAAGACAAGAAAATATCTCACCTTAATTTTGGAAACTCATAAACTAACCTTCAAAATGAGAATAGGTAAAAGTTTATATTTCCTCTAACTTTATCTGAACCAAAAGTATGTCTAGGTTAATCCTAACATCCTTATTCATTGTAACAAGAATAAACTGATTGGTTTTTCTCAAGGAAAATCCCTGAAAAAATATCAATAAGAATTTCCCTGAAGCCAAAGACATCTGAAGGTCAGAAGAGGATTAGTCCAGAGCAATCAAAGTGAGTTGACAAGCTTCTATTGTTAAATTTTAAGTAGATATTTTTCTGAGTATATTACATACTCATTGATTGCCCCCACTCCATATTTAATATATATATATATAGACAGATGGTGAAAGAAAATTCATTATTGATTGCCCTCATCTAGTCCAAAAGGGATGAAGAAAGGAAATTCATTATATGATTGCCCTCATCTCAACATTTAAATGCTAGAAAACAATGGAAGTGGTGAAAGGAAATTCAATGTGGGAAATCTGATAACTTCACTGGGGTACTGAATAGGCTCGCTAGCAGTGAAGAAATATCTATATATTTGATAGGTTGTTATACATGAATTACAAGATGCTTTGGTAACTATTCCTCTTTTGGATGGATCTACATTATAAGATTATGGGATGCCCTAATTTGAAACATTGGAATCACTTTAACTTGATGCAAACAGAATAAGATAAAACCCCGTAGAATGGTTTATTTTGTTTCGATTATCTTACACAAATATGAGGTTAGTTTTAGAGAAGGAAATATATTGTGAGCCTAACTCAAGATCACCGAATGTTTTATTTTTGAAGAGTTTTCAAAGTTAAGGTTGAATTCTTAAAGTCCTGTTTTGAGTTTTCTCCAAAATATGCTTCACAGAGTTGCACCAATGACTCCATTTACCCAATGAAGGAACTTGGTCTACATGTTATTCTCGTCCCACAAGGAGACGAGATCCCTAGATGGAGCCTATGTTGAAACAAAGTTTATTTTTTCTTATTATAATCTTAAACTAAAATTTTCTTTGGTTATGGAGCTGCGCTTAGTTCTAAAAAGTCTTTCAATAGTTTCGGGTTTCGGGGTTCGGCTATTCACGAAGTATTATTTTTTAAATAACAGCTCCAAAGTCTCGATACCGATGTCTCAAAAAGTGATTGTTTAAAATAATTTAAACCAAATTAAAAGGAATAAGTAAAAAAAAACGTTTAATGACTTTCTAAACCTTTCGTATTTTCTTTTCGACCATCTCAACTTAAACAACAGTTCAAAGTCCCAATGCACTTTTTACGAAATCCCTTTTTAATCGTGATTAATTAAATTTTAAAACACACTTAAAAAATCCTTAATCAGTCACATTTCAGAAAATCAAAGAGTTATCACTCTTTCGCACTCAAAAAACTCTGAATCTTGAAATCCTGAAAGTATTAAGCGCTTAAGTGTAATTAACTTAACATTAAAACATGTTTAAAGATATTAAATGACTTTTCGTGTTTCACTATTCTAGAATTTTCGAAGCCGTTCCTTTTGAAATCTCAGTTTTGAGTCGCCGATATTTGTTAGTATTTATAATGGATTAATGGAGATATTTTTAGCATAAAGTGAGTATCTACAGGTGTACCATCCCCATAAAAGATTTTAATTTTTATTGCCTGTGTCAGTACACTCAATTTAAGTCAAGTTAAGGGTTGGTAAAGGTTTGTTATTTCGAATCTCATTCTTACTTTTAGACAAGAAGTGAGTTACATTCAAAATAGCTTACACATTCCCTCTCTGTAACAGGTTTTCATTTTTAGCACAAACATCATGGCACCTAGAAAATCTCCTAAGAAGAGTGAGGAAGCCGGTGAAAGATCAAATCTGGATGGAGATGTTAGATTTGATAATACGCCACATGTTGTGGATTCAATCAAGTCCTGGAGGAATATTTTTGAAATCCTGGAGCATGAGATTAGGAACTACCCCGATGATTTTGGAAATGAAAATACTAAAAATAAACTCAAAGATATAGAAGATTCTGAGCTCCATAAGATAGGAACATGGTCGAGACTCATGCCTTACAATGACATGATAAGCTAGGATTTATAAAATACCAACATTCAGACTAGGAGCATTCTAAATCACCAAAAGGTCGTCATCAGCCCGTTCAGAACATAACACATCCAAATAATTTATAAATTATCACCTATTTCTAAATACATTTATAATGTCGAATTTGTAGAATAATTTCAAAGAAAGGAGTGTACATAATTTGATCAAACATATCTAGGTATAATCAAAGAATGGTGGGGAATTGCAAAAAACTTTAGAGCTGATACCCATGGAATTTATGCTACAACACCATTAAAGGAATACATGGTTAATATAGAAATGATGTTGTGTAGACTATTTGGTAGGAAAATCCCTACCCATTTCCTCGCAGAATGGGTGCCAATTTTACACAAGGTAGCTGAGGGCTACACTTTCAACTGGTGTAAAATTTTATCAGATAACTTAACCAAAGAGATTATAGAGTACCAGATGGAAAAATCAAAAGGGTGACCTGTATCTTTTGACATATCTACATATATTATGGATGCTATCTGTTACATGAGTCCATTCCCCTTGATGAATTGGAGCTGGAACCCAACTTATGTTGAACCCATTCATGTTTATCACTCTAAACTATGGGAGGAGAAAGTTAAGGATTTATTTTATGAAATCTATCACTATGTAGTGATACCTGTGCACCAAATTTTATATGGTTATGCACCCCCTCAGATTTCAGAGCAAATTGTTGGAAACCTCAGAGCGATTGCAGATTGGTTTATTGAAGAGATTTTCTCTTATGTCATATTTTTCGGGTGCTCAATTCCTCCTCATGCACTTCCAAAGTTCCTTCCTGACAAACTGGTGTGTAGAGAAGTGACATATCAGATAATAACAAGAGGCATTGGTACAGAGTTAAAAGCATCTCAGAAGAAATTATGGCTAGTTTTTCCTATGCAAATTGGGAAGTTTTCATTGCTTAATCTTGGCCATTCTAAAGTGGAAGCCGCATTATTAGAAGACATTAAGTTGGTAAATATTGAACTCAGAAAGCACGACCCATACCAAATTGTAGGAAATCATCTAGCTCATTGCAACATGAAAACATTTGAGCATGAAAACTCCCCCTGTGACGACATATTCAAAGGAGCCAGAGCATATGAGAAGATATTAGAGAGAGTCTATGCATTACCCCCTGACCTGCAGACCATATTTCTTGATTTCCATAAGCACAGGCGAAGTGGGTTTCCAAAAATACTACAAGGGGAATCAATAACCTCTCCTTCGGAACAAGAAAGCATACCTCAAGGTTTCAAGCCAAAGCCTTCTGACGAGAAGACTGCAGAAGAAAATCCGAAGAAGACTAACACATCTTCACAAAAAGAAGAAGCTTCACAAATAGAGCACCCAAGGTCGGAAACATATTCTACACTCGAGACACCTCCAAAGTCGAGTCAAACGATTCCTCCTTCATCATCAACTATTCTTGCTGATATCCCTAAAACAACAGGAAAAACTCAATATACAGAGTTGGGTAGCTCTATTGCATCATTGACTTCTTTACAGTCAAATTTTGGGACTCCTCATCTGGAAGTTATATATGTAAGTGACCTTACTCCAATTTCTAGAGAAGATATACCTTCCTCTAAGTACTTTTTCAGTAAAAAGAGGAAATTTGTAGTGAAACAGGAAATGCATTTGAAAGGTGGCACAATGGTAAAGAAACACAGAGTGCTCGTAGATGGATAGAACCTATAAGAGGAATATTTCACCATAGAGGTAGAAGGATCTATGGGAGCTTTGGAAAAAAACCAATTTATTCACAGTTGAAAATATGAAAACAAGATTGGAACAGAGGAATCAAATGATAGCCTAGTTGCAGAGTCAAATAAAAAATACTGAGAAAAATATCAGAGAGGAGATAATCAAAGGGCTAGAATAAGATAGATCCATTGACAAATAGGAAATCCAACTGCTCAGGTCTAGCTTGGATGAGATGTATAAGAATATGCAAGCCAGTCAAGGACAGGTCATCCAACATGAAGAATTAGCGAGACAGTTGTAGGATAGGCTAAATTCTATTCAAAATCAAGTGCTAGATTTAAAAGTTTTTCAAGCCTAGGTACTAGAGGTGCAGATGAAGATAGAAGAAAAGCAACAAATATTGATTTCTAAAGTAGAAGTTATTCAGAACTATTTCCAAGACATAAGTGTTAGGAACACACAATGTACCTTTTTGCCTATACTTTTTTCCACTATTATACTCTTGATCACCCATATTTAGACTCATACTATCACTTTATCTGATCATCCCAAAGGTATACAATGTCCCTTATCATTACTATACGCTTAATCTGTTTTGCATAATATTTTACATCACTCTCGTACTTGACCATTTCTTAGAAATGCATAAGTGTTCAAAACTGCAGATTAGCATTTGAGGCCTGTTGTTGAAACACATAACTGATGCTAAAACACAGAGTTGTCATACAGTCTGAGGTCATAGATGCTGAAACACAGAGCCGTTACACAGTCTGGAGTCACAGATGCTGAAACACGGAGCTGTTACACAATCCAGAGTTGCAGATGCCGAAACACAAAGGAAACCGCCAGGACCGACGATGCTGAAACACAAAGGAAGCCACTACAGTCAGCGGTCAACAAAGAACTAACCATTGCTCCTACACAATGCCGACACAGTCAAAAGCGCAATTCACGTGGTTGAAACAGCCCGCAAATTTTGATGCTGAAACAACATCAGTAGCAACGAGAAGAAGTTGTTACACCAGTCGTAACAACAATGCCTCATTCAGCTCATGTTATAGAATTCTGTTGCATGAGACTAGGACATCCTATGCTGGTTTAGAAAGTAGATCCGACTAAATATAGGACTCAGATACGCATTGTAATTTATTGTATCGAAGGGGTTCCCTCTTTAAATAAGAGGAAATCATCATTCGAGGGAGGCAAGTTTTATGTATTGAAAAGCTTCAGAGAGAGGGACATACTTCATTTTCAGACTGTAATATGATATTTTGATAGATGAATAAAAGACTGCTTTGAGTATCCTTCTCTAGCTTTCTCGTTTCAGTGGAATCTTGTGAGAAGGGAGGGCCCACCTTCTTCACAAGATTCACCCGTTAGTTTTAGAAGTGTGTTAGTACAATCTCTGTTTATTCTTTGATTAACTTTTGTTTGCTGAAACATTGCTTTTAATGAATTCTGCTTTGCTGAAACACTACTGACTCTGTCTTAGTTTATTGAATGAAATTCGTAATTCTTTTTATTAGCAACCTTGTGTGATGATTTTATGAGGCTAGCCAGAGACTAGGTTAAGGGTTCCTGCTCAGATAGGAAGGGATCAGAACATCTTGTTCTCTGTATATTTCATTTACTTCTACAAGTGTGCTAGCTAGAGATTGGGTTAAGGGTCCCTACTCAGAAAGGAAGGCATCAGAACATCCTGTTCTCTGTAGATTTCATTTACTTCTACAAGTGTGCTAGCTAGAGACTGGGTTAAGGGTTCCTGCTCAGAGAGGAAGGGATCAGAATATCCTGTTCTCTGTAAATTTCAATTACTTCTACAAGTGTGCTAGCCAGAGATTGGGTTAAGGGTTCCTTCTCAGAAAGGAAGGAATCAGAACATCCTGCCCTCTGTAGATTTCAATTACTTCTACAAGTGTGCTAGCCAAAGATTGAGTTAAGGGTTCCTTCTCAGAAAGGAAGGAATCGGGACATCCTGTTCTCTGTAGATTTCTAGTATTCCTACAAGTGTGCTAGCTAGAGACTGGGTTAAGGGTCCCTTCTCAAAAAGGAAGGAATCAGACTATCTTGTTCTCTGTAAATCTCAATTTCACAAGTGTGCTAAACAGAAATAGAGCTTAAGGTTCCTTCCTAGAAAGGAAGGAACTAGATGGCCTTGTTCTTTGCTAGATAGAGTTAACTTTTTCTGCATTACTGTTTTCATGAAAGAGTGTTGGTACTGAAGTCTCTGTTTGAGAGTAAGGGTCCTATTCTCTGGTTGCAGAATAGTTTTTCTTTCCTATTGCAAGTGTTATTTTAATGTAATCCAGTATTCTTAGATTAATCTTTAAGATCTGCAATAGGGAGGTTGCTTTCCTGTGATTTAATTTAGAACTTCAGTTCATTCAAAGAAAGTGTGATTAGTATAAGTTTCTTTACTACAACTCTAAGTTTCTTTTGGAATTGAGCATATATATTGCGTGGTTATCTTTGAAATAAAAGACTTCCCTGGGTTGACAATTCATGTATCACTTGATTGTTTGAATTAATTAAGCAATTATAGTGACCAACATTTTGGCGTCGTTGCCGGGGAAGATAGCTATAGGTTTCAAAAGCACTTATGATTTTCTTCTTTAGATAAAAAGATTGCATGAAATACCCCAAAGACACTAACCCTACAGGTGGCAAGGGAAAAGGAAAAGGAGGAAGAAATACTTACATCGACAAGATCCTATCAAACTCTGAATCTGCTGCTCAACGACCAAACCTTCGAAAACAAAACTCCCAACCTTCATTCCAAGCAGTTTTTGGAACAGGGAAAGAAGTTTGGAGCCCTGAGACAGTCCAGAAGCTAGTAGGAGACATTGAGGACAGAGAAAGTGTAGCAGGGGAACAAACAGAGGAAAACATGGATGAGTACAACGAAGAATTGCATCGCGAAGAACAGGAAGGTCCTGAAGGAGAGGTAAAAGATGAAAATTCTTTCTCTACATTAAAATTTCCTATTGGCGATATCCCTAGAGGAGTAGCCCCCATGAAAAACATTCCACTCTCAACATTGCCTAATTTTCATGGTCTATCTTCAGAGGATCCTTATGAATTTATGTTTGAGTTTGATATATTATGTAGGAGTTATGATTACGTTTCTAATGCTCAAAAACTAAATTTATTTCCAGCAACACTAAAAGGGAATGCACTAAGATGGTTTATGAGTCTTGG
>JZKD02S0039720.1:220475-235382 GCA_000966675.3 Picea glauca
ATGCAGATATTGCTAACTACTTGGTTGCAGGGAAGTTACCATCACACCTATCCTACCGAGAGAAGAAAAGTATTATTCATCAAAGTACTCGGTATAGTTGGATAAGTGGGTACCTGTTCCATACAGGAGCTGATCAAGAGATTCGAAAGTGTATTAGAGAAGATGAGGTGTATGATCTATTGAAAGCTTGTCATGATGGCCCTTGTGGAGGGCATTTTGTTGATAAAAGAACAACATATAAAATTCTCAGGATGGGGTACTATTGGCCCTCACTCTTCAAAGATGCAAAGAAATATGTCAAGGCCTATGATAGTTGCCAAAGAGTAGGCCAACCTAATCATAGAGATGAAATTCCATTAAACACCCAGGTAGTACTTGAACCATTTGAAAGATGGGCCTTAGACTTCATAGGACCCATCAACCCTTCATCCAATCAAAAAGTTTATATACTGGTCTGCACAGACTACATGACTAAATGGGTGGAAGCCAAGGCACTCCACAGAGTGACTGAAGAAGCAGTTATAGATTTCTTATCTAAAGACATCTTCACCAAATTTGGAATGCCAAGAGAATTAGTTACAGATGGAGGACCTCCTTTCACTTCTTATGGGTTCAAATCCACCCTTCAGAAATATCATATTCAGTAGAGAATGACTACAGCATACCACCCCCAAGCCAATGTAAAGGTGGAAAGAACAAACAAAAGAATAGAAGCCATTCTCACGAAAACAATGAAGGAAAGTAGAAAGGATTGGTCCTACAGGCTCCTTGAAGCACTATGGGCCTACAGAACTACCTGGAGAAATACTACAGGATTTTCTCCCTATGAATTAGTCTATGGAAAGAGTGTTATTTTTCCTGTGGAATTTGAGATAAAAACCTTAAGGACTGCTTTAGCTATCAACCTTTATCTAACCGATGCACAGACAGCCAGGTTGCAGTAGCTTAATGAACTAGAGGAGAAAAGACTAGATGCCATTCAACAAACAACCATAATTCAACAGCAAATATTACAATGGCATGACAAAAATATCAAGAACAAGCAGTTCCAAAAAGGTAATTGGGCCCTACGGTATGATTCCTAGTTCAAAGAATTTCAAGGGAAATTGCGTACAAGATGGCTCAGACCTTACGAAGTAGACACAGTTTTCCCCAATGGAAGAGTAAGACTCCTCACAAACAATGATTCCAGAACTCCGTTACTTGTAAATGGTCATCGACTCCGTCTGTACCAACGAACTATTTCTAAAGAAGATTTTAAGGCCACATGCATGGCAGATGCCCATTTTCTTTTCGTTGAGGGGGTTTCTACCCCTAATAGCAATTAATTCTTTTAAGTTAATTTTCTTTAGTATTAGATTAGATTAGATTTTATTTACTAATAATCCCTGTCAAGAAATACCATGCTACAATCGATTTTTGCAGAATCCCGATCGAAGCACAACCACTAGGAGAGGATGATCCTACTTCAAAGAGACAAGCTTTCACGATGCTTAAATGCCACTCTTCAGCACTGATGACTTTCACAATGCTGAAACACCACTGTTCAGCACTGTCGACTTTCACGATGCTGAAACACCACTGATGAGCACTGTTGAATTTCTTCTGATGCTGAAACACCATCGTTCAACACTCTTGACTTGCCTCCACTGTTGAATCACCACCGTTCCCCACTTTTGACTCTTCTCTGTTGCCGAAACACCACTGTCAGCAATCCGCCCCCTTTCTTTCATTACTGAAACACAAACCCACACCTCTTCCCCCATCATGGCTCGGCAACCTTTTTACCACTTTTTCCATTTCCTCACCATTTTTATCGACGAAACAACTCTATCCAGCATTTTTTTTGCCTTTTCCCTTCTGTTGCTGAAACACCATTACCAACAACTTTTCATTTTTTTCCCGTTGCTGAAACATCGTTGCCAACAACCCTTCATCATTTTTACCGATGCTGAAACACCACTTTTCAACACTTTTTATTCTTCCACTCCCAAAACACTCCAGTCCACCATTTCCTCACCATTTTTATCGACGAAACAACTCCATCCAGCAATTGTTTCGCCTTTTCCCTTCTGTTCCTGAAACACCATTACCAACAATTTTTCATTTTTTTCCCGTTGCTGAAACACCGTTGCCAGCAACCCTTCATCATTTTTCCCGATGCTGAAACACCACTGTTCAACACTTTTTTATTCTTCCACTCCCAAAACACTCCAGTCCGCCATTTCCTCACCATTTTTATCGACGAAACAACTTCGTCCAACAATTGTTTCACCTTTTCCCTTCTGTTGCTGAAACACCATTACCAGCAACTTTTCATTTTTTTCCCATTCCTGAAACACCGTTGCCAGCAACCCTTCATCATTTTTCCCGATGCTGAAAGACCACTGTTCAACACTTTTTATTCTTCCACTCCCAAAACACTCCAGTCCGCCATTTTCTCACCATTTTTATCGACGAAACAACTCCGTCCAGCAATTGTTTCGCCTTTTCCCTTCTGTTGCTGAAACACCATTACCAACAAATTTTCATTTTTTTCCCATTGCTGAAACACCATTACCAGCAACCCTTCATCATTTTTCCCGATGATGAAACACCATTACTCAGCAGTTCTTCATCTACAACAATTGTTTCATCTTTTACTGAAACACCAGTCTTTCACCATCCTTTGTCAACAAGCTTTTATGCCCTCAGATTACAGTTCGTCCTTCTAAGACAGCAAACCCGCGACACAATTCATCTATTAGATCAAAAGTCTCTGCCACGACAGGACTACCACTGACAGGCATGATATGTTGTTTGCAGAATGAATCAAACGGTAAGGTGAGGTATGTAAATTTTATGTAATTCAGTTAGGCTATAGTTAATGAGAAAGATTCTACGTCATTATGACCATTCAAGTGAAATTATTACTAACCGCACTTGACGGGAGGGGAAGTACACATCAAATCCGCAATACCATCATTACACCTGATTTCACCGCCTCCATCCCTAATTCACCACCCTTTCCCGCATTTAACCACTATTCATGCATAACGTCGCTCAACTCACTCTGCATAGAGCTGATACAAAAACTCTCGACGCTGTAACTCACCGAGCTGGTAGCCATGGGAGGATCTGTCATACGAAATGAGCCTGCCACCACAGTGATGTTGGAACACTATCCAACAGCGTATCAAATATTCCAGTAGGCAGGGTGGCTCAATTACTTCCGCAGACTTCAAGGATACAATGAACAACAAGTCCTGCAGTTCACCCGAAATCTTCACGAGGACCATTCTGTCGTTGAAGGGGTCCTAATATCAGTAACCGAAGAAAACATAGCAGAATTTTCAGGCCTCCCAACTGACGACACTCACAAGTTCAGCCAAAAACACATCATTGGGAATGTTCAGCAGAACTTCTTCCTGCCCGGGGAATGAATTGAATTGAAAGGCAGGGGTGTTCAGATCAGCTCATTGCCACTCCCATGGCCAAAGGTCGCCAGATTCATCAAGCACTACCTGACCTGCGAGGGTCGATATCAGGTAGTCTACCAGCATGACTTTCTCCTACTTTCTCATTTAAGGCATAACAGACGGGTCAATATTCCCTATTATTTGTTGGGCTGTTTGAAGAATATGGCACATTACTGTAGAAAGGCCAAAGATCCAACCCTGTCACTTACCCACCATCGTCTTGTTCAATTACTCATCCACAGGGGTTTTGACCAACAAAACCGACCACTAAATAACCCACCCATAAACCCCCAACCAGTTGCCAAAATTCCTCAGGAGCAGCAGCCGCAAAACCCCCCAGACTTCCCCGAAATACCCAATATCCCGCCCACAGAACCAATCAGTCTAGTCAATTCCCCTACCATACCAAATCCACCGCATACCTTACCAGAGTCATCCACTCCCACCCTTCATATTCTCAGTGATGACTCTGAACCAAATAATCCCTCCTGCCCTATCATTGAAGAAAAACCTTCACGAAAACGGAAGAAAACTCCCCTCTTTCCACCCTTCTTTAGGAAAAATTGAACAAGAAGCTCATCAAGGCCACCCTTTGTGGCCAATACCCTAGATTCCCCACCAATTCGACTAATACCCCGTACACCTCCAACCTCCCCAATCCCGGGATCTTTGCCTATTCCAACCACGGGCACTGAAACACAAGAACCTGATGCCCCGGATACTGTAACATTATCTGTCTCACACAAAGTAGCTGAAACACAAGAAACAACTACCCACTTAGTGGCTAAAACACAAGAACCATCCATAGCTGAAACACAGGAAACAACTACGGGTGAAACACAGGAACCAGCCGCTGACATTGAAATTGAGTTACAGGAACCAAATGCCCAAACATCATTTGTTTCAAATAAAGTTGCTGAAACACAACCAACTACCCATCCAGTGGCTGAAACATAAGAACCAGCCACTGATATTGAAATTGAATTACAGGAATCACAGGCCCAGAATGCTGCAACACCACCCTCCTCAAGCAAAGTGGCTGAAAAACCAGCTACCTATTTAGTGGCTGAAACACAACAACCAACCGCTAATACTGAAATTGATATACAGGACTTAGAGGTTGAGGGTGTTGCAACTTTACTTTTCCTTCACCAAGAAGATGAAACACAAGCAGCAGCTACCATTCCTGCTGCTCCTTCCCAACAACCAGAAGCAACAATGGCATCTGTCTTCCAAGAAAACAAATTTTTAAAATCAGAACTTGAAGCATATAAGAAAGAACTAGCCAGGGCAAAGGAAGCATATGAAAAGGAACTCAATTCATACACCTTAAGCCGTATAGCAACCTTCTCAGAACAAACTACAGAAATCCTGTGCAAAGAATATATGTGTTGCCAATGTGGATATATTTAGTATCAGGCAGTCTATAAGGTGATTCAAGTTCCAGTTCCAGGAGAAGCCCCTACTCCTTCACCTTTTGAAGTCAAGGAAGAACCTGCTACAACACAAGAACTAGTAGGCCCTACCAAGCTCAAAACTGAACCTGCTGCAACACAAGAACCAACAGGCCCTAGCAAACTTAAAACGAAACCTGCTGCAACACAAGAACCATCAGGCCCTCCCAGGCTCAAGACTGAACCCTTCATTGTAGCAAAAGAAGCCCCTACTGTTGTCAACAAGGCTGTGAAAACAATGCCCATGGAGGAATTTACACCTCCCAATCAGATCAATCTCTCCACTTCCAGGGAACAATCTACTCAAACCTTACCTAATCCCACTACTTCCAACGCTGAAACACAGACTCAGCTATGGGATGAGCACGCAGAAATAAAAAAATGGAAGAAAGAGTATGCTGAAACATAGGACAAAAACCTACAAGTGCACAGACAAACCTGGATAAATCATACTTTCTCAAATTGGGAAGCATCAGAACAGACATGCCAGGAAGCTCGTGACCTCAAGAAGAAGAACAAAGACTTGAAAGACAGATTAGTCCTGATATTTGATTTGGTACAGAAGCTACTGGCCACAAGAAAGCCATCTTGTAACTACTCCTTATTCCTTATGGAGAGACTCACATGGTTTCAGATCAAATCCATTATAGAAGGTAAACCCCATCGAGTACTACAACTAGCGGATTTTGTTAAGACTTTTGTAGCAGCCTCTACTAGGGATCAACACCTCCTCTGTGAGGCATACTTTCATAACAAGGTCATTCTAGAAAACAGGCTGCTAAACATCAATCCCCTTGTTGGGGACATCCAAATTCGAGCATTCACTTCCTTTCTCTATAATCAGATTTTGTGGCAAGATGACTTTTTGGCTGTTAAGCACAATGAAGATAATCGCCTCCTCTGGATTAGACCAGAACCACAGAGGGAAACCACTTTTATCACAGAATATTATGAGTTCTTAAAACAACCAGGGGTGACTGAACATGTTCAACAGCTACAATCAAAAGTGCTCCAGGATTGTGAGCACATCATCAGATCCATAGAGATTCCTGCCCTCCAGGCTAATAACCTGTTTTGGCAGCAATCCATAGAGAAAATACAATAGCACAATCCTTTTGGTCCTGCCAACCTAGAAGTAGCAATTTCTAGGATACCCAACTACATCCAGTGTGTTAGACATTGTGCTGAAAATTGGATAAGGTACCGGTTTTATTTTCCCATTCTCTGGTTGCCAATAGAAAGGTATCAAGTCAGTTATAAGCTGCCTAAGAAGGTACAAACAACAACATGGAAAAGATTACAGCAGGTGCAAGGGTTCAGAACACCAACGGACAGTACCTCCCATAGTTACTGCTTGAGTAACTTACATGATCAGAGTCGGTATACAGACTCTTATTCAGAGTGAGTTACCTGAGGACACGCAACAACTTGAGTTGGGGGGGATGTTAAGACCACACAATGTACCCTTTTGCCTATACTTTTTGCCACTATTATACTCTTGATCACCCATGTTTAGACTCATACTATCACTTTATCTGATCATCCCAAAGGTATATAATGTCCCTTCTCATTACTATACGCTTAATCTGTTTTGCATAATATTTTACATCACTCTCATACTTGACCATTGATTAGAAATGCATAAGTGTTTAAAAATGCAGATTAGCATTTGAGGCCTGTTGCTGAAACATGGAATTGATGTTGAAACACAGAGCTATCATACAGTCCGAGGTTGCAGATGCTGAAACACAGAGTTGTTATACAGTCTGAGGTCGCAGATGCTGAAACACAGAGCTGTTACACAGTCCAGAGTCGTAGATGCTGAAACACAGAGCTGTTACACAGTCCAAAGTTGCAGATGCCGAAACACAGAGGAAACCGCCAGGACCGACGATGCTGAAACACAAAGGAAGCCATTACAGTCAGCGGTCAACAAAGCACTAACCATCGCTCCTACACAATGCTAACACAGTAAAAAATGCAATTCACGTGGCTGAAACAGCCCGCGAATTGCGATGCTGAAACAACATCAGCAGCAATGAGAAGAAGCTGTTACACTAGCCGTAACAACAATACCTCATTCAGCTCCTGTAATAGCATTCTGTTGTACGAGACTAGGACATCCTATGCTGGTTTAGAAAGTAGATCTGACTAAAGATAGGACTCAGATATGCATTGTAATTTATTGTATCGAAGGGGTTCCCTCTTTAAATAAGAGGAAATCATCATTCGAGGGAGGAAAGTTTTATGTATTGAAAAGCTTCAGAGAGAGGGACATACTTCATTTTTTAGACTGTAATATGATATTTTGATAGATGAATAAAATACTTATTTGAGTATCCTTCTCTAGCTTTATCATTTCAGGGGAATCTTGTGAGAAGGGAGGGCCCACCTTCTTCACAAGATTCACTTGTTAGTTTTAGAAGTGTGTTAGTACAATCTCTGTTTATGCTTTGATTAAATTTTGTTTGCTGAAACACTGCTTTTAATGAATTCCTCTTTGCTGAAACACTACTGGCTCTGTCTTAGTTTATTGAATGAAATTCGTAATTCTTTTTATTAGCAACCTTGTGTGATGATTTTATGAGGCTAGCCAGAGACTGGGTTAAGGGTTCCTGCTCAAACAGGAAGGGATCAGAACATCGTGTTCTCTGTAGATTTCATTTACTTCTGCAAGTGTGCTAGCCAAAGATTGGGTTAAGGGTCCCTGCTCAGAAAGGAAGGGATCAGAACATCCTGTTCTCTATAGATTTCATTTACTTCTAAAAGTGTGCTAGCCAGAGACTGGGTTAAGGGTTCCTGCTCAGAGAGGAAGGGATTAGAACATCCTGTTCTCTGTAAATTTCAATTCCTTCTGCAAGTGTGCTAGCCAGAGATTGGGTTAAGGGTTCCTGCTCAGAAAGGAAGGAATCAGACCATCCTTTCCGCTGTAGATTTCAATTACTTCTGCAAGTGTGCTAGCCAAAGATTGGGTTAAGGGTTCCTGCTCAGAAAGGAAGGAATCGGGACATCCTGTTCTCTATAGATTTCCAGTATTCCTGGAAGTGTGCTAGCCAGAGACTGGGTTAAGGGTCCCTGCTTAGAAAGGAAGGGATCAGACTATCTTGTTCTCTGTAAATCTCAATTTCACAAGTGTTCTAAACAAAAATATGGCTTAAGGTTCCTGCCTAGAAAGGAAGGAACTAGATGGCCTTGTTCTCTGCTAGATAGAGTTAACTTTTTATGCATTACTGTTTTCATGAAAGAGTGTTGGTACTGAAGTCTTTGTTTGAGAGTAAGGGTCCTGTTCTCTGGTTGCATAATAGTTGTTCTTTCCTATTGCAAGTGTTATTTTAATGTAATCCAGGATTCTTAGATTAATCTTTAAGATCTGCAATAGGGAGGTTGCTTTCCTGTGATTTAATTTAGAACTTCAGTTCATTCAAAGCAAGTGTGATTAGTATAAGTTTCTTTACTACAACTCTAAGTTGCCTTTGGAATTGAGCATATATAGTGCGTGGTTATCTTTGAAATAAAAGACTTCCTTGGGTTGACAATTCATGTATCACTTGATTGTTTGAATTAATTAAGAAATTATAGTGACCAACAATAAGTCAATCTTTTGATAACATTGTTTTCAAAGAAAAAGAAGCTAAAGTAGCTCGGGCTACTTTTCAAAAGGCAGTTGTACTTTCGGCAAAAGAAGAGGTATCATAAACTCCAAGGTTGTCTGCTGTAGAGAATATAAGGGGTGATATCGTGCTTAAAGTATGGAAGGCCAACATAGCTGAAAGCAAGAAAATGGCCAAGGAAGTCAAGGATGACTGCGAAGAGACCTTCGATTTTCTAGACAAAGGATCTTTAGGTATTGGAGAATACAATTTCCCCGGGCTACTAGGACAGATCAATATTGTAAGACATCAACTGAAACTCAAAGAGAAATTGAATGGAATTTAGGTTGAAATTTTGCAATTAAAGGAGATTGATGTTACCCAAATAGACAGATGGCTAGTGAAGAAAAATTTAAAATTGAAATCAGTTAAGTTTGATCACAAAGAGATTGAAGACCGATTCCCAAAAAATCACAGAAAGTTTTATCTGTTCGAGGCAAAGGATATACTAGAGCCTCCTAGATTTTTTGGTCATTTTCTAGAAAAATGTATTGAATGTCTCAGACCAAAAGAAGGAGATACTTCAAAAAAGAAATGAAGTATCATATTGTAAACTCATATTATCAAGATTATAGAGAAATAAAAGATAACCATGAAAACGGTTCAAGTTTGCATTTTTGTAAGCATTAGCCCCTAGGAGTTAGGAAATCACCAACTGTTAAGAATTGGTGACTTTGTATAAATTTAATTTCATAAGACCGAGAAAAGGAATTTTTGCAGCCGATTGTACTAGATAAGTTTTCTCTTTTACAATGATTAATGAAAATAAAAATGGAGATTCCAAATTCTGTCAACCCTGAGTTATGTGTTCCTCTTTACTTTCATTTTCAACATCTTTCCCTTATGTACTTTTTATGAATGTTTAACTGCAATTTAGTACAACGTCTAATGTGGTTAAGAGTTATTTGGTTATCTAATTGTTTACAATTTTTCCTCTATGCTTGCTATTAGCAGGCCCAAGACCTGTGGATTATTTAGATTACTATATTTTTATGCTTCATTAGAGATCTCTTGTCTTTCTTCTTCTCGTGTTGCAAAGTGATATTCCTCCATGATTGATGCCTCACATTGTTTAAACAACTTTATGTTTTTCTCCCATCACTTTCATGATTTTCGAATTTGACTCAGGAATGGGAAACGACCTCTGAAACTGTTATATTATTTAAATTTGGGAAATTTTCTCTTATAATCCAAAATAGAAATAGAAAAAATTGAAAAGAAAATAATAGATTTTTTAACCTTTATCCCCCATGACTGCACCTGTTACAAGACAACCCAATATAGAGCTTAGCCTCTCATATCATACGAGCATTGCTTTAAATTTATTTAACACTATCTTACCAACAACAAACACCTGTGTTGAATTAGAATGTTCATGGGCAACAATTGAACGAGACATAAGCATCCAGGAACACTAGGAAGCTAGATAGAGACAGTTAAGAAACCAGCCATAGATTTTCTCTTAGTAATTGACACTTTTTATACCTTAACTCTCTCTACCTTTTTCAAATTCCTAGAATTTATATTTTAAAGCCTTAAGTACACAATTTGGAACAACAATATCAACAACTCACAAATCCACATGATCTAACGCTCTATATCAACTTGTGAACTCAGACATCACGAGTTCCTACAACTCTTACCTTTGAATTTTCAGTCAACAAAATGATGATATCTTGCCATGTGCCCTCTCGATCCAACAATTCATATCTCATCGTGACTTTGCATTTCACAGAGTTGGAGGATGGCTCTCAGCCATTATCCTCTTCGCAGTTATACTGGATCCGATGAATGTTGGTCCTTGGCACTCAGACCAATGGATCAAATATGTACTTCTCCTCTACACTTCCTCTGGTCACTAGACTCTGATATAATGGACATCGGGTATTCGGGATTGGTGATCCAACGACCACTTTCTCTCCTCCTCCTAATCTTATGCATCTTCCCAACTTGGAATAATTTCTAAGTGTCAAAGGTTCTGTGAGTCCTGGTGACTTTGGGTCTCGTCTGCATTTTTGAGAATGCTATCTCTCCTAAGCTTTGGTAATGGAATTAATCTCTGCCCTGGTGCACACTTGCGCTCTACGTGCAACTCTGTGCTATTCCTCATGAGATTTGATTGCACACTCTACTAGTAATCATGCCATCGTTGTTGTTGTTCTTTCCTGTAGACATGCCATCGTCACTGTTGTTATTTCTTGTAGACATGCCATCGTCGTTTTTGTTCTTTCCATCAATGACAAGCACACTCTGCATACAAACATTCCAATAGTAATATAGTGATAATAAATTTGATATATAATTAAATAAACCCCCATTAATAAAATATTTCAAGATAACACAAGATTTTCTATGATGAACTATTCCAGTGGAACATGTGTGGTGGTTTACTAATTAGCTAGACTAAGAGTAGATCATATCTAAATGTCAGACACACATAATTAATTTATCTTTAGTAATTTCCCTTAATATAGAAATGCATTTGGAAATGGGTTGTATTAACAACTTAACATACCAATATGTTGATAGTTGATCTAGAATCTATGCCCTATTGAGCCTACACGTCCATATCCATTCATGAATATGATATAATATATGTGTGGTAGTTATTTGATGCAATGACATCAAAATATTAGTTTCGGTATCATAAGGAATATACAATTGTAAATGTTTCAAAAATGACATCTCCAAGTATGCAAAGTCAATATACAAAGCACCTAGTATCTCAATGTATATGATATGACATATATGTGGTGGTGTTTTGATGTAATGATTTCAAAATATTAGTTCAAGGATCATATTGAATCAACATTTGCAAATTCATCAAAAATGACATTTCCAAAGAAGTAAAGTGACTATATGAAACACCTGGTAACTCATTGTACCATTTAGTGTCACTTCCTATCAAGTTATGTTGGAAAAATATCAACTGTATAATATTTTCCATGACCAAAGAGTTCAAGGTACACCAAAGGTGACAAGTCATGATGGGTGTGGGAGGATCTTGCTTGAGTTTACTATAAAATTGTGGGATATTAGATGGTAATTTGGTGGGAATTGTTTTCCACCAAGGGTGGTGTTTTATGGGGTCATTCGTCAACCTAGATACATCAATAAGATTCAAAGTCACTAGAAAAGGAAATATTGTGTTGGAGAATGGATTCTGATAGAAATAATATTGACCTTTTAATTTTGATGGACCTTGCAGTACTCCCACATTATTTCCCCTAGGGACATTACTACCACTAGTCACATTACTACCTCTAGGGGCATTACTACCCATAATGACATTACTTCCTCCAACACTAGAAAAAAAATTAATGGTAGAACCAAACCTAAGATTAACACTGCAACCAAATGGAAAACCAACATTTGGTATTTTTAGGCCACCTATAGGAATACCAGAAACATGTAGAAACCCACTTCTACTAGTAAAACCAAGGCCTTGGACCCCACCGATTTGTTTTTTGAATGTGTTCACTATTGTATATATAGTTGGAAAACTAACTATAGGTAAACTCATAGAAGGAAATGATGTAAGTAATGACATTCCATAAATTGAAAAACTAGATGTCATAGGCATAGGTGTGGGAGAGGTTATCCAACTAATTAATGATAAGAAATAATCCTTTTTTACTCCCATTGTATTAGATGATGTGGGAATAGGTCCTTCCATGTTGAATGACCCATTGGTGGCTGACATCTCATGAGAACTATTGAAGTAGTGTAAAGAATGACTAAATAGTCTCCTCACTTGAATGAGTAAAGGGTCAAAGGGAATAGTCAAAGGAGGGTTAAAGGTTGGTGGAGGCTCCTATGAATATGAAAAATTAGCCTTGAAGTATTCGACTATGATGGTGTAATTTAATGTGGACAATCATTATTTCTTGGTGGTAGACAGTTCCTCCTATTTAGGAGGAATTTCTCACTACTAACAAGACGATTGAAGAGGTTGGTTAGCCATAGTGAAAAGTGTGTTTTATCCAAAAATAAAAATAATAATATGTGGCCAAATAGACACAAATAACCATAGAGAACACCCTATAAAATCTAAATATTGAACAGACAAACAAATTGTAGGTCAAAGGGACATTTTGAAAAAAAATAAATCCTAGGGGATGTCAAGTCCCTAAGACTACCTAGAGAAAGTATGAGAGACAGTTATGGTAACCAACATGTAACACTCACACCAAGGTGCAAGTACCCCTATGAAGACATACACTTTATCGGGGATTTGAAACAGGGAGTCAACATTTTCCTTAGGTACTACAAGTATTTTCCATTCATAGTCACCTATGTAATGCTCTAGGAAATGTCACTATGGATACCACTTCACAATTGGTGACCGGGGGGAATAGTTGTGGATAAAGACTACACATGTGGGTAGAGAAACAACTCTCAAAATTTCAAATAGAAGTTTTTCCACTTTTCTCCAATGACCCTTGTACACACAATAATCCACGAACACCAAGACAAGTGAAGAGGTGATATCACTCCACTCACCCCTAATATAACATTGTGATTTAAACTTTCTTTAGAGGTTGTTTCTCAACAAACACTCCTTACTACTAATGGATTTTTATGTTCATTAATCAATTTCCTATTTTGGTTTTATGTCTTTGGAGAGTTTACTCTCCAATTCTACACTAAGGCCCTTAGACTTAAGCTATGTTGGTTTTCTAAAAGGAAAAATGTCTAATTGATTTTAAATTAAGAACTTTTCTTTTTAATGGTTGTTTATTACTGAAAAGGTAATGTAATGGACTAAATGGTGTTTATGACTCTTTCCAATCCAAAGAACATTAAAATATGAAAATGCAAACAATGCACTTTTATGTTTTGTTTCAATGAAAAATATCTAAGGAATAGAAGAAATAATTCATTTTTCATAATACAAAATAAGACTTGAAATCATTGAAACTAAATGAAGCTACCACAATGTTCCTCAAAATTTTCAAATCCAACACTCAAACAAGCACTCTGAAGAAAATTTCAATTGAAAACCCAAAATGCTTAAATGAAGAACTATGCAATGAAATTTTCTTTTGATTTTACTTCAAAAAAGTAATGAAACTAAATATCAAAAACACAATCAAATATGAAAATTAAAGGTTGTATGATTTTGTCAAGGTCACTATTCACAAGCCAAGAACAATGCATCTTTCCATGCTAAATAAAAAATGATCATGCAAAGATTTTTTTTTTTCTTATTTTCACTAATGACATAAATGAAACTTAAAAAATTAGAGTATAATCAGATTAAACAATGAGATGCATCATATTTTTGACCTGGTCACTATTTGCAAGCCAAGACCAATTCAAATTGCACAAAACAACAAATAATGTATGAGGCTTCTAAATCCACTTAATTGAAACAAATGAGATAAGAAATTTATGACCTAACACATAAAGATTAGTTGCAGATGCACTTCAACCTCCCAAAGCCAAGGCATGGCTATATCTAAAGACAAATTAAGAAAAAACTTCCAAAAACTCACCTACAAGACTTGGTTGTGGATTTTCTTTGAGAAACTAGCATCTAGCCATGACTATTATATGAATATAGGAGATGGGAGATAAATTTAAAGAAAAACACAAGAATTGAGCCCAAATTTGAGGGATTCATACTTGCATGCACCCAAGATCAAAAAACACATAGTACAAATACTACAAGGCCTATCAGGGATGAAAAAAAAACAACGAAGCTCCAAAAAACTTAAGGAATAAAACTAATTTATTCCCAAGTGGAGGCACTAATTCTATTATAGAGTAATTTTTCTATGTATAAGCAATTCCTCTCAGTAACCTTATTACAACTAGTGATATTTTGTAGGATAGATCACTATGGGTTAACCCTTTATCTAAAGTATACACACATTTTATGCTAAGAGATGATATGAATGATGGCATACCTTGTTACAACTATAATTTTTAAACCTATGAAGTAAAACAATGCATACATATTCTTCAAAAAAAAAAAAATTAATCAACGACTCATACACATAGTACACATAGATTTACATTGGAAACCCTTAACCGGGAGAAAACCATCTTTCCTTGGTGTTGCATCTCTCAACTCTTCATTGTATTAATTTCACCATTCACAATACAATATATACAATATTCTATGTGTTCCGAAGCTACCAAAAAACTATTCCATTAATCCAGGATTTATTTAGAAAACTACTAAAAATAGCGAAAAACACTAAAATATCAAAAACCATCCAAAAGAAATTTTTTGGGTACTTCCCCGAATGCTTTGCGTAACCAAGGGGGGAAATCTTGGAACCCCCATCAAGAAAAACCCAACACACATGCCCACACAAAGTGATAGTAGGTTGGATT
>JZKD02S0039720.1:235417-251437 GCA_000966675.3 Picea glauca
ACATGCAAATAATATAAAACCTACACAACATTCTCCCACTTATTGTTTTCTTTGCATACAAGGGGTCAAAGGATTACATATTCAAGAAGCTAGGGAAACAATGCCCATTATTTCTCTAAACCAGGAGAACTTCTCGATTCTCACAAAATTTATCATTGAATCTACAATAATATTCAAAGTATCAACCTTCTCCAACAATACCTTGTCTTCAACCATGTCTCTCACAAAGTGATACTGAACATCAATATGATTTATACCATGTTGAAATTTTCCCAAGTGGATTAAACCCTTGGTATGCACTAATACCATGTTGATGTTTTTCCACTCTACTCAACACCTGGCAATTATCTCAAAATAAAATCACTTTATCAACTAAAAGAACAACTGAGTAATCAACTAAACATGCAAGAAAAGAATAAACATGGAAATGAAATCAAGCACACATACGCACCAATATTTTCGGGTAAACCCCTAGAAAAACCCCAGAGGGAAAGCCAGTCCAATGATGCTTTTATTAAGGTCAAATCAGGGCTCCCATAACATGGATAATGTCCCACTCAGAGAAGTATACATTACAAAGAAACCTGGAAATGTGCCATAGCATGTCTTACTGTATCTTTGAATGATAAGTTGGGTTCGTTTCTAGGAAGATTTCACTCTAACTGTCGTAATGTAATATTACTACTTGTTATACCTCGACACAATCTTTGTAACCATAACACTTCCTTGCTTGCATGTGTGGCTACCATGTATTCAATGTTTGTAGTTGAGAGTGCCACTACAACCTGTCTTTTTCTCATCCAATTGATTTCTCCTTGAAATAGGTTAAACACATACCCACTCGTAGATCTTCTACAATCTATATCTCTAGCCCAGTCGCCATAAAAAACCCATGTATTTCCAACACTTTTTCCAATCCCAGTCTTTCTTGGTAGAATAATCCATAACTAGAAGTGCCACGCAGATACCATAAAACCCTCTTTATTATTGTTCAATAATCCTTCCCTGGTTTTGACATATACTTTCTCAAAAATCCCACTACATGTGCAATGTCTAGTCTAGTACATACCATTGCATACATCAAACTACCAACCGCACTAGCATATGGGACATGGGACATGTCCTCTTCCTTTTCCTATGTCTTGAGATACTGATCTACATATAAATTTACACCTACATGAATAACAACTTTGAATGGTTTACTTTCCTACATATTAAACCTTTGCAATATCATCTCAACATATTTTCTCTGATTCAACTAGAGTTTCATATTTGCACAATCTGTTTTAATCTCCATTCCTAGAATAAAGTTAGCAGAACTGAGATCCTTCATGTCAAATTTGGAGGATGGCTGTGATTTCACTTCCTTGATAACATCCATGTTATTTCCTACTCGCAACATGTCATCAACATACAACAAAATGTAAATGAAGTGATTACCATCCTGTTGGAATATACACAATGATCAACCCTACTTCATACAAATCTTAGTCCAAGGATGTATGTGTCAAACTTTGGTACCACATCCTAAGTGATTGCTTCAGACCATATAGTGACTTCTTTAGCTTACAGACCAATTCTTTCTTTTTGTTCACTGCAAATCCTTCTAGATGCTTCATGTGGATTTATTCTTGCATATCCTTGTGTAGGAATGTTGTCTTCATGTGAATATGTTCTACTTCAAAATAAAAAACAATAGAAACATATAAAAGAAATCTAATCGAAGTTAACTTGGTAATAGAAGAAAAAATTTCACCAAAGACAATTCCCTCTACCTAGAAATAACCTTTTTCTACTAACCGAGACTTGTATTTCTCCACTTTACCTTCTACATTAAACTTCTTCTTAAACACCCATGTGTTTCCAGTGGTGTTTCTTCCAGTTGGCAACTCAACTAGATCCCATGCCTCATTCTTATCCAAGGAATCCATCTCTTCAACCATGGCCTTCTTCCATAGTTTTCTATCCTCTGAATTCACTGCTTCCTTGACAGTTCTAGGATCATCATTAGTAATAGATAAAGGAAAATTAGCACAAAAATTAGGTGGACTATACCTTTCTAGTTTCCTTCTTTCCCTCATTGATCTCCTCAATACTGGAGTATGAGGTTATTCTTCTTCTTATTCATTTTCTTCTGTTGATTCAGATTTTGCATCATCCAACTCAAAATCTATTTTCTCAGGTTCTTCTTTCCTTTGTAGGAATTCATGTTTGAAAACATCTTTAACCTCTCTAAAAAAAACATCTCGACTACAAACAGTCTTCTCAGTTGTAGGGTTCCAAAGCTTATAACCTTTCATACCATCTGTATAACCAATAAATATACACTTTTCAACTTTATTATCTAGCTTGGTCTTATTTTCCTTTGGAACATGTATATAAGCATCACAACCAAACACTATGAGATGTTCAAGAAAGGGTGATGCAAGAGCATCTCTCCACGTCAGCGAACCAGCCAGCTAGCCGCATCAGCGCACATGCATTCAAAGCTAAGAGGGAGGCACAACCTCATTTAAATTTGATTTGAATGTAAATTTAAATGCTTAGGCTGGTTAGCCATAGAAGCCCTGCCTTTGTGCAGGCATTAGGTAGATCAACTTTAACGCTAGATCAGCTGAGATCTAGATCCAGATGTTGGACTAGACAACCATTTATTGCAATTGAATAGGGTAGGTGAATCTGGAGGGAAGCACTCTAAGAGCCCCCTTAGGTAAAAGAGATTTTGAGATCTCATTTTTGAGTTAGTGAAGAGTTGTAGTTAGATGAGAGTGAGGTTGAGTTGAGGAGAGCCAGAGAGAGCTCAAGAACACCTTTGTAAATACAGGCATTTGCCATTTTAATATAATCAGAAGTAGTTTTTCTTGCATGAATTTTGTGTTATGTGGATGTCTATGTGTGTTCTTTATGTATGTTGTAGATGTATGTTAGGAATTTGTAGGAGTGTGTTTGATTTCAGGGTGGAAGGTCTTTGAGGCTTCATACCAGGAGGGTGTGATAGAACACTGCGGGTTTTGAGAGCCATGCACAAAGGTTGCACTTTTGAACACTGCGGGTTCAGACAAAGGCATGCTGAGGCACAGGAACTAGAGTCAACAACTCAGGAGAAGACCTCAAGGTTGTTGAATACCTTGGAGGCAAGGCTGTGTATGAGAGACACAGTTGCAGACAGAATTCTGCTGTGAATTCTGTAGAGCTCTGCCAAGTGGGCATTGAGCACAGACACAAGGTGCAGTTGGAGGAACTCTGTTGTCAGTTTAGAAGGGAGAACCAGAATAATTGAGGATTATGTGAAGCTCTGCCAGGTGGGCATTGAGCAGGTGAAAAGGGTGCATTGAGGAAGGAACTCTGCTGTGAGTTCAAAGGAAACATAATCATTGAGGATTTTGTGAAGCTCTGTCAGGTGGGCATCGAACGAGTGCATAGGTGCATAGGAGAAGAAGACAGAACTGTTGAACATTATGTGAAAGGGAAACTCTGCCAGGAGGCATCGAGTTAGTGTGTAGACAGGCACAGAAGGGGAAGATAACTCTTTTGAGTTCTGCCATTTGAAGGAAGAGTCCACTGAAGGATCTTCACTGGGTTGTTGAATACCCAGAAGGCTCAGCAAGAAGTTTCTTGAGGTAGAAGGATATCCAGGAGGGCGTCCATATTATCCATTTGTGGGAGAAGAAAGATAAATCCCTTAGGGGTCTGGGCATTTGAGAAATCTCAGAAGAGATAGCACTTTGGGTGTGTGAAGACCCTATAGTGGTGTAGGAGTCTGAAAGTCCCTTGAGGATTCAGGCGCAGAAGCTTAGGAGGGTGAGTGCTTTCACGCACCGAGTCGGGCTGCAAGGAGTGCAAAGGCTGAAGAACTCTTTAGAGAGTTCAACATTTCCAAAGCTTAGGAGGAACAATGTCTTCATACACAGAGGCGAACTCGAAGTCGAGAGCTCGCAGGGGGAATTAGACACAGGCCGAGGCCTTTTGAATCTTTGGAATTTCTTCCAAGAGAAGGAAGAAAGCACGTAGAATCTCAAGAGGATCAACGACAACCGTCAGATCGGCAGGAGAAGAGATCTGGACCGTTGATTTCTACGTCTAGGAGGAGCTCAGGAGAAGTGCACAGAGGGGGAGATCGATAGTTGTTGGATCTCATTCAGAAATCCCGTCAGCTGTTGGATCGAGAGAAGATGATCAGAGTTTAGTCTCTGGAGTGTGCACAGAAGGATGGATTTGAACCATCAGATCTTGAGTAGATTAACCATCAGTTGTCGGATCGAGTAGGTGCTGCACGAGGGTATCCATCGGGATAGTACTCATCGGCAAATCGGGATTCTCGAGGGAAAGAAATCAAGACACCTCAAGTCTCGAAACACCGGGAAGATCTGGTTCGTCCCTCAGTTGGACACGTGGCGGAGATCGAGAAATCATCGACATATTGACACTTGGGAGATCGGGTTTCCTGAGGTCGAAAGAATGGGGACATCACAAGTCTCGAAATTCTGGAGAGATTGGGATCATCCATCAGAGGGGACGCATGGAAGAAATCGACACCATCGGGGAAAGTCCCGACAGGAAGTTGTTGATTGGCATTTGGGTCATCGGGATATCGGGGATCCTGGTGACAAAGTGTTTATGCATTTTGGAATCGTGAAACGTGATACCCCGATGAGTGGGAGCCAGTTGTCAGCAAATTAGAGAAGGGGGAGAGCTCTGTTGTGTGGGGGTCAGCTGTCAACCTATCAGGATTCTAGGATCAATAATCCCATGAGCCAATGCATTTTAGCATTGGAAACCCCAAAACCCCGATGGAAATATGAGACTGAGGTCACCGGGATAGTGGTCACATTGGTCAGGGGCCTAGCTAGGAGGGCTAACGCGTAAATCGCGCATCACAATTTGAGGAATCGCGAGTCCTAAGGACATTTTCATTTTGGCATTGAAAATTTTGAAACCCTAATGGGGACACAAGGCTCTGGTCTTGGGAGATAAAGGTCATGTGGACCAAGAGCTTGGCTTGGAGGGCTAACGGGAAAAAGAGCCCATCAAGAATTTCAAGTCCAAAACCCTGACAGAAAGACATAAGGCTGTGGTCTTATGGGAAGCGGTCACATGGACCAAATGGCATAGCCAGAGGGGCTAAGGCTGGGCAGAGAGCTCATCGGTGATCGGGGAATCGAGAGTACAAGAACTCTTGACAGCGGAAAGGTTGAAACCCCCAAAACCCTGAAATTAAGATCGGGAAAAGTCACAGGTGCGTGTAGAGGCCATGACAGGGCGAACAAAGGACCCGTGGATTGGGTTTTTTGAAGAGAGATTCCATGGAGGAATCCAAAGAGCCGCTCTGTCTCAAAATGTGAACTTTGAACGATCCTTAAAGACCGGGAGGTCAGGCGCAGAGATCTTGCGGGGTATGTAGGAGTGTCGTTCATGCCATCAAAGGGTTTCTTACCAATACATACCTCATGCAGAGTTTTTTCCAACAACACTGATGAGGGTGATCTATTTACTAGGTAACATGTAATACTCACTACCTCTGCCTAGAATTCATGTCATAACCCGATATCGCTAAGCATGCTCCTTGCTTTTTACATCAATGTCATTTTCATCCTTTCTGCCACCCCATTCTGTTGAGGTGTGTATGGAGTAGTCTTCTACATTGATATAGCACACTTATTACAAAACTCTTTAAATTAATTCCCACAAAATTCTCCACCATTATATGTCCTCGACGCCTTTATTTTCTTCTCTATCTGATTTTATACCAAAGCCTTAAACTCTTTAAATTTATCAAATACATTATATTTTTTCCTAAGTAAATAAATCCATGTGTTCCTTGAGAATTCATCTATGAATGAAACATAGTAAACATATTTACCTAGTGATGGAACATGCACAGGTCTAAACACATAATTGTGTATCAGCTCTAAGATCCCCTTTTCTCTTGTAGCATCAAATGGGAATCTTACTCAATTTTGTTTACCATATATGCAATGCTCACAAAAATCAAAATCCAGGGTGAAATTAGTCATACCTTCAACCATACCTTTACCTTGTAGTGTTTGAAGGCCCTTTTATACAACATGTCTCAGTCTTTGATGCCACGACATGGTTTTATTTCTATGGATAGTATGTATCTTATCTTCTTTATGTATTTTCTAAGGGACAATAGAATTGTTACACCCATTAGTATAAAATCTTCCCAATAACTTGTACAAAGTTCCACACCAAACTTCCCTCATCAACACCATTATTCCTCGTACTATCTTGCAAATGCCCTTTCCCATTGGAGTGTCCACACCTGCATCATCCAACTTGCTTATATATATTATGCTCTTGGATAGATATGGAATGCACAAAAATCCAGGGAGAGTTCTAATCCTTCCATCTTTCAGCAACAACTTAACCCTTCCACGTCCCATGATTTTGGTTGTTGAGTCATCTCCCAGGAAGAAATCACCACAATCATACTTTTCATATTCACTAAACCACTGCCTATGAGGAGTCATATGAAATGATGCACCTGATTCGACCAAACATACATCACGATTTGCATGCATATCTGTAGATGTTAGGTAAACATCACCTCCTTCTTATGTGGAGGTTTTCACCTCTGTGGAAGAGGCATCGTCATATCCCTTTACTTTATCAACATTCCTAGACCTGTAATCTTTCTTATAATGCCCATCTTTACAAAATTTCCATCATTTCCTCAAAGATTTTCCTCAGGATTTAGCTATACCTTTAGATTTAGATCTCCCCCTCGAAGATTTAATTATATTCCTATGTTGGGGATGACCTCTTACAGATAAATCATCTTTGATATGACTATCCATGTGTTTCATCCTCACCTCTTCTAATAATAAGGATGAAACTACATCTTACTTCAATGCAGATTGAGTGGTACTACCAATTTCTACAACTAGATTACCCCACAAGTCTGGCAAAGAACATAACAAAGTAATACACGTATATTCTTCTACAATTGTATTATTAACAAAGACAAGTTGGCTTACCAGAGTATTGAAGGCATTTAGATGCTCTATCACAGAATATCCATCTTCCATCCTATGATGATACAACTTCATTCAAAGAAATAACTTGTTTACCAAGGACTTTGACTGATACAAATTCCCCAACTTTTCCTATAGTTCATTGGTTGTATATTCTCTTGACACATTAAGTAACACCAAATATACCAGGTAGAGTAAAATCATACTCCTTTCTATTCCATCAAGCTTCTCCCAATCTTCTTTCGACATGCCAATAGATTGAGTACTAATAGTTTGTGTACCAGTAGATTGTGTACTAGTAGGTTGTCTACCAGTAGGTTTCATATCAGGATCCACAACGATGCATTGTTCTTTTTCTACAAGAAGGTCCTCCATCTTGTGCTTCCATAGCTCAACATTTTTACCTTTGAACTTCTCAATCTTGATTCTAGAATTGCTTGTCATTCTCTTTCAACACATGAATCACTGTTGCAAAGCTCCCACTTAACCCGGGTTTATCACATACCCAAGATAAACTTTGTCTATCAATACCAAGGCAAACACTTGGCAACAAAGGTGTCCCCTTGAAGAAAAAAACATGGGATGATACCACATATAAGTTTTAAACATGTGAAGTAAAGAAATGCATACATATTCTTAAGAAAAACATAAATTAATCAATGGCTCATACACATAGTACAGAAAGATTTAAATGTGATGATACGACATATAAGTTTTAAACATGTGAAGTAAATAAATGTATACAGATTCTTAAGAAAAACATAAATTAATCAATGGCTCATACACATAGTACACAAAGATTTACGCTGGAAACCATTAACCAAGAGAAAATTATCATTCATTGGTGTCGCACTTCTCAACTCTTCATTGTTAATTTTACCATTCACAATACAATATATACAATATTTTAGGTATTCCACCACCACCAAAACCCCTATCCCTTAATATGTGAATGATTTAGAAAACCGCTAAAAAATAGCGAAAAATGCTAAAATAGAAAAAATACAGTTGTCAAATCTGACACAACCCTCTCCCCCCCACACATGTAAATAATATAACACCTACCCAACAACAACCTATTTCCTATCATTATCCTTGCGACAGAGCTCCCAAGATCTAGCTCCCAACAACCTCTTCAACCTTTCACCTCCACACAAAGCAACATACAAACATTTACTAAGTCTTTAGACACAAAAAGGATGATTGCAAATAATGAGGCGTAATATAATGCTCAAGGATTATTAGATCTACCAAAACTTGATTATGAACTAAGAAATAATTAATAAAACAAATATTATAGGGGAAAACAACATAGATGTATATTATATTAAGAAAAGAGATACAAGAAACATATACCTTGAGTCTTCTTTTTTGCACTCCTAGCTCCGAGCTCTTTGAGTTTCTCCTTATCCACTCTTGTTTGGTGAGAATAAATGAGACAATCTTCCATATCAATGAAAGGATAGGATTTCCTATCTCAGGTACGATGATTTTGTCCTTCGTGTTGTTACCAAACACCCCACTCACTCACTCACACAAGATTGCAATGGGACTCTCTGGTTCCGATAGTATGAGGACTATATCTTTGATTTCTAGTTTTTCATTAGGTTCCCAATGCCCCAATATGGCCTGTCTTTATGGGAAGATAGAGAAGCCTACGAGATAGTTTCAAGGCTTGGAACTAGGAGAAAAGTTGTCAGTTTTTCATTAGGTTCCCAATGCCTCCAATATGGCTTGTCTTTATGGGAAAATAGAGAAGCTTATGAGATAGTTTCAAGGCTTGGAACTACGAGATAGTTTCAAGGCTTGGAACTAGCAGAAAAGTTGTTCATTAGGTGCCCAATGCCCTGAATATGGCCTTATAGGTTCAAGGCTTAGAACTAAGAAAAAATTATAGGTCATGCACAAGTTCTATGTTCCATGGCCAATAATGCATCATGACTAACCCATTTCTCATTGATCTCCTCATAACTTTCTGATTCTAGACTAGCATAGCCACAAGTCATTAGTGGCTGGTGAACGTTGAAAGAACCGAGCCCTAGGTATTAAATAACCGCAGAATCTGTGCATTAAATAATCGACGCTGTAAGAGTTCAAGGGCGGCTCAGAGATGGTACTGCCTGATGAGAATAGTTTCAATGCGGCCAACGGTGATAATTTCGTTGCTGCCATTTCTGATTCAATCTGCTTGGCAATATGCAATGCTGGTAGTGCACCCGATGGACCTGTTGTGGTCGTCGGAAACTTTCAGCAGAACAATTTCTATTTATTGTATGATAGACAGTATAATCGTTTGGGCTTCGCTCAGCAGACCTGCAAGGTATTGGGATGAGTCATGACCACTCTGCCTATATGCATTTGCTTGAACTTGAACGATGTATTTTTCATGGTTTATCAAACTATTGGAATAATCGTTTATGCACCTTGCTAACTCAATAAATACATTCCTTTACTCTTTACAAGTAAGATGAGTGGCGAAGATCTTATGTTGTGCCTTCTGGAGCCATTCACAGCATTTGCATTGAGTTCAAGGGTGAACAAGGAATTAGGTCTAAAGTTCATTCTATAATGAACATCTTCATGATCTTTTATATCCCACTATTGGGTGGTTTGGTAGTTAATGTTTTTTTTTTATGGGTGAGGTGTTGATTAATTGGTTTGTGTGGAGTTTAGTTCTTGTTATACTAAGATTTCAAAAATTAATTTAAATGTTGTGTAAGAGGTTCAAAAATTAATTTAAATGTTGTGCAAGAGGTTGACGATAACAATAACAATCATTTGTGAGAAAATTTAACTTCCCATAAATCATTTGTCTAAAAAAATTTCATTTCCCATGATTAAAGATTCAAACCTCACGGGAAGGGATGGGAGAAATTGAATGTGAGAATCATTTGTGAAATGATTAAAAAAAAAAAAAAAAAGTTTTTATGTCAATTATAAATGACAAAATAGATTATAATATATTGTTTTATGAATTAGAGTGATGAGCTTTAAATAATTGTAAATCATTTTTTCAAATTAATAAGTGTAAATCAAAATTTTAAATTAATAATTAAAATAATATATTTAGTACAGATTATAATATATTGTTTTAAGAATCAAAGAGACAAATAACATGACATACTTTAAATAAGTGTAAATCATTTTTTCAAATTAATAATTGTAAATCAAAATTTTAAATTAATAATTAAAATAATATATTTAGTGTTGATTAAAATTGATATTATAAATTTAATAATGTAAAATGAAAATAGTTTTAAAAATTTGGTGTTCATAAAACTTTCAAAAACTTTATAATAACAAGTGTCACTGCAGTGGCGATGTCTAGTTGGCTCGCCGCATTGTGAAAATAAATGACATCGTGGGTAAGCGGGTTCAGGCAAGTTGTTTAAGCAGGGCATCTAATGAGCGCAATGTTACCGAGGACACGGTCGTTTTTGGACTTTTAAATTAAACAAAAAAATGCTGAACGTGGTTATCGATTGTATGCAAGGTGAGAAATTGAATATTTTTTTTTTTTTACAGGTTTTGCAGATTTATTATTTTTTTTATAAATTTATTATTTTTTAATTTACAACTGATTTTTTTCTTGTTTATATCTCTTTGTATCACACTTATATATTCATTAAATTTTTATTTATTTATTTATTTTCTAACATGCATCACTCTTAGATATACACTAACATAAATTTTATTTTACTTTTTGTTTTTCTACTCTCATATACTTTGCTCCAATAATTATATTACATATTCATTAAATTATTATTTATTTATTTTCTAACATGTATCACTCTTAAATATACACTAAGATAAATTTTATTTTACTTTTTCTTTTTCTACTCTCATATACATTGCTCCAATAATTATATTACATATTTATTAAATTATTATTTATTTATTTTCTAACCTGCATCACTCTTAGATATACACTCAGATAAATTTTATTTTACTTTTTCTTTTTCTACTCTCATATACTTTGCTCCAATAATTATAATTACAGTAAATTGTGTTTTTTAACTTAGTTATTTTCATAGATTTATTATTTTTATCTATTGCAAACAACTTTAAACAATAATTAGCAATCTTTGTTTACAAATTGTTAACTCCCAAAATGAAATCGTCCTTTCGGCCGAGTTTTGGGTGGATATCATAGCTTTACGTAGTATCTTCAAGTCATTTTTTTGAGTTTTTATAGCTGAGAAAATTTTTGGTTTTGGTGTGTCTTAGGAAATAATTGATCCATAAAGTCTTCTCTTTCAAAAATGTAATTTTTTACTTTCCACAGCTAACGTGTTTTCAAAAGGTTCATTGTGCACTATGGAAAGTGCTCACTTTCAACAGCTAAAGAGATCGTTTCATCAGTTGACGCGCTGTTGAAAGTGACAAGTATTAAAAGGTTTTGAAAATCAGTTCTCGGGTGGCGTGCTATGGAAAGCACATGCTTTCAACAGCTAAGGAGGGTCTTCTACAAAACGGTGCGCTGTTGAAAGTGCTTGCTTTCAGCAGCTAACGGGGGTTTCTTCGCAGATTCGCACGCTGGTGAAAGTGGCAAGCGAGTGTTTGGCCGTCGCGTTCTCCACGGGTTGTTGCTGCTCGAAACGGGAATCACGTGCTGTTGTCCACGTATGAAAAACAATGATGGTGTGATCACCCCCACGTCAGAGAAAATCCAAGGCATGCGCTGATAGGAGTGGGCAATCATGGAAGCTAAATCGTGCATGTCAGATGTGACTGGAATTCCAAGTCGTCCCAGAAACCACGCTCAACGTTCATCACAGTCGGAATGGAAAGTTCATGTTTGGAGATGCAGGTACAGAGGAGGTACCACCGACCTGACACCATCAAATCAAACAGAGGTTTCGCATCACAAACCGTTTACAAAACACTGTCCAGGTTTTTATTTAATTCAAAACAGAGCCGAAGCCTGGACTGCTTTCAATAGCGCAGAACCTCAGCTCGACTAAGCGGTTACAAGGTTTCAATTTGTCAAGTGTTTGAGCTCCAAGATGGCGAGAAAATGCAGTGTCGTTTTACTCAAACGAGAATTGGATAATTTATCCTTTCTGGAATCACATCCCGAGGTTCAAAGGTATTTTTCAAATGCTGGTTGCATGGAATTCGCTGAAAGGTTACGAGTTGGGTTTCACCAGGCCACTGTTGAAGCCTTCGCCAAGACATTTGATGGCAACAAAGCTCGCGTTGGCTCTGTAGAAATCAAGGTGGATGAGGCTATCATTGCCACTTCTACAGGACTGCCCAGAACTGGTCAAAAATGGTTTAAGACCACCGCTCCTAAGAATCTGGATTACAGGTTTTATTTGAAGGATGGGTACAAACACAAAGCGTGGACAAAAGGTATGCTCGTTTCATATCTGGATGAAGAGTGGCAGCATTTATTCAAAGGCATTCAACTATACATTACCTCAGAAGGAAGATACGACAAGTTGATGATGTACCACTTTAAACTGATGGATCATTTTACAAGCAAGGCTCCCATCAATTTGCCTTACTTTTTATATCACAGTTTTTCTAAGGTCTGCAAGAGAATTAAAGCTCATCCTTTAAGCATGAAAGCTACAATATGTCACCTAGGACTCATTAAATTGATTCTTCTGCAAGAATTAAAGCAACAAGGAAGGAGCTGGGAGCACTTCCTGTTCTGGGAAGGCTTTGAAACCTAGAACCAGACTGCAAATGAACAAATGCCAGGTGCAAGAAAGCAATTCTCTCCTCAGAGTAGCTCAAGATGAAGAAGGGCCTTGTCAAAACCTTCAGAGGACAGGGCATCTAGATTGAAGTCTCACAGTTTGAAAAAGAAATTGAATTTCGAGCAGACTATGGAGCAGTCTATACAGCAGGATTTAGGACACCCTACACAACAAAGTACAGGGGAAAATATCCTAAATTTGCCATACTCGGATTCAAAATCTGAGGAGAAAGATCAGTGCCCTATCATCAAGAGCTCTGAGCAATCAGCAGAATGTGCTCAAAACTATGAAACATTAAAACCTACAGAGCAGGGAGAATCCTCAAAAAACCCTAGATCAAATAAATCTCAAAGAATCAAACACCTCAAGGAGGTAATTGCCCAACAGGAAGTCTTGGAGCGGGTGATAAAGGATAGATATAAAAAGTTGTCTGACAACTTTGCCAAGACGAATGCAGCATTCGAAAGGTTGGCCAAGGAGAGCATTAAAGAGAAAAAGAAGAAGGAAAAACTCATTAGAAACTGCAGCAGATTAAGATTGCTTGCCCGACAGCTCAAGAAGCAGATCAGGGGATTGAAACAAAAGCTGAAACAAAGGTCTCATCCAGACCTGACAGTTCTTGCTCAGGTGGCAGTCAATATGCAAGGAGAGAAGTCAGATGTTAATTGATTTTGGTTTGAAATAAATTTTGAAGGCGAAAGCTCTTTTTTGTGCACTATCGGGACTTTCAACAGTGCCATGCTACTATTTCGTTACCCGTTAGTTGTTGAAAGCGATAGCTTTCAACAACTAACCCGTGAAAGTTTCAAACAGTTGCGCTGTTGAAAGCTGGGCAAGAAAGTTTTGAGGATGAAATCACAACAGTTTATTTCCAACTTGTTTTGAAGATATGCCAACGTATCAATGGACCATTAAATTGCATGAATGAAGTTCAACCTCAGAGATTCGAGGGATTTTGGATACACATTCAAAACCATATCATAAAATTCAGCCATAAATATGGGGAAATGGAACAGTCACGCACAGGTGTCATGTTGCCTCACCACATCACAGATGTTGGAAGCTGGAGGAAGCGAATGGTGATTTTTTGTATGCTGAAGACAATTCGAACACTCAGTTCTGTTATTGAAGACTTTAATTTCCTAGTTGTTTAAGTAGAATAGAACTGTTTTTATTAAATGACAGGTCCATGTTTTTAGGATCTGTGTAACCATTTGTAAAGGCTATAAATGCTTGTTTTGATATCAAACAATGGTTCGATTCTGGATAGAGGAATACTCTTTTTTGTACTCAGACTTTCTATGCTAATACAGATCACAGGTTTCTTTCAGTTTTGATTGTCATCTTTCCATCTTTCTTTTGCATTATTATCTGTGTTGTCAAGCTTTGAATGGCTGTTATCCCATTGTTTAGCTCATAGCCCGATAATAAGTCTCTTGATTGTCTCTTAGACCCTGCTTTGCACCGGTTTAGTTACAATTTGTTCTCCACCCACTTTAAAGCTACCTGTTGATTAATCGATCTTTGAAAGCACTGTCTATTTGTTTATCATTTTCATGTTTGGATGTTATAAGTTGTATTGAGTTGTCCCATTGATCCACATTCAAAAAATACAAAAAACATTCATTTCTTAAGTTACCAAGCACCTCTGGTCTGCAACCACAGAGGGTTTCTTGGAGTGATAACAAATTGGCGCCATTTCCGGGGAGAGGAGATCGAAGCTCAGCTTCTCTGGGAGATGACATAGATCCAGCTTTGATGATAGACAAAGCCTGGACATCACTTGGTTGTACATTTTCTATCTGGCGACTCCATTGACGAAGTGGCTCCTGAAAGAGCTCACACCAGGGCAAACCCAGAAGGCCCATTGACATCAGTTCCCGATCTAGAAAAAATCATCAGCAAGGGCAAAGCATTGCACAGATAGGCCTCCGGATCTACAGCTGCGATTGATTCAGGTATTCCAATTGATTCCCATATTTCTATATCTGAAACGTCTTTTGAAACCTCTGCTGAAATTCAAAAATCTAAAGAAATAAAAAGTCCTTCTCAAGCTGTTAGAGTAGAAGAACCATCTTTTTCATCCAATATCACTGATTCTGCCCTTGAGACTGAAACTTCATCGCATCCGAAAGAACATTCCTCTTCATCTTCTTTTAACTCATCACGTAGTAAACCTTCTAAGGGTGTTATGTACACTTATACAAATCTGCCTGTCCTTGAGGAAATTCTCCAAGATTTATCCTCTAAGGGTGAAGAGAACCTAGCTTCATTGCTCAGTCACTTTTATAAAGCCTCCTATTTTCCATCAACTTCTGAAACTGCTGTTCAGGGTGAAGTGAGACAGTCATTCATTTCCAACTCATGTAATTTATCTCCTCTATCATCACCTCCGAGTTATCTGTCCCCTCCATTGTCCCCTTCAAGCTCCTCATCTGAATCTACAATCAAGGTCATCATGGTTGTCCCCCTGACCAGAATGGAACAAATCCTGGCAAACAGATATGCCCCTCTTGTCTTGCCAAATCCCCTATCTGCCATGCCAACTGGTGATTACCAGAAATACATGCCGAAGTTCACAGGGGCAGGAGAATACACAGCTGAGGAACACATTGAATCATTTTATGCCTATGCGGAAAACATAAACATTTCAGAGGAGGATGTATGGACTAGAGTCTTCGTTCAGAGCCTGGATGGCCAAGCCCGAAAATGGTTTAAAGAGTTTCCAGCAAATTCAATCACTGGCATTGAACAATTGGATGCAGCATTCTTGAAGCATTGGGGGGAGAGAAGGGATCTATTGTATTACATTTCAGAATTTGGAAATCTAAAGAGAGGGGATGGAGAATCAGTCTCAGACTTTATTAAAAGATTCAACAAGATGTTTGGTAAGATCCCTGCAGAGATCAAACCAAGTGATGCATCAACAAAAATCACGTTTTCCGCGGCCTTTGATGCAGAATTATGTCTTATCCTTAGAGAAAGACGGTCAACCACGCTTGCTTTAATGCAAGATGCTGCTCTTGAAGTTGAATCGAACATCACAGCCTCTCAGAAGCTCAAAGGCAGGGCTGAAAAGAAGAAATCTTTTGTCGACTCTTCCTCTTCTTCTAATAGCCAAATGGAGAAAATGGCTAAAATGTTGGATAGCCTAACATCAGAAATGTCAAAGCTAAAAGTCCAAAACCAGCCACCAGCAAAGGCAAGAGAGTCAAATACTTTTGCCCCTTGAAATCCAAATTCCTTTCCCTATAGACGAAACAATCCACAAACTCAGATTTTGCAAAGAGATAGGAATCCTAATGAAGATCAGAGGA